>CM046838.1:25187160-25512396 GCA_025618425.1 Heliocidaris tuberculata
TTTTACTCTATGTTTACATCCAATAATAATCATCACTCTTACCCTACCAGACAAGCTAGCCACTATCACCTGCCGCGAACAAGAACCCTCTTTGCCAATAAAACTTTCACAACAACCGACCTAAACTTTGGAATTCCCTTCCCCAAAATATTATTGAAACTCCTAATAATCTTACGTTTAAAAGAAAATTAAAACAGCATCTCTTACTAACATACAAGGAAAAGCCCAACCCTCCAAAAATATCCCGGATACAAGCCACACGCGGAAGATTGATCCTGATCTCCTCCTTGTTTGTTTTATGTTTTTTAATTTTATTTTTTTGTTTTGTATGATTTATTCCCCCTTTTTCTTACTCCCTTTCCTGATTTCATCTCTTTTCCTCTATCAACCTGTCCCTCCCCATCTGCTTCTTCATCTAGGTGAGCCTTTGTGTTTTTATTATTTAAGTTATACTTAACGTATACTATGTGTAAAAAAACAAACAAATACTAAAAACAAAACAAAAAACAACGATGAGATATCTGAGTCATGTACATAATTATAATGTTTTTTAATTGGGAACATGCTATTTACAAGCTCCGCTTCTCTGCTAGTTCCCTTTCGTTACCTTTTCGATTATTATTATCAAGAAACAATTGAAAATGTGTGTAAACCTCTCTCTGTTATAACATTTATTTTAGAAAACAATATGTAAGACCAAGTCCATATGCGTTATGTTTGAATGATGAGTTTTTCTCTACAATGTAAATACTTTATATGATTTATGAACTGGTATCGAAAAATAAATGAATCTTGAATCTTGAATCTTGAAAACTTTGTGCATGGCAGACGATTATTTCCTTGCATAGTTTTGTCCATAGATCGTTGCTATGTACAGTTAAAACAGTTACCCCCTTTTTTTTAGCTGGTTGACCCCCTCCTCTCGGTCTACATGTCAATATGTCCGTGATCTTTTTTCCTTTTCCCCATTTGACTTGATGTCGTTCTAGGTTTTTTTCTTCTGTTCCTCTGATTCTTTCTACCTCTTATCCCTTGTTCCTCCTTTTTGGGTAACCTTAATCCCTTTGTATCTTTTCACTTTTTTCTCCCTTTATGCCATTCTTTCTAGAAGTTTTATATCCCATATATTTTTGGTTAAATGTCGCTTTTCTGAAGGTTCATAATTCCGAAAGTTTCATTATTCCGAAAGGTTCGTTTATCCCAAGTTTCATAAATCCTTGAATGGAATATGGTTCCCATTTCCGAAAATTAATAATGGTTTATGATTCCGAAAATGAAATAGGATTCATATTTCCGAGAATGAAAAGAGTCCATAATTCCGAAAATGAATAAGGTTCATAAAAAGTTGGAACGAGGGGCCGAAACGACGAAGCCCCCTCCCCATCAGGAGCCTAACAGAAGGGAAAGAGAGAAAAGAAATCTATAAGAGAATAAGAAAGAAAAAGCAGAGGCGTCTCCCCGGGGTGGGGGGGGGGCAGCGAACAAGTGCCCCGGGTTGCACTTGAAGGGGGCGCAACAAACCGCGAAAAAGAGAGAAGCAAAAACGGGAAATGGAAATTTAAGAACTTTGAGGATTATGTGCACCTATCACCTGCAGTGTTAATTGCATTAGAAACACAGCTTTTAAATATTTAAAATGCGAACATTTTCTAAAGCTCGGTCTCTGGTCTTACTGCTTTCTCTCATGTCATGTTTTATGATGAGTGGCCCATTTGGATATAGGTTTTGCGTTGAATGAGCGTTAAAAAATTTGAAAAAAATGTGAGAAAAAAAAACTTTGATCCCTATTGTATAATCTGCATTAAAAAAGAGGAAATCGGCTCATCCATGGTCCTGGGAGCTGGAGATGCTGAAGGTGCTGTAGGACCCCTAGATTTTTACTAGTAGGGCGGCATACAGCTGAAGAATTGTTCACTTTTGTCTAAAACACCAAATTTGGCACATGTTTTAAGTTATCCATTCTCAATAATCAACAATATTTGATATGGAAGCAATTTTAAAAACACAATTTCGAGGGAATTCGGAGCCAAATTAAAATGAGATTCCTGCACAGCTCAACAAACAATTTCGGACCCTATCACATGGGAGTCTGTATTCCACGGCCCCATTCCATTCCTTGCGAAATTCCGTACTACCACTACCAGTTACATCAGACAAATATTAAAGGGGAAGTCCAACCATTAAATAACTTGCTTTCAACAGAAGCAGAAAAATCAGACAAACATAGAAAACAACATTAGGGCATCTACTTCTCAGACGGCAAGCCCACTCTTGGCTACGACAATCCATTTGTATATTTCATATCTGGCTAGAAAAAGTCAAATCGTGTGGTATTGTTTTATGAGATTCTTTACAAAAGCACATGGATGGTTGAGGGAAGATGACTCATTTTTAAACTCATTATGAAACGAAAAGTGTCATTCTCATTAGCCTATGCACAACATAGGGATTATTAAATCCAAAGTACCCTCTATACCGCCGCCCCCATAGGCGCCGGAAGTGGGGGGGGGGGGCAGGGGGCGGTCGCCCCCCCCCCCCAAAAAAAAGTGTGGGGGGGGGAATGCATTTTCGCCCCCCCAAAAAGCCCCCCCCCCCATAAAAAAAAAAAATCAGTAGTAAAGGAGTAAAAATCGTGTGTATATTAAAAGCTTGATTGCTTTATACGTAATTGTAAGCCTTTGTATTCATTTTTCGTATTCATGGAGATCACTGAAGACAGATAAAGCATTCAAACTTTAAACTTTAACGTAGTGGAGTGTATTAGACGCAAGGTTGCCAGAGTTGGCAGAATTCTGCTTTCTGGCAGAATTTTGACCGCTTTAGCATAATTTGACAAAATTTAGCATAATTTTAGCATAATTCTGGTGTTTTGTTGTTGTTTTTTTGCTTGTCAGAGAATTTTCCAGTAAAAATACACCCCCAAAATGCTGATTACCTTCTTTTTTTTTTTTTTCTTTGTTGCTTGTCAGAGAATTTTCGAGTAAAAATTAACTTTTTTAGGGGTGAGAAGACATGAGCCCTTGAAAGGTGAGCCCCCTTGAATGTTTGCCCCCCCCCCCCCTCCAATCCCAAACTGCTTCCGGCGCGTGGCCGCCCGCCCCCCCCCCCCCGGATAAAGGCCTAGCCTAAAAACAAAGTCAAGTCTGCAAAACATGGGTCTGCACAGATACAAAGTCATTACACGCCCCCACCCTGTCAGGGTAGATGCCGCCGCCGCCGCCCCCCCCCCTCCCGTCCATCGATCTATTCTTATACGCCACTTGATCTACATTGCATCCGTTATTGAGACATTGTTGAGGAGACGATATTTTCAAGACCCTTATGGCGGTAAGGAGATAGTATTTGCACGACGAATTCTTGTAGGACGATAAGTTTTTTAGATCCTTATATTGGAGATATAGACATGATAGATGAAGTACGCTGCTTGGCCTTCTACAACTTGGCAGTTACTTCTAAAATGTGATTTTGACGTTTGACCTTGGAATTTGGGTTGAAATTTGAAAATGTCTTAAAACCAGTATTACAAAGAACAAAATATAATATGGTGCTTACTAAACAGTTTTGTGAAAATTTGAGTCATGTTTCCTATACGGCGAGTACTAAATCATGAACATTATGATATTATTTAACTTGACTGCACAATTTTCTTATCGGAGGGAAACTTTCCACCTTTACCCAAACCAGACCCCTTCACAATAATTTATTATGGTCAAATAGTCTCAAACATTATCATGAAATTTGTTTTGAACCTGAGTAAAGACATGTGAAATAATTATGTGAAATATTACTTCAGGCAGGAGCGTAATTCGGGGATGGACTTGCATGGTGACTTATCCCCGGGAAAATTTTGTGGAAAATGTGAAAAATACGTATAAATAACTTAAGGTTATAGAGCAGTTATTAGGCTCTGAAGTGCTTAATACAAAATGCAAAGTTTTACAATTCAAAAAGGAAAATCAGCTCCCTGTTGTTCGAAGAAATTGAAAGTAGCAATAATGACGATTTTAGCTGCCTGTTCTAATAATAGAAAAGAGAAATGGGTGCATGGCAAATTGGCAATTACCATCAAGCTCAGATTTTGAATTACGCTTATGAATAAAGGAGGTCGTAAGTACATTAGAAAACTAGAAACACAACATTTCCTAACGACCACGGAAAATGAAATATATGATTTACAAAGAGGTATCGAGAAGAGCGAAGTTGTCATGTTAACATGACTGGGGAGTGAGCCTTCGGATATAGCGATGCGTATGTCCCCTTCTGACTATCCTCCCCCTCCCGTCCAGATTTCCCCCCTATTATATGGAGGTGTGTTTATACGCGTAAGAATTTAACACTATTGTTGGTATAATGATGATTTTTCAGTAATGATTGAAAAGGATACCGTAAAAATTTTTTATCGCCGCCAATGTTGGTGGTTTTTAGTAACCCACAATGCAAGACAAACCGTTAGACCTGCTTAGGAAGACAGGCTGGAAGATCTAATAAATGTGATGTTTTATACATATATAACCAAATTGTAAGGAATTAAGGAAATACCATATACAACAGCTTTGGGCAACTCTCGTGGAAATAAACACCATCAGACCATACGAAAAGAAATGAGAGAATAATGGTAGAGAATAATGGAGGACAGCACTGGGGAACTTTGATTTAAGCCACGCTTCCATTATCTCCGATGCATGAAATATACATCAATACATCTGACCTTCTTTTAGAATTAGTTTTTTTAACCTTCTATTTTTTATCGTCAACTTTTGTCATTTATTTAGCTTTATATCTAATCTTACTGTTTCCTATTCAGATTACCCTTTTTCTCATTTTCGTACTCATTTTTCCAATATCATCAATCTCGAAGTATGGCTCTTCTTTGAATTTCCCTTTCTGTAAAAAATAATATATTTTTCGTTCTTTTTTCCTTTCTTCTCCTTGCCTAATTAATAGCCCCTATTCCATTTCAGGAACCACGAACAATTACCTGTCAATACAATGTGAAGGGTGTGGAATAGAATACCACGCACAGTCCTGAAACAAACCTCTTCACGTCTGAAAATGACTTGCTTTTATTAACATCAAATATTTACTATTACATTTAAAAACTCTATGTATTATATTCAAACATAGAAATGGGGTATTGTATTGTCCCTTGCATGAATTTTTATTTCATTATCTCATAATTTTGCATCCCAGTAGGATAAAGTTTACAAATTCCGTTTTTAAAGAGATCAGAATTTGAAAGAAAAATGTTAAGATCTAATGATTATATTAATTGGCATTCTATTGTGTAACCTGCCTTATTATAAAAAGGCATTGCGCCCCCTTCCCCCCCCCCAAATATTATATTACCCTGTGTATAAGTTTTTCCAAAGGTGTTCTTCACCCTGTTATGAAGATGCTATAGGAGTCAGTTTCAACACAAAATCTTTGAAATTAAATATAAACATGCTCTGCAACCTTCACTCAGCAAAAGTTCAAAACAAGTTTATACCACTAAAGGCTATTTAAATGTTTTTTTGCCTTTCTTATTCTCTCATCAGAGTCTCCTTTAGCAATGTCACATAATAATATTAGTCTACAAATATGATACCATAATAAGACTTACAATACTGTGAACATATGCTAACAAAAGGAATCGATGCGAGCTGAAAGAATGGAAGAAGAGCTGGAGGGGACGATCGAACTAGGAAGTAGGCGGTGTAGGCAGGCCCCAGGGAACGATTTTTTTTTTTTACAGGGTGCTGAGCACGCAAATCTCAAAAAAAATTCTGACAAGTAAAAAAAAAAAAAAAAAAAAAAAGGGTCATCAGATTTTTGGGGACTAGTTTTCCTCCAAGATTCTCTGACAAGCAAAAATTTAAAAAAAGGGGTTATCAGATTTTTGGGTTTAGTTTTCACATATAATTCATAATTCTTATATATATATAGTCAACTACAGTATGTGCACAAAAAAGTTGGGGGTGCTGCAACTTTTATTTTTTCACAGGGGTGCTATGCCCCCCCCCCCAACTCTAACATGTGAAGGGTGCTGCAGCACCCCCAGCACCCCCGTCTCCCAGGGGCCTGGGTATAGGGATTAATATAATTATGCAGCCTTACTAATATATGGGAATGTTTCTCCGTGAGCTCTTCCTCAACATAAGGGGTATATACATGCATAATAATTACCACCACATCATACACTAATTTCCTGCATTATACTGGGCCTGCAAAATATGAAGCAATCGTACCTGTTGTAAACCGCTATAGCCGGCCGGCGGGCTCCATGTTGATGTTGCCATTGTTGCTTTGTCATGCTCGTTGACGTTGGTTCATCTCACTTCTCAGCATCTACCCCTCAGAAAAAGTACCACCATTGCCAAACGTGCGTCCAACATAAATTAGTGGGTGAATAGTTTGGTGTTTGTATTCCACACAATTTGATATTGATGAAATGAAAGGAGCCCTAAAATACGATGATATATTGCTATCTACATAAATTATAGAGCAAGACATTGTATAGAGGAAAACGCGCCAAATGTTGAAAAACGCGCCTAAGTCGGTGATAAGCTGTTTGTCATGCCCCGTGTATGTTTTGGCATGTTTTATGGATGCCATGGCAAGGGGGTATCGGTCAGGGAAATCAAATGACCTTGTCTGAGCATGGACCTAGGTCCATGGTCTGAGTAATGACTGTAAGCACAGTTTCCACCAAGTTAGGGTATGCAATGGATATTTATACGCTAATGTAATTTTGACCCCCCCCCCCATGTTTTTTTTCTTCTTCACGAAAGAGCTGCATGCATGGAGTATCCACATTCCCACTCCATACATCAAGAAAAAGGGGGGAAAGTGGAAGAGGGAAAAATTGCCATTACTAGTTTTTAGCGTCAGCCGAGTTGACTTGTTTACTGATTCCATTTCTTTCACTCAAGGGTGGCTGTGTTTATCCTGAGTAAGATTAATGTTGGACTTGGATTTCACTGTCCTACGTTTTCATTTTATTTCTTTTTTTCTTGGGAGTATAAAAGATTGTTGAAAAATGTTTCATTGTGAGTGTATAATTATGTAACATAAATTTAAGGTCTAAAGTTAAGACCACGAGAAAAAAAAAAACGAAAGCGAAAGGGAAATTGTCATCAATCGAGCTGCAACAGGTTACACCTCTTCCACCTCCCTGGTTACACCATAGTCGCGACGTCCACACAGAAAAACAACACAGGACACAAATTTCTTGCAGACCATGATTTTATTTTTTTCATGTAAGACTTGTATTCAAATAACCCGGGGTTTATTATTCATCGTGCTTCACTGTAGTGCAAGTTATGTAATTCCCAATTTCCCATGTGCCTATTGTATCGTAGAAATGATAGGCTCGTTATCATGGTTATGAGGCTCAAAATATATTATGCTTCTCAAGCAACGCGGCGCTACCCTTTCGAGTCGCTGAAATGATTTAATATTGTTTTGAAATCCCTCGACACAGTATCTTAATTCACAAAAAACACCCTGAACAGTTGTAAGATTTTAGATGTGCATGCATGTCTAAGTATATATTAAACATCACTAATTAGTTTAATAATAATAGAAATGTTTTATTGATTTTTAAAACATTAATATAATCAAATACAAAAAATTAACCCCCCCCCCCATCAAAAAAAAAAAAAAAAAGAAAAAAAAAACCCGCTATGTTTGCGAATGCATAATCGCATCTCTATGGATGGAATCCACTTTGCATACATTAGTTGTTGTTATGTCGGGCAAACATCATTTAAGTCACGTGTGCAAGCATAGCCGCTCAATATCCATTGAACTGTTGCTAATAAAAGCTACCCCAGGCGAATCGAGAGTCTGGAAATGTAGGCTTATGAAAATAATGAAAGCATCTAATAAGGGGAAGATGTGGAAGGGGTTCATTTAGTTTTATTTGCAAATTCATTAAATTAGATCAATTTCTTTCCTTCTAGCTCTCAAGTCTTATTTCTCTTCCTCGTTTCTTTTTTCTCTTCCTTCTTTAGTGTGTGGATTGGGGGGGGGGGGATAGAGAGCCAGGGACTAGAGGGTATGTTACTGGATTATGTGAATATATTATGTTGTATCATGGACCTACATGGTTGTATCAAAAAGCCTGCATGGAATAAGTGCATGGGGTCATGACCTCCATGCCCTTGCATGGATAGGGCGAAGCACGTAATCATGCAGCATTTCCCTGGTATGTGGAAGCGTGTGCAATGAGGTATACGATGCCTGCTTGCATCCTTATACCTCCTTGGTTCCTTGGTTCTAGCAAAATGCATAGATGCAAACCATTTTCCTGTGTATTTTAAAGGGCTCACTCAACTATTTAAGTGCTACCATCGTAGCATGGCTAGTGTAGCATCATCTGTATACCAAATTAATTTACCTAACGGCTGCTACTGAATGGTGAGAGTAAAAGTACAATGTAGTACAGGCTGATGAGCCAGTGCTTGTCACATCGATGCCTGTCACATCGAAATCATAAAAGGGTCAAGCTATCAACCTTATAATGTTATTAACATCATGTTATCATTGCCATTATCATTTTATTTTATTATAATCGTTATCATTATCATTATTGTTATCAATGTTATTATCATTATTATTGGCATTACCATTATTATTATTATTATTATTATTATTATTATTATTATGGATTATTATTATTATTGTCACCATCATTATCATTACTATTATCATCATCACCATCATCATCTTATTGTTATTACATTGCCCATGTGAAATTCACCTAATTTCTATCATGTCGTCTTTCTTTTTGTCATGTTAAGACTTAGAAAATAAATAAAATGAATTACAAATATCTTATTTCAACATTTAAAAAAGCCCGAAAACGCCCCCTTTTCCCCTATCCTCATCAATATCCCCATGATCTTGACAATTTTAAAAATATCAACTAAGTTTGCTACATCAAAGATCAACATTTTTTTTTTTTTTTTTTTTTTTTTTTTTTTGCTGTATATAGAACTGGCTGATTTGTGTTCATGCATCAACGGCGGAAATGGGAGGGGGCATGCGGCAGGGCTGGGCCAACGCCTTAACAAAAATGTTCAAAAGAAAATGTTCCCTTCTAAGTGAACTGGTGCACCTCTCATGATGATGACACAAATTATGTGGTAATATCGCGTTTTGTTTATCTCATGTGCCCTTCAATCATTATAATTCATGCAAAATTGGTACTTCTTCAGTAAAGACAATGACTCTAATTCATGTTCTTTATTTCACAGCAATTCTTCACCAACATGGTCCTTATCAAATCCAGGTAACATGAAAGATTGTCAAATTCGTTTTCTTCAATGAATCATTTTTCCTCATGAGATTTAATTTAAGAATATATTAGCTTGAATTACTCCCTCAGTTCTCGACACTACCCCTTAATCGTTCATAAAGAGGAATAGCTTGTAGTGTAAGATTGAATATTAGATTGTAATCTCAAAACATTTTCACCCCAATAAAGACATAATATACTCGCCCAATGCTATCAATGCTAACCTTTTTGTCTATATGTTTCCAGCTATGAGAACTTTCTTTCATTCATTATATTCAGGACATTTGTCATTTAATTCGACTACAGAAAGTATGCATTCTTAATTATTCATTATTCAGGGGTCTGAATCATCTTTGGCCTTTGCAACTTACATAAAATGAAGTTTTTAAAAAGATCGGAAGGCTTGATTTTTTTTCTTCAAACCTACAGTTCTCTCAACTTAATACTTGCCCATTGTATATGAATGCTATAGCTAACTCCATAACGTCAGACGATATAAAGCTTGAAATTCATCATTTTCGTTGATATTATATGAAAGGTGTATTGACATTTTCAAATTTGACCTCAAAATTACCTGCAACAAGTTGAACCATATTTTACGATATAATATTGAATTGAGATATTTTCCAAAGTATGTTCTGTCATACACTTAAAATTATTTTCATTTCTGGATTACACCTTTATCACCAAAGCCTGAAAGTAAAATATATCCCCCCCCCCCTTCTTCTTCGCTGGAGACATCTCTCTCTCTTTCGGAGTTGGGTCAGTGACTTGAGATTGTGTACAGTTGTACTTGCTCTTTGTTCGGGTCGTTATATGCTTCAAGTTCTACCACTTGATTTGATTTATGAATTTTTTCTTGTGAAATAACTATCAATTAATCAATTAATGGAAAGGAAAGGGAGCATTTATCATAAGTGAAAAAGGGCATTCGTCAGACTTGAAAAATTGCACTCATCATCAGCAGGGAAAAGGGTGCAATAATGTAAAGGAGGGGGCACTTTTCAGAATGAAAAAGAAACACTCCTCAAATTTTAAAAGGGACATTTATTTGGAGGGGAAAAGGGTATTGAATCGATAGGAAAAGAAGGCACTTATCAGATTTGGAAAAGGCATTTTTCAGAAGGGGATAAGGGCACTTATCGGAAGTAAAAAGGGCTTTTATTAGAAAAAAAGTGTCAAAGTTAGGGTCATTGCTCCGGATAAGCTTTTGGAGTTCTGACATCATGGAGATGAACGACTACTAGAACTGAATGTGGATGTTACAAATTCATTGTATTCAGTCAATTTCTTTCTTAGTTTACTTCCTTTTTTTTTTCTAGTTCATATTCTTGCCCGAAGAATGTCGGGGGAGGGCTAGTACTGGATTATATTATGGATATACTACTCTAGTAGTATATCCATGATTATATAAAAATCAAGCCTGCACTAACAGTGAGTGGGGTCATGACCTGTCCTTGCATGGAGACAGCACGGAGATGCCAAGGATACATGTATAGTTTTTACTTGTTAGATCTGTATCGTATACATAATAACTGATCAGGTGTATGTGCAATGTCCTTGCGAATAAAATGAAAATAACATTTTGGTGTATTTTGAAGTGCCATATCAGGGAAATATTAGTAACATCTCCCTGGCCAAATCAAGATTTACTAACGAAGCATTATCCATCAAAACGATTTCCTCTTCCACCTCCTAGCTGCTGCTACTGGTATGCCTATACCATGTAATAGTCGTCTTACTAGTTCTGTAATACTGCTACTATACTACTACTACTACTACTACTACTACTACTACTACTACTACTACTACTACTACTACTACTACTATACTACTACTACTGGCACTACTGCTAGTTTTTCTCAGTCGAATTTATCAAAACACCAGCCAAACTGATGCACAGTCATTTGAATTCCTTTGAAATTGAATGCTCATTGAGATCAACATTCTATAACCTAAAATGAGCATTCAATCTGATTTGGGGGAAAGTTCTTGCTCATGTTTTATCATGCGTTTTGATAAAATAAGCATTACCCAATAAGCATTCCAAATCGCGGGTGGCTCGGAATGCGAACATTTGGAAATTCGAATCCATCAATAAATGGACAAGCATGTTCGCGATTTAAGCATTCTTCTTAACCACTAACAATGCACTCCTACCCATCGAATTCCTACATTGTTTTACATGAGAAATTTTAGGAACAGTTCTTAAAGTCCTGTTTCTGAAATTTTATAAATCAGGAACAGAGGATATGGTAATGACCTATATATAAAATTATTCAATATAATTTTCATGTTTATGGAACAGGGCAAACAAGAAATAGGCCTATAGGGAAACCGACTCGCCCATGTCTCGCACACTATCAGACTGATGGCCGAATAAGGGAAGAAGAAAAATGAACCAATATACAAATAAACTAATTATATGGAATAATGATGCAAGCAAACCCAAGCTAGGTGCGCACTGTACTGTGCAAAAAATTCTTTAAAATACCATCCAACATTGGAATGCGCTTGACGGTAACAAAAAAAAATAGTACTAGCCTATCCCGTTTTAAAACACTTGTCATAAAATGTTTGGGTTCTCATTTAAATAATGCATTAATGTAACTTGTGCAATATTTTATTGCGTAGCTACACATGTATTTCTCTTCGCTCTTTATATCTCTATTTCCCAATCTCTTTCTTAGGATGTGCGTGTGTGTTGTGTGTGTCTGTGTGTTGTGTGTGTGTGAAAGAGAGAGAGAGAGAGAAAGAGATGTTTATTTTTATTATATGCAATACTTAGATGCAGTGTTGCAATAGTTTTTATTTAAACACTACATATACATACATATACATGTACATGTATACTGCATTTTTGTATACATGTATATATTTTCCTTTTCTCTTTCTCTATTTCACTTTTCAAGGGAGCCCCTCAAACAAGCCTTGCTTCTCTGGGGCATCCCGACCATTTTAAAAATATTTATTATTGAAATAGTCATATTGATTTGTAATTATGTACTATGTAAATTTGGCTTTTTTTTTTTTTTTTTTATAGAATGGTTGAACCAGTGAATGAAATGAAATGGAATGAACTAAAATCATGAAACATGACATAAATCATCTATAAGGCAATACATTCCTTTAAAACACACACACATGTGATGCAAAGAAAGTTAAAATGTGGAAGACAAAAGCAAAGTGTACATGAAAAACGAAATATGGGTCTGTAAGAAAAAAAAACTATTAAAAAAGATATGGGACAAAAGATGAAATAAGTTATATAGTTATAAAACGAACAGAAATTGCATGTAAATTTGAAAATGAAAACACTAAAATAAAAGATAACCAAAAGGAAATGTCAAAAAGTGTATCGGTATCAGTATCAGTATCAGTGTTATTATTTGTAAGGCTCTATATCTTAAAGTTAAAATGAGTAAATGCTAAGTATCATAACTCAGATCTGCAGGGAGAAAAGTCCTACTGTCATTTTGTATTATTGGTTATTCTTTTTTTGCATTTCACTTGGACTTCAAAGTGTTGTTTTTTGTGTTTTGTGTTTTTTGTGTTTTTGTGTTTTTTTGTTTGTTTGTTTTTGTTGTTGTTGTTGTTTTGTTTTGTTTTTGTTTTTTGGGGGGTCATGTCTTCAACTTTGAAAACTTTCTAACATCCCTATGAGTTATTTAAGTCTACATAGATGATGTAATTTTAAATCATCCGAGTTCAGGAGTTTTAATGATCTGTGGTCAAGGTATATTGATTTACACAGAATAAATTATTCTTGACATTTATCTAAATACTTATTCGTGTTTTCTGTTATCAATATTAGTTTAGGGGCAAAGATGGGTAGACTTTTGATACAATTTTCTTCTTTTCCACCAAAAACATAGACTTTCTCTGAAGAGAATAATTTCCCAGCATTATCACCCTACTAATGAATTATATGAAATCAATTCCATGAAAATGTCACACCTATTCTCAGGAGCAGACATTATTTTGTTGTCGGGGGGGGGGGGGGCGAGTATAGGGACAACATTCTTGTCAAGTTATGCAAGGGAGCGTAGCGATCAACCAATAACCTTTTGTATTTTTGTAGCTAAACTTAGCATTTTATTTAGAGCACTTTAAACGCCTTTATAAAACAGGGTATTGTACATGAAGATTTTATACATTAGTTGCTATACATTTTTCTTTCAGTCTTACAAATTTCCGGGAGACAAGTCCTCCGACCCCCCCCCCCCCCCCACCTCGAATCGCCACTCTTTCTATTGTACCTCATCATAAATAAAATCTAAACCTATTTCGTCGTTTCCGTTGTTGTATGTCAGGTGTAAAAGCACGTCGAACCATATTTTCGCCATCGCCATCAATATTGGGCTAGTTTCAAAAGCATTTTGTGTAACATAAACTTTTCATTCATCTCATATGTGTATTACACCTATATCCAGAAAATGCTCTGCGTAAAACCCAAAGATTTTAGGACGCTGGTAAACTAGATCCCCCTCCCCCCATCTTTCTTCAGTTGAATCAGTATTAACTCGAGATTTTAGCTACTTGCTCTTTGAGCTGGATGTTTGATTGTTTGATATATTTAAAATTTAATTCGATGCATTGAATCTGATCCTGTGAAAATTATTATTAATCATTAGGTGACTGTAACAAAACAATATATTGCCCTCTTTTTTTTAAAGATAAAATGACAAAAAGAGTTGAAATTTATGAATAAATACAAATACATAAAGGGTAAATGATGGGATGAAACATTTACTATAAGATGGAATTGGTAAGACCAGGTCGAATACTAAAAACAATTTGGAATATGAGAAATTAGTGTCACTCTGAAGAAAAAAAATCACATAATGGCAAGTAATTCAGTCATAGAGGGCGTAATAAGAAACGAACAAAATGATTTTTTAAAAATATAAGAACCTAATGTAAAATCACCAAAATTAAATGATGATGTTTTATGTGTCTGAGGATTAAAGGGATGAAATTTCAGCTACGTAGCATTTTGGAATTTCAAGTAACAATGAGCTTGCCAGAACGTAACAAGACGGTTAGGGTTCATAATCATTGTATATCAGCTATGACTATGGCGATGGAAAACTCTGTCTTTGATTCGTCATTATGTCATTCCTAAAAGGGTTCTAGAGAAAATTCTTCTTACCATACTGGAAAACATTATCATGATATCCTGGGGAAGTATATCAATTAATCAGGATCGACACAAGATCGGAGATTTATTCTCCTTCTCCGGGCTGGACCGCTCAGAGTAAACTTCATATTCAACATTAGCAGATAGGTGTTTGTTAGGACGAGTAGGCCTATATAATATATTTTTCATATATAGCCTCTACTACACGACTAAGTAAGTGGCATATTGTCTTTAACATTTGATGCACATGCTCCTAAGAGATTCCATAATTGTGCAACACAATAATCAGTATTTAAAACCAAATTTGAATTCGGTTAAGGTTGAAAATCGGCACAAAATCTAAGTGGTTCTTTTCCTTAAACTCTAAATCCAACATTGGTGTTTGGTTGTAATTTAACGGTATAGAATATGATTTTCCATAAAATGTGATTCACGTGCTCCTTAGAAATTTCACGGATGGAAAGAATATAGGTTATACCAATGTACATGATGTAAATAGAATTTGACTAAAATGGACCCTCAAACCGAGAATGTACACCACTAAACTTACCTGAGTAAGACCTGGCAGAGCTATAGTGGCTTGAGTACGACAGGGTTTAGAATCAGTTGCACATGTTGTAGTTAGAAATCAATAAAGTTATATGTTTGCTAGAAATTCCGTAAATAGAAATATGTTGTACAATATGATTAGTATTATAAATTTAAAATGAAACTGTCTGTAAGGTATAATATCGACACCAACCCTGAGTGGTTCTTCCCCCGGAACTCTGGGCGGCACCGCTCGGCTTTAACCGTAGACCCAACACTGGTGGCTGAGTGGTCAGAGTATGACAGGGTTTAGAATGAGTTGCAGATGTTGTAGTTAGAATAGAGTTATAAGTTTGCTAGAAATTTAGTAGACAGAAATATGTTGTACAATATGATTGGAATTATAAATTAAAAATGAAACTGTCTGTAAAGTATAACAATCGACATCAACCCTGAGTGGTTCTTTCCCCGGAACTCTGGGCAGTACCGCCCGGCTTTAACAGTAGAGCCAATACTGGTGACTGAGTGGTCAGAGTATGACATGGTTTAGAATGAGTTGTACATGTTGTATTTTGAATAGAGTTATATGTTTGCTAGAAATTCTGTAGGTAGAAATATATTGTACAATATGATTGGCATTATAAATTTAAAATGAAACTGTCTGAAAAGTATAAAAATCGACATCAACCCTGAGTGGTTCTTTCCCCGGAACTCTGGGCGGTACCGCCGGCTTTAACCGTAGTGCCAATACTGGTGACTGAGTGGTCCGAGTATGACAGGGTTTAGAATGTGTTGCTTATGTTGTAGTTAGACTGCAGTTATATTCTTGCTAGAAAGTATGTAGCTAAAAATAGGTCGTACAATATAATTGGCAGCATAAATGTGAAATAGAATTGTCTGTAAAGTATATAAATCGACAATAACCCAGAGTGGTTCTTTCCCCCAGAACTCTGGGCGGGACCGCTCGGCTTTAACCGTAGAGCCAATACTGGTGACTGAGTGGTCTGAGTATGACAGGGTTTAGAATGAGTTGCACATGTTGTAGTTAAAATAGAGTTATTTTTTTGCTAGAACTTTCGTAGACAGAAATATGTTGTACAATATGATTGGCATTATAAATTTAAAATGAAACTGTCTGTAAAGTGTAAAAATCGACACCAACCCTGAGTGGTTCTTTCCCCGGAACTCTGGGCGGCACCGCTCGGCTTTAACTGTAGACACAACACTAGTGGCTGAGTGGTCTGAGTATGACAGGGTTTAGAATGAGTTGCACATGTTGTAGTTAGAATAGAGTTATATGTTAGCTAGAAATTCTGTAGATAGAAATATGTTGTACAATATGATTGGCATTATAAATTTAAAATGAAACTGTAAAGTATAAAAATCGACATCAAACCAGAGTGGTTCTTTCCCCCGGAACTCTGGGCGGTAACGCCCGGGCTTTAACCGGAGAGCCTATTCTGGTAGCTGAGTGGTCTTAGTATGACAGGGTTTAGATTGAGTTGCACATGTTGTAGTTAGAATAGAAGTTTATGTTTGCTAGAAATTTCGTAGACAGAAATATGTTGTACAATATGATTGGCATTACAAAATTTAAAATGAAACTGTCTGTAAAGTATAAAAATCGACATCAACCCTGAGTGGTTCTTTCCCCGGAACTCTGGGCGGGACCGCTCGGCTTTAACCGCAGAGCCAATACTGGTGACTGAGTGGTCTGAGTATGACAGGGTTTAGAATGTGTTGCTTATGTCGTAATTTGAATGGAGTTATATGTTTGCTAGAAATTCTTTAGAGAATTTTTTTTGGGTACAATATAATTAACAGTATAAATGTAAAATGAAATTGCCTTTAAAGTTGAGAAATCGACACAAAACATGAGTGGTTCTTTCTCATTCTGAAAAGTGCCCCCTCCTTTACATTATTGCACCCTTTTCAATGCTGGTGATGAGTGCAATTTTTCAAGTCTGACGAATGCCCTTTTTCACTTATGATAAATGCTCCCTTTCCTTTCCATTAATTGATTAATTGATAGTTATTTCACAAGATAAAATTCATAAATCAAATTAAGTGGTAGAACTTGAAGCATATAACGACCCGAACAAAGAGCAAGTACAACTGTATACAATCTCAAGTCACTGACGCAACTCCGAAGAAAGAGAGATGTCTCCAGCGAAGAAGGGGGGGGGGGGGATATATTTTACCTTCAGGCTTTGGTGATAAAGGTGTAATCCAGAAATGAAAAGAATTTTAAGTGTATGACAGAACATACTTTGGGAATTATGGCAATTCAATATTATATCGTAAAATAGGGTTCAACTTTTTGCAGGTAATTTTGAGGTCAAAATTGAAAATGTCAATACACCTTTCATAATTTTATAATATCAACGAAAATGATGAATTTCAAGCCTTATAATTATGGTCTGACGTTACATGTTAAATATAGTCTCATGTTAAATATAGTCTCATGTTGTTCTTCTTGTATCAAAAGATGTCTGTAAGAGATCATTTGGTTTTCCATCTATGATTTCTGGTGAATTTCAGTGTAAATATCTGTAAGGAATGCTTGATCAATGCCATTATGCTAGGACCCTTCCACCCCGACGGCTCCCCGCACAGCAATCTTGGGGCTTCGCATAGAGACAGCGTGTGTGCACAGTGTGTAGCTACTCATCATTGGTTTTACACGTGTGTTTACAGTGTATAGCACATGCTGCCTTTGTTGGGATTTTACGTGCCTGTCCCGGCACACAAATTAATTTTTGCCTCTTATTTGTTTGATATTAAACTTTAGGAGGCGAAATCTTCACAGTGTCTTAGTATTGCTGTATCTTGCTATTTATCGACAAAAATTGAAGAAATCTGAAGAACAGTTTTTGAGGGCTTACCAAAACTTTACATGACCTTTAAGTTGAGAGAACTGTAGGTTTGAAAAAAAAATATCAAAATCAAGCCTTCCAATCTTTTTTAAAACTTCATTTTATGTAAGTTGCAAAGGCCAAAGATGATTTAGACCCCTGAATAAGGAATATTTAAGAATACATACTTTCTGTAGTCGAATTAAATGATAAATGTCCTGAATATAGAATGAATGAAAGAAAGTTCTCAAAACTGGAAACATAGACAAAAAGGTTAGCATTGATAGCATTGGGCGAGTATATTATGTCTTTATTGGGGTGAAAATGTTTTGAGATTACAGGAATCTAATAATTAAACTTACACTACAAGCTATTCCACTTTATGAACGATTAACCCTTACCTCGGGGGGGGGGGGGTAGTGTCGAGAACTGAGGGAGCAATTCAAGCTAATATATTCTTAAATTAAATCTTATGAGGAAAAATGATTCATTGAAGAAAACGAATTTGACAATCTTTTATGTTACCTGGATTTGATAAGGACCATGTTGGTGAAGAATTGCTGTGAAATAAAGAACATGAATTAGAGTCATTGTCTTTACTGAAGAAGTACCAATTTTGCATGACTTATAATGATTGAAGGGCACATGAGATAAACAAAACGCGATATTACCACATAATTTGTGTAATCATGAGAGGTGCACCAGTTCACTTAGAAGGGGACATTTTCTTTTGATCATTTTTAAGGCGTTGGCCCAGCCCTGCCGCCTGCCCCCTCCCATTTCCGCCGTTGATGCATGAACACAAATCAGCCAGTTCTATATACAGCAAAAAAAATGTTGATCTTTGATGTAGCAAACTTCGTTGATATGTTTAAAATTATCAAGATCATGGGGATATTGATGAGGATAGGGGAAAAGGGGGCGTTTTCGGGCTTTTTTAAATGTTGAAATAAGATATTTGTAATTCATTTTATTTATTTTCTAAGTCTTAACATGACAAAAAGAAAGACGACATGATAGAAATTAGGTGAATTTCACATGGGCAATATAATAACAATAAGGATGATGCTTATGGTGATGATGATAATAGTAATGATAATGATGATGACAATAATAATAATATTCATAACAATAATAATAATAATAATAATAATAATAATAATAATAATAATAATGATAATAATGGTAATGCCAATAATAATGATAATAACATTGATAACAATAATGATAATGATAACGATTATAATAAAATAAGAGTAATAATAATAACAATGATAATGGCAATGATAACATGATGTTAATAACATAATAAGGTTGAGAGCTTGACCCTTTTATGATTTCGATGTGACAAGCACTGGCTCATCAGCCTGTACTACATTGTACTTTTACTCTCACCATTCAGTAGCAGCCGTTAGGTAAATTAATTTGGTATACAGATGATGCTACACTAGCCATGCTACGATGGTAGCACTTAAATAGTTGAGTAAACCCTTTAAAATACAGAGGCAAATGGTTTGCATCTATGCATTTTACTAGAACCAAGGAACCAAGGAGGTACAAGGATGCAAGCAGGCATCGTATACCTCATTGCACACGCTTCCACATACCAGGGAAATGCTGCATGATTACGTGCTTCGCCCTATCCACGCAAGGACATGGAGGTCATGACCCCATGCACTTATTCCATGCAGGCTTTTTGATACAACATAATATATTCACATAATCCAGTACCATACCCTCCAGTCCCTGGCTCTACCCCCCCCCCCCCCAATAAACAAGAAAAAGGTAGAGAAAAAGAAACGAGGAAGAGAAATAAGACTTGAGAGCTAGAAGGAAAGAAATTGATCTAATTTAATGAATTTGCAAATAAAACTAAATGAACCCCTTCCACATCTTCCCCTTATTAGATGATTTCATTATTTTCATAAGCCTACATTTCCAGACTCTCGATTCGCCTGGGGTAGCTTTTATTAGCAACAGTTCAATGGATATTGAGCGGCTATGCTTGCACACGTGACTTTAATGATGTTTGCCCGACATAACAACAACTAATGTATGCAAAGTGGACTCCATCCATAGAGATGCGATTATGCATTCGCAAACATAGCGGTTTTTTTTTTTTTTTTTTTTTTTTTTTTTTTGATGGGGGGAGGGTTAATTCTTTGTATTTGATTATATTAATTTTGTCATTATCGTGTTATTTTTGTTCTGGTATACTTCGTATCGTTTTAAAAATCAATAAAACATTTCTATTATTATTAAACTAATTAGTGCTGTTTAATATATACTTAGACATACGTGCACATCTAAAATCTTACCACTGTTCAGGGTGTTTCCATCGAATTTTGTGAATTAAGATACTGTGTCGAGGAATTTCAAAATAATATTAAATCATTTCAGTGACTCGAAAGGGTAGCGCCGCGTTTCTTGAGAAGCATAATATATTTTGAGCCTCATAACCATGATAACGAGCCTATCATTTCTACGATACAATGGGCACATGGGAAATTGGGAATTACATAACTTGCACTACAGTGAAGCACGATGAATAATAACCCCCGGGTTATTTGAATACAAGTCTTACATGAAAAAAATAAAATCATGGTCTGCAAGAAATTTGTGACCTCTGTTATTTTTCCGTGTGGACGTCGCGACTATGGTGTAACCAGGGAGGTGGAAGAGGTGTAACCTGTTGCAGCTCGATTGATGACAATTTCCCTTTCGCTTTCGTTTTTTTTTTTCTCGTAGTCTTAACTTTAGACCTTAAATTTATGTTACATCATTATATACTCACAATGAAACATTTTTCAACAATCTTTTATACCCCCAAGCAAACAAGAAAATAAAATGAAAACGTAGGACAGTGAAATCCAATTCCAACATTTATCTTATTCAGCCACCCTTGAGTGAAAGAAATGGAATCAGTAAACAAGTCAACTCGGCTGACGCTAAAAACTAGTAATGGCAATTTTTCCCTCTTCCACTTTCCACGCCTGTTCTTGATGTATGGAGTGGGAATGTGGATACTCCATGCATGCAGCTCTTTCGTGAAGAAAAATAAAACACGGGGGGGGGGGGTCAAAATTACATTAGCGTATAAATATCCATTACATACCCTAACTTGGTGGAAACTGTGCTTACAGTCATTACTCAGACCATGGACCTAGGTCCATGCTCAGACAAGGTCATTTGATTTCCCTGACCGATACCCCCTTGCCATGGCATCCATAAAACATGCCAAAACATACACGGGGCATGACAAACAGCTTATCACCGACTTAGGCGCGTTTTTCAACATTTGGCGCGTTTTCCTCTATACAATGTCTTGCTCTATAATTTATGTAGATAGCAATATATCATCGTATTTTAGGGCTCCTTTCATTTCATCAATATCAAATTGTGTGGAATACAAACACCAAACTATTCACCCACTAATTTATGTTGGACGCACGTTTGGCAATGGTGGTACTTTTTCTGAGGGGTAGATGCTGAGAAGTGAGATGAACCAACGTCAACGAGCATGACAAAGCAACAATGGCAACATCAACATGGAGCCCGCCGGCCGGCTATAGCGGTTTACAACAGGTACGATTGCCTCATATTTTGCAGGCCCAGTATAATGCAGGAAATTAGTGTATGATGTGGTGGTAATTATTATGCATGTATACCCCTTATGTTGAGGAAGAGCTCACGGAGAAACATTCCCCATATATTAGTAAGGCTGCATAATTATAATTAATCCCTATACCCAGGCCCCTGGGAGACGGGGGTTCTGGGGGTGCTGGAGCACCCCTCACTTGTTAGAGTTGGGGGGGGGGGGGGCATAGCACCCCTGTGAAAAAATAAAAGTTGCAGCACCCCCAACTTTTTGTGCACATACTGTAGTTGACTATATATATATATAAGAATTATGAATTATATGTGAAAACTAAACCACCAAAAATCTGATAACCCCCCCTTTTTTTTTTTTTGCGTGTCAGAGAATCTTGGAGGAAAACTAGTCCCCAAAAATCTGATAACCCTTTTTTTTTTCTTTTTTTTTTTGCTTGTCAGAATTTTTTTTGAGATTTGTGTGCTCAGCACCCCTGTAAAAAAAAAATCGTTCCCTGGAGCCTGCCTACACCGCCTACTTCCTAGTTCGATCGTCCCCTCCAGCTCTTCTTCCATTCTTTCAGCTCGCATCGATTCCTTTTGTTAGCATATATATGTTCACAGTATTGTAAGTCTTATTATGGTATCATATTTGTAGACTAATATTATTATGTGACATTGCTAAAGGAGACTCTGATGAGAGAATAAGAAAGGAAAAAAAAAAATTTAAATAGCCTTTAGTGGTATAAACTTGTTTAGAACTTTTGCTGAGTGAAGGTTGCAGTGCATGTATATATTTAATTTCAAAGATTTTGTGTTGAAACTGACTCCTATATGTGTGCTTTTGGTGTGTGTGGTCGGTCAGTGTATTCGATTCCTTTTAATGGGTGTGACCTAAAGAATGTGTCCAGTAGGTATTACGAAATAGAAGGGAGATATATATCCTGAGATATCAAAGTTCTAACCAAATTCGATCAAATGACAACTAGTGGAAGAGAAGAGACATTAGTGAAACACTTTGATTGTTTGAAATTGAACTCCAATTGAGTATTTTACCTTTAATGAACAAATGTCCAGAGACAATGAGGTGAGGTATATTAAATATTGAATGTAGAACATAAGTGGGTTGAATACAGAGCAAAATATGTAGACATAAAATTAAAAGAAAGAAAACCAACACAGCACCGTTACGCGTTACTGTAGACCTGGACGAACATCTGTAATATTGGAATGTACAAAACAAGACAACATCTTTATAAATCGTGTGAATAATTGATTGAATATATGCTCTTTTGAAAGTAATTGGGATCACAATGAGATATCCTGGACGAGATAAATGAACATAGAAAACACCAAATATATCTTCTCGAAATGGCCATATCTTTACATTACTTGTTAAGTGGAATTTATTTGAACTGAAATACATAATAATTTTCATTATATGTAAATGTGACACAAAAAGACGACTTATTTTGCAACTCATGAAATAAGGAGATTATATGTTTTCCTACTTCTATCCAACAAAAGACCAAATATGTGCCAACTGCACTGATGATATTATGCTACATGGATAATAGATAAGTTATTTGCAAAATAAAGTACAACAAGGATAAAGAAAACCATTAATCATTCACCTCCAATGGTGACTGCAAAGGCTGGATCCTCTCGTCTTCAGTTGCAGTACAAACTATAAGCTCATCTACAAATATGATACAGTATATAATACAACATAAGTTTAATCCGGATTAATTGAACGTATGAACACACCTCTATAGGTTAGGCCTACAGCCTAAATGACCTAACTAACAAACTATAGTGTAAACACAGCCCACTTTCTCTTTCCCGACATTCCTCAATGATAGGGGCAGTGGTCGTAAACTACGGCCACAGTATCCCCTGTGATGAGTCATTAACATGAGCTTGGACTCTGAGATGGAATATATAACTAATCTAACAAAATGGTTTATTTCATACATGAAAACCATGAAAACAAACACATGTATTCCCGGTGTATTAAAATAATAAAACTAACCCTGCTTGTATCTACAAGAAAGCAAATTGCCTCGACTAAAAGCACATCAATCATACAGTTACAGTATTCTAACCAAGTGAAATGGCATCAGATATGAACTCATCGAACATACCCATTATAGTTATAGGGGAAAACAATAATTGTACTTTAAAATCACGATAATCTAGTAGAGTATATAATAATGACATCAAAAGTCTATCCTCACTTATCATACATAACAAATATTCAAATCACATTCATAACGAAAACATCACAATCATCAACATAATTAGGATAAAACATAGATACAAAGAAATAATTGATACATACTTTTGATGTACAGCTCTCCTGTAAAATTCTTGATTCCACACTTAATTCTTGCTGGTCTTACAGGAGCACATGCTTACTATTGCTTGGCTTGCTGTGGAATGAATCCAACTTTCTTTGTCTCAAGCAAGAGCAAGGGTCCAACAGGGGTGTTAAGCACATAAACTATCTAAGAAGGGATGTGGTCAGCAATGTTTACATACCATTGGGGGTGAGATGCCTTTAGTTGGAAATGGGCAGGAGTGATAGTATCAAGAAACTGGAATATTGTCACAATAGCATTCTAGGGTGTACAAATGAATCTTTTGATACATAAAATTGATATTTGATAGTGCATGTTAAAAATATATTCTGAGTACACATGTACATGTCTGTATTAATTAATGGCTTACAGTAATCAGTTCACAAATAAGGGGGGGGGGGGTAGGATTGAGTGTAGAGGTGTATTTTCCATTTCACATTCGCCACCGGTTAAAATATTGTTGTCCCCAACAATGGAGGAACACAAGGAGTGAGCTAGAGAGATATTAGGGTGTCGTCGCTAGAGGTTGAGGTTGAGTCATCATCGGCTTCCCCACCGATATCTTCGTTGGAGGCATACCCGTCTGACTCGGAAGCTGGGAATGTACATGGCGTAAGCATATCTTGATGGAGGGTTCGTTCTCTGCCGGTCTTGCTATGTCTCACTACATAGACAGGAGATCCAGGGACATTGCTAACTACTGTGTAAGGACATTCCTCCCACCGGTCAGCGATCTTATGACGGCCACGCAATGTTTTGTTCGCTACCAGGACCATATCCCCCTTTGAGAAAGTAACCTCTCTTGCCCGTTTGTTGTGTTTATTCTTCTGTTTCCTTCGTGCCTCCTCGGCATTGTGATTAGCCTGTTGATATGCTTCTCGTAGAGCAGCATGGAGCCTAGCTACATATTCTTCCTCTTGGCCATTTTCGTCATTGGATTCATTCCTGTCTATGATCAGATCCGCAGCGATGCGAGGGTCTCTTGCAAACATCAGGTAGAATGGCGAGAATCCTGTTGAGGAGTGCTTTGTGCAGTTGTACACATGGGTGAGCGCCTCCACATGATCCTTCCAATTACCCTTGACTGATGGCTGCAGAGTACCCAACATGTTGAGAAGGGTGCTGTTGAATCTTTCTGTCATGCCATTCCCTTGTGGATGGTAGGGCGTTGTCCTACTCTTGGCCATCCCAAGGAGCCTGCACAACTCTTGGATGACTGCAGATTCAAAGCACCGCCCCTGATCGCTATGGATACGCTCCGGGATTCCATAGTGGAGGATGTAGCGTTTCCAAAGAGTCTGGGCTACGGTGGATGATGTTTGGTCACGGGTAGGGAAGGCCTGGGCAAGACGGGTAAAGTGGTCTGTAATCACCAAGATGTTTTCGATGCCCCCCATGGACGTCTCAAGGCTTAGGAAGTCTAAGCATACCAACTCTAGAGGGCGAGATGTGCGAATGCTCATAAGAGGTGCACGGGCTTTGGGTTCCACCGTTTTCCTCAAAGTACAGCGCTTGCATCGATGTATGTGGCGTTTGACGTCCAAAGGCAACCCAGACCAGTAGAAACGGCTCCTCGCTAAATCCAGTGTTCGCTCATACCCAAGGTGACCCATCTCATCGTGAACACCTTGAAGTACTCTTTTCCTGTAACACTGAGGGAGGACGGGGACAAGGGGAGCATTATTCTTTCCAGGCCGAAACATGACAACATCTCTGAGTATGGTTAGCTGGCCCCACCTCCGTAGAAGTCTTCTAACTTGCTTGGGCTGCATGTCACACTGTCGTCGTGTCGGCTTATGCCCCTTCAGTATCCATTGTCGAACCTGGCAGATTACCTCATCCTTTTGTTGAGTTCCATGAAGGTCTCTGAGAGAGATTTCAGAAGGTAGGGAAATTGCTGGGTCATCAGGGGTGGGTGTCAAATCTCCATTCTCCCTGGTGGATGATCTTGTATCTGGCTGAATAACCTCAACTCTCGCGGTGTGGCAGTTTGACGTCTGTTCATCTGCATTGTGGTCAGGCTGCACTGAAGATGCCTTGTCTAGGATCTGTCTGACATTCTCACGAGTAAGGCGAGAGAGGCCGTCCGCATTGTCGTTTGCTTTTCCTGGGCGATACACTATCTCCAGGTCACACTGTGCCAAGTCACTGACCCACCGTTGTCCATGAGCATCTAACTTGGCTGACTTTAGGACATAAGTCAGAGGGTTACTGTCAGTCACTGCCGTGACTTTCTGCCCATACACGTAATCCTTTAGCTTTTGTGTTGCCGCCCAGTGCAAAGCCTTGAACTCAAGCTTGTGTGCTGGATACTTGGTTTCCCCTTGGTGTAGACTCCTACTGGCATAAGCGACCACACACTCCTGGCCGTCATGTTCTTGTGCAAGAACAGCTCCCAGACCATCCAGCGAGGCGTCCGTCTGAAGGATAAATCCTTTGCTGAAGTCTGGGTACGAAAGAACTGGGGCTGAGGTGAGTTTATCCTTCAGTTCATCGAAGGATCGCTGGCAGTCCTCCGTCCACAAGAACGGCTCTGTGGGCTGTTTCCCTTTTGATGTCCGCTTACCTCCCAGTAGGTTGAACAAGGGCCGGGCGATGGAGGCATACTTCTCGATGAAGCGTCGGTAGTAGCCTGTAAAACCCAGAAAACCACGGACATCTCGCTTGGTCTTAGGAACTGGCCATGTCTTCACGGACTCTACCTTTTCAGGGTCTGTAGCCACACCATCCTTGGCAACCACATGCCCCAAGTAGCTTACCTTCTCCTTCAGGAGATGGCATTTGCTAGGTTTGAGTTTCAGCCCATGATCCCTCAGCCTCTGGAATACCCTTTCCAGTCTGGTTATATGCTCCTCCACCGTCTCACTGAATACAATGATGTCGTCTAGATAGATGAGGACCTCTGAAAGATTCATATCTCCCAGGACAGTATTCATGAGTCGCTGAAAGGTCGCTGGTGCATTCATCAGCCCGAATGGCATCCGCGTATATTCAAACAAGCCCATTGGAGTAGTGAATGCTGTCTTAGCTTGGTCCTCCCTAGCCACTTGCACCTGTAGATATCCAGACATGAGGTCCAGGCTGGAGAAGTATTTGGCCTTCCCAAGGGCGTCGAGTGACTCGTCTATCCTGGGGAGGGGGTAGGCGTCTCTCGTTGTCCGGGAGTTGAGCTTCCGGTAGTCGACGCACATTCTTATCTGGCCATCCTTCTTTCGTACTATGACAATAGGAGATGCAAAGGGGCTTTTACTAGGCCGGATAACTCCGGCTTCCTGCAACTCTTGGATGTGCTTGCGTACTTCATTGAAATCACCTGGAGAAATTCTTCTGTAGGGCATACGGAATGGGGTGGAGTCCACAAGAGGGATGTCATGGGAAATTGTCTCAGTGTTTCCGAAGTCTTGGGAACCATTTGAGAAAACATCCGTATTTCCGCGGATCAATTTCTGTAGGGAGTCTACTTGTGCCTTAGAGAGTCCCGTGTCTGGGATATCCAGTCCAGGAATGAGTGCTGGTGCATTCGGCTTCAATAAGTCCTCTGGCGTGTTGCCGCTCCCTGAGTCATCTTCAGACTCCACTGATTGGACTGAAACTCCTGCCTTTGGTGTCGCACTCACCACAGTTCCTACTTCCAGCTTGGCTATGGGGGAGTTATGTCTCAGGAGTACCCTCTGTCCGGTGTGATTGGATACATTGACCATGACTCTTCCATTCTGGACCAGACAAACACCGGTCTCTACCTTGACTGGGTGGTTGGAGGAGTACTGCTCAAGTAGGGCAACAAAAGTACGGTCGGCAGTGGTTTTGGGAGCCCTGGCTGTGATGACCCGTTGGTGTCCTGCAGGGATGGCCAAAGGCTTCCTTCCTGCAAATCGTAGCACCCCAACACATCCATCTTGATCTGCCAGATCCAGCCCATCCACGTCCATCATTTGGCAAGCCAGGTACCATGGTGTCGATGCCTCCTTCAGCCTAGACATAAATCTACGCCCATGTTCACTGTGCAGCTTGTCTCGTAAGGGACGTATGACATTTGTCCCTAGGAGGCAAGGTATTTTGTCATTTCCCTTATTCCTTGGAACCACCAGAGCAGGGACAGAATCAAGCCTTAATCCCAGAGCTTCTATCTGTACATCAATCCACACGACGCCTAGGTGGGGTACTAGTTGTCCACCTGCTCCTTCAATCCTGACGTTTGTCAGGCCGACTGTGCTACTACGTAGGATTGGGTGGCGCTTGATGAACTCTGAGGATATGGTAGTGACTTGGGAGCCAGTGTCCAGGAGCGCAGTGCACTGTTGCCTATTTACCAAAATGGTGGTACTAGTCACTGGGCCAATGAGTCCCTCGTCATCACAATATCTAGGCTGTCCATCTCTGTCCCGGTGGGTTGCAAGGTTGATTGGGCCATTGTAGTTATTGCTACCTGCAGAGTGCCCTTTATCCGCAGGTCTTAACCGTTTAAAGGATGGGCTGGTACTTGTGTTTCTTGTTTGCTGGGGGATGTAGTGTACTGTGAAGGATCTTGCCTTCCCGCTCGTCGATGTGGGCAATTCCCGGAAAAATGTCCAGGCTGGTGGCAGGTATAGCAAGCACTCCTATCTTGTGACGGTCTTGTGACTGTAGGAGGAATGGGTGCCATGACTTGGCGGTCCAGCATATCCATCCGGCTCCTTGTATTTTGCTGCTCATCCAGGACCTGGTGCAACAAATTTGATGTCTGCTGCTGGAAGATGTGCATCTCTTGCAGGCTCCTGGCAACATCCTCCAAAGTCAGCTTCTTGGGAGAGTCTTGACTGATCTTGCCCTCACCCTTGACATCAATCCTGAAGGAGTGAGCACCTTTCCTTTGTCTTTGCTCCTCGTCAATAAGGTGGAGCTCCCTCCGGAGTTCCCGGAAACTCATGCTCCTAGGTCTCATTGGGGCTAGACGACTCTTCACGTCTTGGTCACGAAGGCCATACATGAACTGCGTCGTCAACATTACGTCACGTTCCTTGGCATCCCTCTTTGCAGCACCTACACCCTTTTCCTGAGCTACCCTCAGTTTGGCCTCCAGGGCAATGGCATAATCCGACGGTGCCTCATTAGGATGCTGTAGCCTTGCATAGAAGGCAGCCATCGGAGATGCAGTCCAGTCGCGTTCCCCATACTCCTCAAGCAATTCCTTCAGTGCATCCTCCGGGGTGCAGCTAGCTGGGTCCCCCAATTCTAGATTTAATACCAAGTCCCTAGCTCTACCCCCAGTGTTCCTCACAATCTCATTGAACTGTGCCCTTGGAGGCATAGGCCCCTTCGATTCCAGGACATACTTCATGTCCCGCACCCAATCCTCTACCTTAACACCCCCCTTACCTGTGAAATTTGTCACACCCTTAATTTGGTGTGATGTCAGGCATCTTGGGGCAGAGCTCCACATCTCGGAGGATTCTGGTTCAGGGTCGAAGCCTGCCAATTGTAGAGGTGTCGCCACCGATTTACGCGGGCTCCATGGCGTCTGTCTAGGGGTTGCACTCTCTGTTGGGATGTGGTGATCACTGGTTGGTGTATTCAAGTTGCTTGGTGGGATCGGAGTATCCATGATTGAAGACGTTGGGGGGTGCTGTGTTGGTTTTATCTAGAAATGTGATTTATTTCCTAACTACTCCAAATATTCTTGATTATGAGGTGATTACTGATTGTACTCTTCTCTTTCTAGTTATCCCGGGTTTCGGCACCAAAATTATGTGACCTAAAGAATGTGTCCAGTAGGTATTACGAAATAGAAGGGAGATATATATCCTGAGATATCAAAGTTCTAACCAAATTCGATCAAATGACAACTAGTGGAAGAGAAGAGACATTAGTGAAACACTTTGATTGTTTGAAATTGAACTCCAATTGAGTATTTTACCTTTAATGAACAAATGTCCAGAGACAATGAGGTGAGGTATATTAAATATTGAATGTAGAACATAAGTGGGTTGAATACAGAGCAAAATATGTAGACATAAAATTAAAAGAAAGAAAACCAACACAGCACCGTTACGCGTTACTGTAGACCTGGACGAACATCTGTAATATTGGAATGTACAAAACAAGACAACATCTTTATAAATCGTGTGAATAATTGATTGAATATATGCTCTTTTGAAAGTAATTGGGATTACAATGAGATATCCTGGACGAGATAAATGAACATAGAAAACACCAAATATATCTTCTCGAAATGGCCATATCTTTACATTACTTGTTAAGTGGAATTTATTTGAACTGAAATACATAATAATTTTCATTATATGTAAATGTGACACAAAAAGACGACTTATTTTGCAACTCATGAAATAAGGAGATTATATGTTTTCCTACTTCTATCCACCAAAAGACCAAATATGTGCCAACTGCACTAATGATATTATGCTACATGGATAATAGATAAGTTATTTGCAAAATAAAGTACAACAAGGATAAAGAAAACCATTAATCATTCACCTCCAATGGTGACTGCAAAGGCTGGATCCTCTCGTCTTCAGTTGCAGTACAAACTATAAGCTCATCTACAAATATGATACAGTATATAATACAGCATAAGTTTAATCCGGATTAATTGAACGTATGAACACACCTCTATAGGTTAGGCCTACAGCCTAAATGACCTAACTAACAAACTATAGTGTAAACACAGCCCACTTTCTCTTTCCCGACATTCCTCAATGATAGGGGCAGTGGTCGTAAACTACGGCCACAGTATCCCCTGTGATGAGTCATTAACATGAGCTTGGACTCTGAGATGGAATATATAACTAATCTAACAAAATGGTTTATTTCATACATGAAAACCATGAAAACAAACACATGTATTCCCGGTGTATTAAAATAATAAAACTAACCCTGCTTGTATCTACAAGAAAGCAAATTGCCTCGACTAAAAGCACATCAATCATACAGTTACAGTATTCTAACCAAGTGAAATGGCATCAGATATGAACTCATCGAACATACCCATTATAGTTATAGGGGAAAACAATAATTGTACTTTAAAATCACGATAATCTAGTAGAGTATATAATAATGACATCAAAAGTCTATCCTCACTTATCATACATAACAAATATTCAAATCACATTCATAACGAAAACATCACAATCATCAACATAATTAGGATAAAACATAGATACAAAGAAATAATTGATACATACTTTTGATGTACAGCTCTCCTGTAAAATTCTTGATTCCACACTTAATTCTTGCTGGTCTTACAGGAGCACATGCTTACTATTGCTTGGCTTGCTGTGGAATGAATCCAACTTTCTTTGTCTCAAGCAAGAGCAAGGGTCCAACAGGGGTGTTAAGCACATAAACTATCTAAGAAGGGATGTGGTCAGCAATGTTTACATACCATTGGGGTGAGATGCCTTTAGTTGGAAATGGGCAGGAGTGATAGTATCAAGAAACTGGAATATTGTCACAATAGCATTCTAGGGTGTACAAATGAATCTTTTGATACATAAAATTGATATTTGATAGTGCATGTTAAAAATATATTCTGAGTACACATGTACATGTCTGTATTAATTAATGGCTTACAGTAATCAGTTCACAAATAAGGGGGGGGGGGGTAGGATTGAGTGTAGAGGTGTATTTTCCATTTCACATGGGCATATGTAAAGAACTTCATTAGGACTGACATGCACAAGAAAAGTCAATACCAGTTGGAAACTGTCCCCATGCATTCATGTAATTGATAAGTGAGGTAATATCTGTTGTTATTTGATGTAACTGCCAGTGAAGAACCCCAGGAGGGAAAGGGCATATTGACTTTAGGCATGTTATATACAGGTGTATGTAATAGGAGTAGTGACGAAAATCTATTAAAGCAGTTAACATTTTTAACTTTCAAAAAATATCAAAGTTGTGAATGTACATTCCTTCAAAACGCCTATGCTTCGTGCACGGAAGTTTATGAAGTCTAAAAACACTTAATGACGAGTAATCTTCTTTATATTATACCATGCATATAGAAAAATATATTCCGAACTATGGTACGCTTATACATTTATGCTTATAATTTAAAAAGAAAATTACATCTCTATAAGCTAGATATTAATGTCACGTTAAAGAGTTATGTTATGTTAGACTCATAATCTGTCTAATGTTATACATTATTCATATCTCTACTGTCACGGATAACAGAGCACCAATGTTTTCAAAAAAAGGGTCGTCAAAATCTCCCTGTTTTAAGTTTTGGGTTGATTTCAAGATTATTATTTTTTTCATGACAAGAATATCAATCATGAACTTTGTCTGCAAGGAGTATTTTCTGGAATTTAAATTGATATTTGAATTTCATCTACTAAGATGCACATAATTTATTTAATAACAATGTGACAATGCTGCAAAACCGGGTACAAAAAGATTTTGACGTGACTTTTTAACCATTGTACTCGGTCATTTGTGGCAGGAACTTTTTGAATGAGGTATTTTTAGATAGTTTTTACTACAAAATGAATTGCAAGGTCACAGAATATTTGGATTTTTTATATGAAGCTAGCAAAGTTTGGTGTGTGTGTTTTGCAAACCCTGCAGTTATTTCCAAAAAGGAAGTCAGTAAGGAGGAACAATGAATTTAGCTACGCAAATTATTTCTCTCATTCAATTCAATTGACTTCTCACATTATATATATATATATATATATATATACATATATATATATATATATATATATATATATATATATATATATTTATATAAATTAATACACATTATATAAAGTGAGAGAAAGAGAGAAAAATGAAACCCAAAGCATTTGGTTGCAACAAAAGGAGAATGGATTTTTATCGTGTTATAAGTTCATTTCGACCAACATGCACAAAACCATCATGGCCAAGAAATAATTTTTAGTTTATTAATTCACATATTAAAATACACAGTACGGAAACGTTTTTCCTCTTATTTTTTGGCATACCCATTGTCAATGGGTATATAGGCAACCAAGACAGACACTGGTGATGATATTGATGAAGAGAGAGAGAAAAGTTTGCAGGAAAAACATGCGTTGGCCAAAGTTTAGGCATGTAGATGGCCTAGACCATCGATTTACATGGCACAAAAATGATTAGATAATAAGAATAATAACTAAGTATTAGTTAAAGCAACCCCCCCCCCCAAAAAAAAAAAAGAAGAAAAAACAAAGAAAAAAGAAAAAAGAAACAAAAAACCCCACAACATAACCACAGGGAACGACGATTCTACATGCCTCGCTTTGTGTGTGTGTGCATGTGTGTGTGTGGGTGTGTGTGTGTGTGTGTGGCCTTACATAGATTCAGTTTTGGGGTACAGTGAACAACAGAACACAATGATGGCCTTTATTCCGTCATGCTTAGGGTACAAAATACAATAGGAGAAGTGCTTGCAGGGTACAAAATACAATAGGAGAAAATAATACAGTTCCCCACAAATCAATGTGCGTGAGGGTGTGTGTGCGTTTGGAGGGAGGGGGACTTTTTGGCGGCCCAGAGAAAATCAAATTACATTTCTCAAGTTTAAAACACCATCGTAGTGTGCATGGAGTTCATGAGAGATATAAAAGAAGGTGAAGAGGGGCGCATGCACATCCCAAAGTCAAGTAATTTTTACAGTAGACTCTGCCTAAATTGATTTTACTGGGGACATAAAAGAATTTGAAAAAATCATATGGCCTTTTTAATGGGATATATATTTACAATATAACTTATTACAGTATTGTATTTACTACTGGCACTTTATCCCCGACTGTAAGTCAGTCTAATATTCTTCGGGAGGGTCTATGGCAAAATTTGTAATTTCCCAGGAGGGTCAATATTGCTCAGTAGCTCTTGATCAAAGCTTGTAGATTTCAACATGATAGAAAACTTATTGTTCATGGCGTGATAAGTGAAACTAAAATAGCAATTAAATGCATCTATAAATATGAAAATGGAGAAGGAAATAGAAAAGAAAAAAACAACCAGAAATATGGAATAGGAAATATAAAAATAGGACACAAAAAAGAAAAGGGGAATACACTAAAAAGAAGAAAAAAGAGCTACACGAGGAAAAGACCAGAGAGGAAAATCAAGAGAAAAAAAGATAAGGAAAAATACATTAGCAAAGAATAGAGAGAAAAAAGAAAAAGAAACAAAATCTTAACAGTAGATAAAAGAATTGGGAAAACAAATACTAATCTACGAAAAGAGAGGAAAGGCACATAAATACATAAAAAGAAAAGGCTAAAAGGAAGAACAAAGTAATACATCACAATTCACAGGTATAGAGTACATACGGATTAGATAAAAATGAAGAAAAACAAAGAAATACATGAGGAAATATTTAAAGGAGAGGATTTAAAAGAAGAGCAAAGAAATAAGAAAAGGAAGAACAACAACTAATGAGGAAATAAGAATGGACAAAGAAAAAAAAAGAAGAAATATTTGAAAAAACATAGGAAAAGAGGGAAAATAAAAAATGGTGAAAACAAAGACATATATAAGGGAAAAAAGAAAACAAAGAAATACATTGGGAAATATAAAGAGAAGTGGATCGAGAAAATGAAAGTAAAACATAAGAATATAAAGAAATTAAAAAAACAGGGAAAACCAAAAAAACACACAATGTAGAGAAAAAACGAAGGAAAAAAAAGAAATATATAAAAAGATGATTATAAAGAAGAAATTATAAAAAGTATTAAAAAGAAAAGTGAAGGATGGGTAAAGAAGAAAATTCATAAGGAAAAGAAATAAAAGGGAAAAAACAAATTCATTAAGGCAAAAAGGAAGAGCATTGGACTATATAAGAGTATATTAAAAAAGAGAATGGGTAAACTAAAGAATACATTAGGAGGAAAAAAGAAAAAGTAAAATAAATAAATATATTAGAGATATACACGGAAATGATAGAAAAAAGAAAGAGAAGGGAAACTAAGAAATACATAAGGAGGAGAAGAAATACTATATTAAATGGGTGTATTGGAAATTCACTCTGATTAAGACTTCCAACATTACAGTCTACCTCAATGGCCTTCAAAAGGTAAACAATCGGGTTTCACGCGCGCCTCTAATTGCCCCCTAGAGTCTGCTCCTTCGAATAACGAGTCCCTCATTTGGCTTCACTTCTGTACGTCCCTTCAGTAGAGTGGAACAGTCTAACCCTGTTTGGAAGGGTCATGATTTATTAGCCATTAAAAAGATGGCGTGTAGGCGGCCTACACGCCGCGTGCAATCCCGTTTTTTCCCTAACTTTTTGATTGCACGCCGGGGTTCTGCAGGGTTTAACACATCTCCATCTGTACCTATAAATTATGTATACCTTTTGCAACAAAGTGTGAAACTGGGCGTGAATCAGCATTATGCCCTCACAGTAACATGTGACAAATCTTTACCATTGTCTACTGTGCCATAGTATTTTGATGAAAATAATACATATATTCAGTGTGTATATAACAAAAAAAGTATATCCAACTTTGGTAGCTTCGTATACAAATTTTACATCCTGTGTGACTTTGAAATTCATTTCATGGTCAAGAGTAACTAATATTCTTTCCAATGATACCTTATTTCCATTTTCCTGCCATGGATTGATGAGTACAAGGGTTTTCAAAAAGAGCCGTCAAAATCCCCTTGTTCCAAGTTTTGGCTGATGCAACAAAATGCGGATCAAAACCACACGCATGAGTTATACTTAAGTCTAGTCCTTTTTAAAATTTATTTCTGATTTGAGCTGTAATGGTTTGTGTTTAAAAGTCATTCATTGTGTTTAAGCTTTCATTGGAATGAAAACACCAATGAGATCGTGAAAAAAGTATGTGAGGAGAAACTGAAAATAAAGATTCAAGATGGCGACTTTGATAGGTCACATCAAAAGGGAGAAGTCACGTGGGATCATCGTTCGCTTCACTGGCTACAAGCCAGGAGGACGCTGAGAGATCTGGAAGGAGACCCCATCTACATACAAGAGAGCCTAACCAAGTCGAGATCCCAGCTTTTTTGGGAAGTCAAGTCTAAATACAAAGACAAGTGTAAAAGTTATTGGACCCAAGATGGCCTCATTCGCGTAATAACCACCGATGGTCGTCGCCACACATTCCCAAACTCTTGTCTTCAGATACATAAGTGTCTTCAGCTTAGAAGTGTCTTTCGTCATGGATTAGACTTGACTGAACCTAATACCGATTGTTTCCTACATACAGAGTACTGCGGTCGAATGAAACCAGTGAATAAAAGTCAGTTCTGATCTCTGAGCTGTTTACTCTTCACTGGACTCTTCACTGAACTTTTTTATTTTGATTGCAATTGTATTTAAACATTGATTAAATTCAGGTCAGTTCTTTTATTTTGTATAATCTGGTGTTCTTTATAAGCTTTACAAGCTTATAAGCTGCTATGTCAGGGGTACCTTTTTGCATCTTCCAAATGAATTGATTTACTGTACTATAGATGAGGGAAGTATTACGTAATATATTACAAGCAGCTGTTTTTACTACACAGACCCTTGGGTCATTTGGCGGGTCAATTTTAGTTCAAGCGTAGGTGTAAAAATTGTTATATAATATATTGTTGTTTTCTTCTTCTTCTTCTTTTTTTCTTTCTTGATGTTGTTTTGCTGGTGTAATGGTACAATTCCCCTGCGTTCTTCGTAACAAGAATGTTAAATCAAATCAGAAAGCACTTCTTTGTACTACTTGTAAAAAATGGGTACATATATCCTGCTCTGGTATTTCAGAAAAGGTGTATGATGACATGTCAGAGCAATTTGTTAACTGGGAGTGTACAAAATGTCTTTTCAGGCATCTTCCATGTTTTACAGAAGATAGTCTGATAGCCTCTAGTGAATTTCCAAGTAATATACATCATTTCAATAAGAATAATTATGATAATGTTTGTTTGAAATATAATCAGCTTTCTGAGAAAGGGATCAAGTTTGGTCACTTGAACATTGTTAGCCTTCTGAAAAATTATGAAGAAATCAAACAAATTGTAAATGAAAATGATATTCATGTATTTCCATTAAATGAGACAAGATTTGACAGTTCCATATCGGATAGTGAAGTTGAAATACCTCAGTATTCTATTATCCGTAGGGACCGTGATAGAAACGGAGGTGGAGTGGCTGTTTATGTACACGGATCTATACATGTTGATTTGATGAGTCATAGTCCCCTTTCTTGTTTAGAAGCCTTATGTATACGGATCCGTTTTAATAACACAATACCAATACTATTCTTAAATTGGTACAGGCCGCCTAGTTGTAAAATTAATGTATTTCAGCAATACGAAGAATTTTTAGCTTTTGCTTGTAGCTTTGATGGTGACATATTATAATCATGGGTGATATAAACTGTGATATCATGAAAAAGCCATTTCAAGGAAATACAAAAATATTTGATCAAATTAATACTATATATTCTCTCAACTTCATCAACGTTTCTTTGTATACTAGAGTGACGGACTCGTCTTCTTCACTTGTTAATCACATGTTAACTAACAACATAGATAAAGTGAAATCACATGGTGTAATATCTAATGGTATGTGTGATCATTATATTAGTTATTTCATATGGAAGTCTCAACAAAAATTCTCTACGGGTGAAACATTATACGGTATAGAAAATTTAGGAATGTTGATATGGAATCATTTAGAAATGATTTACGTTATCAAAACTGGAGGAAAATAAAAGATTGTGTTGATATCAATTATGCTGTCGATAAATGGGAAATAATGCTATTAGAAGTTTTGAATAAACATATGCCCTTAAAAGCAAAGCGCATTCGAAAAAAATCTTCTCCGTCGATGAATAATGATATATTAAGTATAATGAAAGAAAGAGATAAAGTTAAAAGGTAAAAATTAAAAATGATCATGAATTATGGACATTGAATAAACGTTTGAAAAATAAGGTCACTTTTGTCATTAGGAAATCAAAACGTAAATATATTTGTGATAAATTATTAAATGTGACAAGTAGAAATGAATCTTGGAAAATACTTCAATCCGTGATGGGCAAAAACAACACTTCTAGTAGCACCTTTCCCAAAGAAATGTCAGATAAAATTGTAAATGGTTTTAATAATCACTTTGCTAATGTGGCTTTAAATGTTGCTAATGATGAAACAAGAAGTGTAGATCATAATCTCGAAGCTTCCACATCACATGAAAAATTTGCATTGTCTGTTGTCTCTCAGAATGAGGTGTTGAGAGAGGTTCATAATCTGAAAAATACCAACTCCGTTGGTTAAGATGGTATCTCAGTATATATACTTAAAGAGTCTATATCTGTGATAATAGAATCAGTTACTTTTTTAATTAATAAATCATTAGCTGATGGGGTCGTACCTGATAAATGGAAGGCAGCAAAGATCGTTCCTATACACAAAAGAGGTGATAAGTTTGAATTTAATAATTACAGACCGATATCAATTTCACCTTGTGTGTCTAAACTAATGGAGAAAATTGTGCAGAAGCAACTGCTTCGTTATATACAAACTCATTCATTGTTATCCCATAACCAATTGGGATTCCGCCCGAAATACTCTACCGTTACTGCTCTAGCAATGGTAACGGATGATTGGTTTCATTCTATGGACAAAGGTCAGTATACGGGAGCTGTTTTTGTAGACCTCCAAAAGGCTTTTGATTTGGTTGATCACGTAATTCTCCTGTCTAAACTTAAACATACAGGGGTCTCTGGGGTAGAATTACATTGGTTTTGCAGTTATTTGACAAATAGACGAATACGTAACTCCATCAACGGCATTTTATCAGAAGAAAGGGTTATTTCGAAAGGAGTACCCCAGGGATCTCTCTTGGGACCGTTACTATTCATTTTATTTATTAACAATATCATTTCTGTGTTTAAAGATTGTTCCATTCATTTGTATGCGGCCGATACTGTGATATATTAATCACATGAAGATGCTAGAGTTGTTGAACACGTTTTGAATAGGGAATTACAAAGTCTATCCGAATGGATGAACAAGAATAACTTGAAGATATACTGTGACAAACTATGAGTATGTTAATTGGAACGCCAAAAATGCTTAAAAACAGTCCAATTTACATGTAAAAATTAATTGCCATATTTTGACCCAAGTGAGGAGCTACAAGTATATTGGTGTCTTTGTGGATGAAACCATGAAGTGGGACTGTCATATTAATTACTTATGTAAAAAACTGGGGGAAATGGTTAGTTATATTTCACGATTGAAGCATTTTGTAAATATGTCAGAATTGAAATTAATTTATAACCCTATAATTTTACCTTATTTTGACTACGGTGATATTGTATGGCAATCTGCAAACAAATCTTTTCTTGATCATCTTCAAAAAATTCAAAATAGTGCTGGGAGAATCATTTTGAAAATTAACCCTTATTCTCACATTTCTACTTCCCAAATACACACTGCTAGGTTGGGAATCGATGCAAAAGGGACAATATACACATTTGATATTATTTATGTATAAAATCTTTAATAATATGACATCTGAAAGGTATGTTTCACATAAAAGCTACTCCTTACCCTCTTCGAAATGAAAATAATATTTGCTTACCGAAACCGAAGACTAATAGTTGTAAAAGGTCTTTCTCATATAGAGCTGCCTCGGAATATAACAAAATACCCTTACATGAGCGTAATGTCAGCACTTTTAACTCATTCAAATGTACCTTTTTGAAATATAGTTGTTCAAATTGAAAGAAGTATTTAATATGTACCTGATTGGGGGAAGGGGGGGGGGTGATAGGACATTTTGTTTGCATGGTTGTCTTTATTTTTTTGGCCAACCTCTGTATGTAAGGTTAACATTTTTTCATGCTTGTAAACTGGCTCCATGGAAGACCAGCAGCAATATAATATTGCAGCAGAATATGGACTTAACTACCAGCCGTATGTTTTATTTTTCCCCATTACCTCTACCATTTACATATTTTGTATCTATACATGCTATATGACCAATGTTCTTTTGTGTGTATATATGTATTTATATGTGTCATTTTTATATACGGAAATAAAACAAAACAAACATTTGGGTCCTAAGTCAGCTCATTAAAGGCTAATCCTAATTCAGTTTTCCCAGCTTGCATACTTCATTTCATATGACATCATGTTGACACAAAATGCTCTCCAGATTTGTCAGTTGCATCATTTCACTTGCATAACTTATTATCTCGAATAGCACATGAAATCAATGTTTAACTAACTTCAATGAATAATGAAAGGAAAGAAAGGATACACAATTGTTGATAACTACTTAAGTAATCGACAGTGGACTTTTATGATAATGATGGCATCCCAAGTAGTCTTTGTTAACTGTGAATGACTGGTGTGTGAAGGGCTTATCTTAAACAAGGGATACTGAGAAAGCCAATTTTGAGTCGTTATTACAAGGAGAGTATTATAAATTTTGCTTTAAGAAGTATTTTGGGGAATTTTTGTTGATGTTTGCTTCTAAAATGCACAAAATCAACGATAAAAAACTTAGCAATCGTCTAAAAACTGAAACAAATAATACATAATTTCATGAATTGATTTTGAAGTGCACGCTTTGCTGCCTTACGCCCAAACTTGGTACAAGTGGATTTTGACACGATCTTTTAAAAACCCTGGTGCTCGGTCAACTGTATAGTAGCAGCATAGTTATAAATAAAAGACATCAATGGCCGTAATGCTATTTACCATGAAAGAAATCTGAAGGTCACAGAATATGTAAATTTTATGTACGAAGCTACTAAAGTTGAATATACTTTTTGTGATACGCGCTGTATATAAACCAACCTTTTATGTACGAAGCTACTAAAGTTGGATATACTTTTTGTGATACGCGCTGTATATAAACCAACCTTGAGTGCTCAGCTGATGTGGCATTGTTATGCCCACTGCACACGAGGGATCGATGCCACTGCCACTCACGGGCATACAGGTTTATAAGTGCAGAAACCATATGTTAGGTATTAATCAAGAACAATGTAATTATCAGTATTTTATCAAAAAAGGCCATGAATATTCGTTACACTAACCTGATTCTCGATGCGCAGAATACAGAATTTTTCCTGAATCGTCCATTTTCATCGTTGGAATAACCTCTCTTACGTCTTTTAATTGGGTTCTGTCAAAATGTAATCAGATAAATGATGGTTTTCTTATCAAAACTGAATATTTATTAGAACAGAGCATCAAAAGCAACAATGAACAATGAAAGGCACAGAAGGAATATGAAAAATGTGACAACTTTTTTTTTTCCTTGCTTGTCCGAAAATTCAGAAGAGAAGGCATATGATATTTTGTTCGTCAGGCGTGAGCCCCCCCCCCCCTGCATTCCTGGATACGTCAACAATATAAATAACTGATGTTGAGTTATTTTTAATATTCTGCTGTAGCAGAAGTTGAGACGGGAGGCGAAGAAAACAGTATAGGGGCTTGCTCCAAAGCCCTCACCAGCGCAATAGGGCCTAATGGCTACTAATTGTATGATGAAAAGGGGGAAAACGGCCTCCGTATTTTGAATTGAATTAACTAGTAACCAACAATAGCAGCTGACGATATAATTCATTTATTACAAGTCCTATTCTGTCTTGCCCGCCCCCAGCTCTATTTGTTTTACCCCCCCCCCCCTCTCATTTTCTCATACTCTCTTATTCTCTTTTACAACCAATGACTCCAATATATAGAAATGAGGACAAATTAATGATCTCTTGTTTTTTTGTTTTTTTTTGTTGTTTTTTTTTGGGGGGGGGAATTTTTTATTTCTTTTGCTTGTCGGAGAATCATGGAGGAAAACATGTGATAACCACCTCCCCTCCCCCCCCCCCCCCCCACCGAGCGAGTTTTGGAGGGCTGGCGAGAAGAAAAATGCGGGTTTCCCTTCAAGCACAATTTGCCCCCCCCCCCTTGTAAATAATCCTCGCTACGCCACTGGTGAGGCACCTCACCCGTACGTCCAAAGGGACAGTGATTAAGCTCACTCGATGCCTACTCGACTACGGTGCCTATGGGAGTCTTCCGTCTGTCTTTGAGGAGAACCTCAAAACTAAAAAAATGTTATAAAACTCCAAACAGACGGATTTTTCTGTCTACACCAACACCAACACCGAACGTGAAATGAAAATTTCTTAATCCCCAGGGGTATAGTGTTAGTGAACGGAGTTTTGTACATGAGATTAAAACCGAATGCCGAGCTCGGTTCAGCAGACAACATTTGACAAAAATTAAACACCGGGAACCGGAACTACGTCAGAAAATCAGAGGTCAACACCTAACATCGACTGATTTTCTTCTCATTTCATAGTCGGTGTTACATCATGATTTCGCGGCAAAATAAAAATTAACCCCGAACACCAACACCGAGCGTGAAATCACCCACTGTGTATAGGACTAAGTTACTCTAAATGTAAGAGTGAAAAGCACTCAAAAGAGAGTGAAATTTCACTCTCACAAGCAGTTAAATTAGGGACAACCCTTTTTCGTGTGAAAAAGAGTGGTCATTATTTCGCTCAGGAAAGAGTGAAATACCAATCCCATAAAGAGTGAAAATTTTATCACTCATGTGGACAGAGTGGAGATAATTCTCTCCTTTTTGAGTGAAATCATCAACTCAGTCTCAAGAGAACCACTCTTTTTCAAGACTGGTGCCTGTAGTTTTGTTCACAACAAAGAAATGACATTAACAATGAATTTCAAGGGCAGTCTGTTTGTATTTTAAAAATTGTTAACAGCATTAACATGTCTGACATATTAAGTAAATTTTTCGATAAAAAACCCAGGCTGCAACGTTGCCAGAGTTGGCAGAATTCTGCTTTCTGGCAGAATTTTGACCGCTTTAGCATCTAGCATTATGCTGGGCATAATTTGACAAAATTTAGCAAAATTTTAGCATAATTCTGGTGTTTCTTTTTTTTTTCTTCTATTTTTTTTGCTTGTCAGAGAATTTTTGAGTTAAAAAAAGTCCCCAACAAATGCTGATAACCTTTTGTTTTTTGTTTTTTTTGTCAGAGAATTTTTTAATAAAAAGTCCCCCCCCCCCCCCCCAAATTCTGATAACCTTTTTTTCTTCTTCTTCTTCTTTTTTTGCTTGTCAGAGAATTTTTGAGTAAAATTGTTATTTAGCAGTAGAATTTTTGATTTAGCAGAATTTTCGCTGCTCGCCAGCAGAATAGTATTTTTTTCGCTCTCCACACTGCCAAGCTTGCTCACTTAGCGATATGCTGGACCCCATGGAAGACCAGTAGTGTCGTGCCTGGCACAGCTGAATATGGGTTATCCAGCCGTTTCATTCAAATGTAAACACTTATATTGTACACGTATGTTTGTTTGTTTTTTTATTTTTTTTTAACTGAACGGAAAATAAATACTACTACTACTACTATGCTGGTCTTTTGTTGGACCCTGTGCATGCATTACCTTCCACTGGCGTAGCCAGGGGGGGGCACAAGGGGGCCATGGCCCCCCCTGTTGATCGGAGAGCAAAAAAAAAAAAAAAAAAAAAAAAAAACTAATTTCCTTTTCACATGCTGGTCTTACTAGGACTTACCCTACCCCTACCTTACAATCGAAATAAGGAAAAATAAAATGGAAATATTACCAAAAAAGTAAACAAAATAAACACTGCTTTCATTTCCAGCAAAAACTGTTCCTTTCCAAATCATAACCCCGAAACTTTGTTAACAACATTGACTAAGTAGATTGGTAACAGAACATTTATATTTCTTTTAGTTTGTCGAGAGTTGAAAGAAATTGTACTCAGAATGATGAAGAGGCGTATCAGTTATTCTTGCCGAATATAAACCTCTCTTTGTGAATGGGTATATGTCCGATGGAGGCAATAACCATTTTCTTCGTTTTGTAAATCTTGAGTTTGTTTAAGAGTTATCATTGTGGTAGCCAACATTGCTTTTATACGAAAACAATGTCACCGTTATATCATTTTTATGGTCTTCATCCGAGGAGAAGCAAAACACTGTTTTTCAAGGTAGAGTTCGATTTTATAGAGGAATATTCAAAAAAGATACAATTTCATTCTTTGTTCAAGTCGTATTTTATATACTAGTAAGTCATCGGACGAGATGCTTTCTGCTTTGATGTTTACAGTTTTGAGTCAAATCTATTATCACTAAATTGAATGACAAAAACGGCCTTCACATGTGGCAAATCATGTGCGCTTGACTTGGTTGTATGAAGACTTTGTTTAGCCCGTTCTCTATGTGTAATTACATTATTTCCATATGTTTTTATTACAAATTGTGATCTCTATACTCTTTACACGATGTAATTCTAATATTTTTCCGTGCTAAATACTCACATTGATGTTCATTTTGGTTACAAAAATTAATCAAACTATATAATTCCTCAGTACTTAAATGAAGGAGTACGTAGCTGGATTCGTGTAGTATATACGAATTAGGCAACTAATGAACAACCTCTAACCGAGAAAATGAGATAAAGAGCTAAACAAGGCAGCTAAATAAATTGCTAAAGTCTTTTACATACACCTAATAAAGATGTTGCATGTGTTTTCAAATGAGACTACCGCTTGAGATGAGATATAAATTCCACTCCATGAGAAAGGGCGTCCTCTTAGTCATATGTTAGTCAATAGTCAGTGTGTCTGTGTGTGGGTTTTTGGTTGTTAGTCTGTATATTTTCCTATCCGAAAACACGGGTTTCAACGTTTCGTATGTACACTGGTACAGCTATTTATACACACCAACTACATGTAATTTTGCGTATTGCTTGGAATTCTGGAGCCCCAAGGAGTGGTAATCCTTCCACTACAATTCATTCCAGCGGAGTAGAGAAAAAAAAAAATCCTATTTCATCTGTCACTTCTCAAGTAGGTTACACCAGAATAGAATTTTAGGGTGCAGAAAATGCCATTTTCATGACCTGGTTTAAAAAAAATTTTCCTACCGTGGGAGGGGGATACCCCCTCCCACACCCTCCCCCGCTCGGTCGCTTCGCTCCCTCGCCTTGGCCCCCCCCCCCTCTTGAAAAATCCTGGCTACGCCAGTGTTACCTTCAAATATCCTGATGGTTTCGTCACCAAATTCATGGTCACCCAGAAAGGCAGAAACCACAACATTCGCCATGTTGAGAAATGATCATGCCCCACTGTGTTGTACGTACGTACGTGCCTGATTCTAGTGAAAATAACTCAGCCTGCGTATGATATTGAACGGAACACGGGCCCACTCTGTCAGTGAGTGAGACGGCTGATGAAGGAATATCGGCATGCTCACTCAAACGGGAGTGCTTTACCACTCCATTAGGAGTAAAAGGTCTTTTCTCTAATTCCTGCAAATTATCTCAATTCAACATTCCTAATCCTCATACCTGACCTCCTTACGTACATGACAATTCAACACGCTTTTATACTGTATACCATCAAATATTAATGGGTATCGCTTGCCCGACGACTAGGAGCCGCCTGTTTACTTCAATATCGATGCAATTTCGAAATGAACATTCGAAATAATTTTGTACACACAAATTTTATGACCACAACCAAATAACAGTATTTCTGCTACAAGTAGGCCCAGGATAAAAGACCAGAGGTAAAACTCGATGAGCAAAAACTCTGGAAAACCTTCGGTTCCACTTTTTCACAATATACATTTCACAAGCTTTCAGTGAATACAAACAAATTTGAAATTTGTCGTGATGAAAACGCAAGCTAGAATGACTCCTCAAACATCTTCTATACAATACAATAAAATTATGTAAATTTACAATAAAATTATGTAAAAATATGCTGATTTCCGGTAAACCAACAAACTTGCTGTTGTTTTACAGCAAAAGACTGTAAAATTGAAATAACGGCTATAACTTGTAATTTCAAGGGCTGAAAAACCTGTAGTTATACAGTTATATTTTACAGTGTAGGTATTATTTTTGTTATCTGTGCCTATTATCAATGGGTTCAACACGTCAGGTAACATCATGTTTACATATTTTAGTCTGTAAAATATGACATGTTTCCTATTGGGGTCGTGATGATCGCTACAGGGTTCCAACGGGGTGCCCCCCCCCCCATAAAGTGATATTGATAGATTTGATGAGTCCCTTAGAACACACTTCAGATATCTTTAGGAAAATAATATTTCCTTAATCCTCATTTTACTATAGTTTGATGCTCCTGAATCACTTATGTTATCCTTGACCCCTTTCAGTCGTATTTCAGGTACCTGAGACATAATTGGCAATCACAGCCTGGTACCAACAATGTATCATTTTATTTTGATAACGAAAGAGAGAATTACTGTGCTCCTATTACCAAGATAAAATAGTTCTAAATCATTCCCTTTAACTATAGTTAGTACCTGATGATCCTTTGGGCATAATTTGAACAAATACTGGGGCCCTGCAGTCTGTTGTGGGTCTTCAGTCATTACTATATTTCATTTTACTGTTCATGATGGATTCTCTACACCAAACGAACATCAATAGCCACAATGAAATATGAGGTTTGTTCTGGAATCCATAAAAACAATCCAGGGCCACTAGAACACAAAATATGGGCACACTGGGCGCATTTTATTAGAAATCAGCCGGCGGAATCTTTTTCAGTACCAAATTTTACGACGCAACACCATTTCCTAGTTGGAGCCTTCTGTCTACCTGACTAATCATATCTGACGAATCAAATCAAATCAAAGATAACAGCGTGAAATCATTTTATTAAAGAAAGGAGAAAGAGAAATAGGAAAAGAGAGAAAATGTGATAGATGGAAGAGCAACCGCGTAGCTAGGATTTAATTTTTTTTTTTTTTTTGGGGGGGGGCAGTTGTGCTGATGAGCACGCGAAGCGTGCTCCCCCGGGGGTGGGTGCAGGGAATGGGAGTTTCCCCCCTCCCGCGCGAAGCGCAAAAGCTCTGACGTTTGAGCAAATTTGAAAGATAACGGCTTTTAACATCTTTTTTTTAAGGCGGAAAGTTAGTTCGCCGCCCTGACTGCTCTCAAATTATTTGGAGGCAATATTGCACTGTATGTAACAGGGGTGGGAGCAGGGAGTAGGGGGGGGGGGGGTCCCTTCCCGCGAAAGGTTTGTCGTTTTGACAAATTCGAGAGAAATAAAACGGCTCGTAGCACTCTTTCAGGCGTCAAGGTAGTTCGACGCCCTGACTACTTTTCAATTATTTGGACGTTATACTGCACTGTACATGACTGTAACAGGGGTGGGGGCAGGGAGGGGGTGTCTCCTCCTTCCCGTGCGAAGCGTGACAATTTGACGTTTTAGCAAATTTTGAGAGAAAGATAACGGCTCGTAGCACATTATTAGGCTTTTTTCTCTCACTTCCCCCACTTTTTCGTTCTCCTTTTTTTTTTTTTTTTTTTTTTTTTTTTTTTTAGTTGGTGTTTTTTTTTTGGGGGGGGGGGCGAGCGCCCCAACCGCCTTCCTGGCTACGCACCTGTGAAAGAGAGAGAGAGAAAGAAAGAGAATGAAAATGGAGAAGAGAACAAAAGATAATTAAAAAATACGCAATAAAGATAAAAACATCTTACTCTAATTCTTGTGCATGCTTGCGCAGTTCTGAAAATTGCTGCCGGACATCGGGAGGGAGATATATGAAGTAGATTAGACTAACCAACCAGGCTAGTCCCATGGCCAGCCAGATCATGTGTTGGGTCTTCATGGTCGACGCTCCCTCTCACACTCTTTAGACAACCAGACTTGTTCAGAGCTTCTGAAGTGAATAACACGATTAAATTATACAAAAATAATATTTTGCGTGTCTTATATTATGAAAGGGACATAATTTCCATTCCAATTTTTTCCGGGAACAGATCTTCAAGGGCTCCACTTTAAATAGCTCTTGGTCTATACCTATGATGAGCGATGCATAAATAATTGTACAACTTTATAGCTGACATTATTGATGTTAGGATAACTTTATTTAAGAGATGTTTTAATCCCTTACCAACAGTCCTTTAAGAACCCCTCCCCCCCCCCCCCCCAATCATACAATATAACATAGTACACCTACCTGAACAATTCTGAAGAAATTCGTAGTGAATAGATCCCAGCCTTGCAGGCACAACACTGAATGATGTTTCAAACAGCTGGTTGAGATTTATAATTGTGTATTCAGAAATGGTATGCCTTTGCTCAGCCCTCATTGGCTCATTGCCCCACTGTAAAAGCAAGTCATCAAGGTTAATTTTAACTCGGATCATTAACTGCGGTTAAAAAATGCGGCCATTCACGGTCGCTACCTGCATGTATGGTTGCCTTTTGTTTGGTTTCTAACAGCAGCGGAACACAATATCCAAATACATGTATATCACTGTGATGAAATTACACAGTTTTTCATAGGAGTACCAAGAGATCAATTGTTGGTTCAATTTCTTTTAGCGTAAATTGTTTTGGTTACGAATATATAGGAGCAGTATTAACTGCTATAGTTATAGTCTGAATAGTAGTAGTAGTAGTAGTAGTAGTAGTAGTAGTAGTAGTTGTTGTTGTAGTATAAGTAGTAATGATAGTAGGTAGTATAGGTACAAGCCCGTACAAGCTTTTTTTAGGGAGGTTCGAACCTTAAAGGGAAATCCAACCTTAATAGCAAGTTGCTTTGAATGAAAGAGGAAAAATCAGAGAAGAAGATTGGTGAAAGTTTGAACGAAATCGGACAAGCAATAAGAAAGTTATGAAATTTTGAAAGTTGTAATCACTATACATATGGGAATTTCAAATTGGCCGAATAGGTAATGTCACTGTGATGTAGCTGTGGACAACTACCCCATTCGCTCCAACACACAAAATGACTAAAATGTCACTTTTTTCAAAATGTATTAATCAGTAGGATCTTTTTTCTTTCATGAGGACCTATAACAATATGAAATATCCAATATATTTTGAGTACTGCCCCGAGGGTAAAAGCGCCTCAGAGAAAACCGCAAATTAATGATATTTTTGTGTACGACAAATGGGAGAGTTGTCCACAAAAATGTCACAATCGAATCACCAAATTGCCAATTTGAGATTCGCATAGATGTAGTGATCTCATTTTTCAAACATCCATAACTTTCTTATTCCTTGTCCGATTTCTTTCAAACTTTCACCATCCTGTTTTTCTTATTTTTCCCCTTTCACACAAATCATCTCATTATTAAGGTTGGATTGCCCTTTAAGTTGAGAGATATCATACGTGCGCGAAGCGCACATAATATAGCCCTGGAAAAAATTATTAGACCAGCTCCTTATAAAGGCCTATATGGCAAGTGTTGGCTATATCAGTAATTGAATTTTCAGAATGATTTCTACTAGCTAACTCATAATGAGTGGATGAATACTCCCAAAACAATTAGCTGGTGCAATAACTAATCCCTCTGACAATTACAGCTAGGTTAATTACCCCTATCACAATTAACCCCGGACAATTTTCGCTGAAGGACAATTACTTCTAAGGGCACCCCAACGGATAGATAGTTCAGAACAACTAACAGAATGTAAATATCCTAGATGCTAACTGTCCTCAGGGATATTCTCAGGGGTAGGGGTTTTGGAAAAAATGTCCTGACAGAAGTGGTCTGGGGATAATTGTCCAGGAGGTATGCCTGATTATCTCATAAAAGCCATGTTCACTCCTCTGGAGGTAGTTTGTTCAGTTCTTGGTGGAAAATTGCTACATTTGATGATAGCAGCCATGCCTTGTGGCATGCTGTCAACAAGGCGTCCCTTTTTTTTTTCTCCTCACAGCAGCTCATTCAGAGGTTTTAGATGCTCTCTGGTGCAATCTCTGCCTTATTTCAGAGCATTTTACCCCAAATTTTTGACAAACACATCACAAATAATTTTACTTCTAAAACCTCAAAATCAAGGGGAGACCGGCTCACATATGACTGTAGTTCATCACTTTATTTGATATAAAAGTCGAACAAAGGAAAAGAATATACTAGTTACTATTACTATATTACTTAGAGTCTAACGTAACTAACAGCCAGGGGCGTCGCTAGAACATTTTGAATGGAGGGGGGAGGGGGTGGGGAGGGGGATGGGGACCACAAATGTAAAAATCAACCTCAAATGTAAAACTAACCACAAATGTAAAAACATTGCACCCGCAAATGTCAAAATAACCACAAATGTCATAACATGTCAATCACAAGTGTAAAAATAACCACAAATGTAAAAAAAATCCCCCACAAATGTAAAAATCGGTTTAACCACAAATGTAAAAACATTTCGCCTACAAATGTAAAAATTTCCATTTTTACCACAAATGTCATAACATGTCGCTGGCAAATGTAAAAACTCATTGCTTGCATACTGCACCCATTTGAGATAAGTCATACAATATAGGTACTTATACAGCGCTCATCATTCAAAAGTAAGAATATCACAGCGCTTAACAAAGCTTACAAAGCATGAAAATACAATGATGATATTATAATATTATAACTATAACTATAACTATAACTATGACAATATACAAAAATTAAACATTCAATTATTAAAGAGATAGGTCTTCAGAGACTTCTGGAAGACTGCGAGGGAAGGTGAAGACCGAATCCACCTCGGCAGCTCATTCCATAGGCGTGGGGCAGCAGCTGAGAAGGATCTGTCACCTGTACGGGCCCGAGTCCTTGGAACCGAGAGGAGAGTTGGATCCTCGCTGGAGCGTAGTCCTTGCCTTTGTGATTGATGTACAGTTATCAGGTCGATTAGATAGGAGGGAGCGCTGTTTTGGAGACATTTGTACGTAATTGTTAAGACTTTGAATATGATCCGCTTTTCCACGGGAAGCCAGTGCAATTGCTGTAGGAGTGGAGAGGCATGGTCATGCTTCTTAGCAAGGAAAACCAACTTCGCAGCTCGGTTCTGAGCACGTTGAAGGCGTTGGACATTCGACGATGAAGTGCCACATAGCAAGGAGTTTGCGTAGTCAATCCTCGATGTGATGAGGAGGGCTCTCACTGCATGCTCACAAGCCGACTTGTCAAGGAAAGGCCTGATCCGTGCTATATTAGAGAGATGAAAGTGCAGTGATCTAGACAGAGCTGAAACATGGAGGTTCATCTTCACGGAAGAGTCGATTTCCACACCGAGGCTTCGGACTGAACTTGATGGTTTAATGGTTGTGTCACCAACAGTCAAAGCAATCTCGGACAAGAGATGGTGATAGCAAGGATTAGCAACAGCAAGGAACTCAGTTTTGTCGGAGTTCAATTTGAGCAGGTTACCTCGCATCCAAACTTGCAAATCCCTGACACATGCAGAAAGTGTGCTCAGGGCATGCTGAACACCACGGTTGTCTTTAGGATCTGCAAATGTGTAGAGCTGCACGTCGTCTGCATAGCAGTGGTGTTGTATGCCCTCGTGACGTCTGATGATCTCCTCTATGGGTTGAATGTACAAAGTGAACAGCTGCGGACCGACTACTGATCCTTGTGGGACCCCAGATTCGAGAGGTCTCGGCTTCGATAGATCATTCACAAGCTTCAACCTGAAGCTACGATCAGAAAGGTACGAGGTGAACCAGGATTTAACGCTGCCAGAGATGCCAAACTGACTTGTCAATCTGGCCAAAAGAATGTCATGGTCGACACAGTCAAACGCAGCAGAGAGGTCTAGGAAGATGACAAAGGTAGCAAGCCTGCTGTCCAGGGCTTTGAGAATGTCGTTCTGTACCTTTAAGAGAGCAGTCTCCGTACTGTGCCAACGTCGGTAAGCTGACTGCTTTTCAGCGTAAAGATCATTTGTATCCATGTACACAGATATTTGAGACAAAGCAACCCTCTCAATTATCTTGGACAAAAAATGCAACATTGGAGACAGGTCTGTAGTTTCTCAGGTTCTCACGATCAAGGTTGACCTTCTTAATGAGTGGAGTCACTACAGCTTCCTTTAATGCTGAAGGGAAGACACCGCTGCTCAATGATGTGTGGACAATTGAAGAAATGTAAGGGAGAAGTGTGTTGATGTTCTCCTTCAAGAGCCAAGTAGGCAGTGGATCCAGTGAGCATGACTTGTTAGGTGCACAGCGAATTAACTTGCCCACCTTCTCAGCTGTAACAACGTCAAAATCCGAGATGTATGTGTTTGTGCGCGTGTATACGTGTGTGTGAGGTTTTCCTGACCATTAAAATCCCTAAAATATTACAACACCCTTAACCACAAATATCAAAACATGTCAACCGCAAATGTAAAAATAAATTATACCAGGGGTTTACTAGTGGTTTCCCATTTTATAATTAGTTTACAGAGCCGCGGGTGGGGGGGGGGGGTCGAGGAGCTGATCATAAACTTTGAACAATGCAAGAAAAGATCACATAATCCATCGATCTCTACATAGAACAGCAATTAATACGATTCTAGTGAAGGCAATTAAAGTTGTATGCCCCGAAAGTAGCCAGTCCATATCATTATTATTAAAAAAATCAGGCATCTAGAGCGAAGTCCAAAATATTGTAAAAAATACAATTTATTGCCCGCAGGCCTTTTTAACATGCAAAATCCCATTGATTTTCGACACCGGGCAATTTTGTTGGCTTGTTAAAGCCGGGCAATAAAATATAAAAATTGCATTGTTCAGAGGACTGATATGGTTAATAATACTTTTTTTTATTCACTCGATTTTTAATGACGAAATATTTAATGGCTGAGAAAGGCCTGAACCCTGCATGTTATTGATCATAAACGAATAGCTTTCTTTTGTAAAACGATTAACCGGTTCAAATGACACGAGCTGGCCCTTCCCCATAGAAGATTACAGTAATCTAAGTAAGGCAAGACAATGGCATTGTACAAAGTGAAAAGGGTTCGCAGAGGTAGTAAATAACGAAGCTTACTCAACATACCAATGGACATGCTGAGCTTTCCATGATATATGATTGATATGATTGACCCAAGAGAGCTTATCTATCTGCTTTGAACACCTTTTCCCTTTTAATCACTTAAACAGCCCTGCCTTTTGTGATGCAGTCACCTCAATTACTTCTGCTATTGATGACAGCTTTGATCGCCTATCCCATTTACATTTCGACCCATTTGTAGCACATGAAAATTTTGCAAGAAACGATGATGTAGACCCTGACTTTCAATTTTACACAGAGAGATTAGGCGACTCCCAATATTACCATTCTGAGAAATTTAATGAAGTGTTTGGTGTTCCAAGCAGTGATACCTTTTCAAGTATACGTTTCAATGCAAGAAGTCTTTTAAATTCAATTGATTCAATTACAGACTGTCTTAACTCACTTAACTTTAAATGTGATGTAATTGCAATTTCTGAAACATGGCTTAAACGAAGTAACTCTCTTGTAAATATTCCTGACTATTCATTCGTGCAAAACAATAGACAGTATGCCAAAGGTGGCGGTGTTGGACTGTATATTCGTGATACGTTTTCTTTTTCTATTCGCAACGATTTGGTTTTAAATGAAAGCTTGTGTGATTCCCTGTTTGTTGAAATTAAGCAGACCTCTGCAAGAAATATTATTGTAGGCGTGTTATATAAAGTACCGTCCTTGGACACCAACAAATTTATTGATGGGCTCGATGAACTTCTTTCTACTCTCTCAATCGAAAATAAAGCAATATATTTAATAGGTGACTTCAATATAGATATTTTGAGGCATTCCTCAAATAATCAAGTACAAAAATTTGTAAATTGTCTATTTAGTAACTTTCTCATCCCACTAATTCAAAGACCGACAAGAATAACTGAGTCTACTGCTACCATTTTAGATAATATAATTACCAATCAATTCCATTTACCTACTACAAGCGGATTACTATACTCCGATATTTCTGATCACTCACCAATATTCCATATAACTTCTATGAAATCTGCTCAAGTAAAAACCTTGCCGGACATTGCTCCCCGTAGGATGTTTTCATCAAATAATATAATCAATGTTAAAAATGAAATTGAGAATACATGTTGGGATGACATCATGCTTATACAGGACGCAAGTCAAGCTTATGATGAATTTATGGCAAAGTTCCACAGATTATATGATAAGAATCTTCCTTTTGAAACGCCTAAAAGAAATAAAAGAAAATTAAAACCATGGATGACTGATGATTTGCTACAGTCAATTCATTATAAAAATACTTTATATAAAAAATTTCTACATAATCCGTCTAAAATTAATGAAAAGAAGTACAAGGAATTACGTAACCGAGTGAATTCGTTGAATAAACAGGCGAAAATCGACTATTATAAAGACAAATTTAATCAATATAAACGTAATGTTAATGGTATGTGGCGATTAATAAACTCAGTTTTAAACAAGAAAAGACAACAAATTTTAAGTACTTTAGAATGTAATGCTGCAATGTCAACAGATTCTCAAAAAGATCGCCAATACCTTTAATGATTTTTTTGTAAATATCGGTTCTAATTTAAGTAATCTCGCACCCCAAAGCAATATCAACTTTAGACAATATCTACCCAAACCAAACCCAAACTCGTTATTTATGTCTCCTGTTACGGATAATGAAATATGTAATATTGTAAAAGCCTTTAAGAATAACAAGGCCCCTGGTCTAGACGAATGCTCCCCCCAAAAAAAAAATTGTTAAAGCTGTTATTGATTCTATAATTATGTAAACCACTGTGCCACGTATTTAATTTATCACTTAGTACCGGTAAATTCCCAGAAAAATGAAAATAGCAAGGGTTACCCCCATTTTCAAAAGTGGAGTCAAAGAACAAGTTAACAATTACAGACCTATTTCAGTACTCTCTGTTTTCCTCTCAGATTTTGGAACGTATAATTTACAATAGAACATATAATTTCCGAGAAAAGCATAAATGTCTTTTCGTAAATCAGTTTGGCTTCCGAAAAGAACACTCAACTCAACTTTCACTCTTGGAACTTACCAACAAAATAATTGATACATTTGAAGACAACTCATTCGCTATCGGTGTATTTATTGATCTGTCAAAGGCCTTTGACACTATTAACCACAATATTTTACTATCTAAACTTAATTATTATGGCATTCGTGGGACTGCACACGATCTTTTTCATAGCTACCTTCGCAATCGCCATCAGTGTATCCTTTATAATTCTTCTCAGTCAGACTTTAAAGAAATTACATGCGGTGTTCCCCAGGGCTCTCTGTTAGGCCCCCTTCATTTTATAATGTTTGTAAACGACATTCACCGATCATCCAATCTTCTCTTTTATCCTTTACGCTGATGATACAAATTTACTATATTCTCATAAAAATCTTGATGTTCTATGTAAAACTGTAAACATTGATTTATTGAAAGTTTGCGATTGGTTTGCTGCTAATAAGTTAACAATCAACTACAAGAAATGTAACTACATGATATTCTGCAACTTTCCAAAGCCTCCAAACTTTAGCTCTGTACAAATCGCATCTTACCTAGAGTTGAATCTACTAAATTTCTTTGTGTTTTATAGACAGTAAATTAACATGGAAAAATCATATAAATGAACTTGAAAACAAAATAGCTAAAAACATTGGTGTTATTTACCGCCTAAGTATGTTTCTACCCCAAAAGATATTGCGTACTTTATACTGCACCTTAATTCTCCCGTATCTATCTTATTGTAACGTAGTATGGGCAAATACATATCGAACTAATGTTAAGAAGCTATGTACACTGCAAAACAAGATTTTACGTATTGCGACGCGAGTCACCCCAGGTGCCTTCTCAACAAATAATCATAATAGTAATTGCTGCCACCACATGGTTTATAGGGACATGACCCCTGGATCAACTGAGGTTTCTTCAGTTGATCCCAATCTAAATAATAAGCTTTGTCACAAAATAAATTGTCTTTGTGACGTAACAATACGAGACTTTAATTGAGCTACTTTCCAGTCAATTATGTATGCAAATGAAGGAAAAGTTAAGACCTCCACTGATTGGCTAAGAGTAATACGTGCCTGGTACTATTCAGATCATTTCCAACATCCATGCTAACGAGCTAAAAGCCGTACCTTCTTTGTGTGCTCAAGAAAACCCGACAGAAAATTCACCAAGATGTTCCTCACGGTGCATAAAGCTTTGTTTACCTTAACGAGGAACAAGTCAAGACATTCTGGTAAATATTCTGTACTCTGATACTTTGTCTGTTTAATGTAATTATAAGAAGCATCTCTCTTCCTTCACATGTTTTCGCTACTCATTCGCACTCTGTATGTACACGTGTGTACCCATACATATGCACGTTGACCACATACTCTGAACTTAGACAATTTCTCACACGTGGTTATGCACATTGCATACACACTCGCAAACACCTCGCAGGTATAAGAACCACCAAGCACTAACTTAGCCTCTCGCTGCATAGTCTCGCATTCTCTACAGTCTAAGTTCCAACTCTCAGTCTCTCAATAATATCCGAGCTAGAATCAATGGCTTAAAGGGCCGTCTGCATCAAGCAAACTGTTGGCTAAATAAATCACTCCGAATTCTCCATTCCCTCTCTCTCTGACTTTACCATTGAAATTATCTCTCTATCAACGTCTTTCTTCACCAATCATGTCTATAATTACTGTTCAGGCAATGCTTCAATGAATTATTTAAGAATACTTTGTAATAACATGTAACTTGAATTTTAATCTTGTATGAAATAACAAATGGTGGAATGAAATCCACAACAATAATAATGATTCAAATTATGTACAAATATAAGTAGTTATTTACTTTTACATTCCGAAATTCCTGTCTTTACCAAGTCTTTTCTCCGAGTAAGCCTGTTACTATAACTCGCGGTCTTCCAAACAATTCTAACCTAGTTCCCAAAGTCAGTTTTATCTCTTCTTTTCCTACTCATTATCCCCTAAACCATGTTGATGCGACCAGCGCACAACACATCTCTTTCTTTAAATATAAAAATCCATTTGTCTCAACTTGCCAATTCTCCCCTCCTGGGCACAACCTGAACCAAAATTTCCTACAACAAGCACGTATAGTCACTACCTCTATGAAGGTCAGTGCTACTTCCCAAAACGCTGGTAACCGTCGCTTATAGTAACTGGCCTCAGAGATATTATCTCCCAGAAACTATGACTAAGAGAAATCTTTACTAGGGAACAACTTTCTTTGTTTAACAGTGTAGTAAAATCACGCAAAACCGTTATAACGCAAACCCGTAATAAATTGACGTCAAAATAGTTAATCGATTACCAGGAGATCACTCTCCGCGCTCCACTGTGCAAGAGAATTTGCACGCAAACCTTATGTGAATGGAGAAGGCATAAACGATTCCAAGATGCGTTCTCAATCTTTAAATTCACAGGGACGGCTTTAAAAGCAAAGAGACGGCTGCAAAATACGATACTTTTAAAGAAAAATTTATACTTGATCAATCTATCCGCGCCGATTTTTTTTCCCCCGTGGCGTTTTGCTATAAATCAATCAAAATCATAATTCATCTTTTGCAAGAAGCTGAAAAGAACGCCTGATAGATGCAATGACAGTCGTTGTTTGTCAAATATCCACGTGTGTATGATGACCAACACGGCTGGCGTGGCAGCAGTACTATAGTATTTTTTTTTTTTCTTCTCTCTATCTTCATTCTTTTCTGATGAATTTCTTTGTTTTTCTTCTCACTTTTCTTCTTTTTGTTATGTATTCCTTTGTTTTTCCTCTGTCTTTTTTCTTAATGTATTTCTTTGTTTTTCTTCTCTCTGTCTTCTTTTGATTTCTTAATTATTTCTTTGTTTCTCTTCTATCTTCTTTTTTTCCTTATGTATTTCTTTGTTTTTCTTCTCTGTTCTGTTTTCCTTATGTATTTCTTTGTTTTTCTTCTCTGTTCTTTTTCCCTTATGTATTTCTTTGTTTTTCTTCTCTCCGTCTTCCTTTCATTATGTATTTCTTTATTTTTCTTCCATCTTCTTTTTTCCTTATGTATTTCTTTGTTTTTATTCTTCATATCTTCCTTTTTTTCTTTATGTATTTCTTTGTTTTTCTTCGCTCTTCTTTTTTCCTTATGTATCCCTTTGTTTTTCTTCTCTCTGTCTTCCTTTTTCCTTATGTATTTCTTTGTTTTTCTTCTATCTTCTTTATTCCTTATGTATTTCTTTGTTTTTATTCTCCATATCTTCTTTTTATTTCTTTATGTATTTCTTTGTTTCTCTTCTATCTTCTTTTTTTCCTTATGTATTTCTTTGATTTTCCTCTCGCTGTCTTCTTTTTTTTTTGTTATGTATTTTTTTTTTTTTTCTCTCTTCTTTTTCCCTTATGTATTTCTTTGTTGTTTTTTGTCTCTGTCTTCCTTTTTCCCTTATGTATTTCTTTGTTTTTCTTCTATCTGTCTTCCCTTTTTCCTTATGTATTTCTTTGTTTTTATTCTCCATATCTTCTTTTTATTTCTTTATGTATTTCTTTGTTTTTCTTCGCTCTTCTTTTTTGCTTATGTATTCCTTTGTTTTTCTTCTCTCCGTCTTCCTGTCATTATGTATTTCTTTGTTTTTCTTCCATCTTTTTTTTCCTTATGTATTTCTTTGTTTTTATTCTCCATATTTTCTTTTTATTTCTTTATGTATTTCTGTGTTTCTCGTCTATCTTCTTTTTTTCCTTATGTATTTCTTTGTTTTCTTCTCTCCGTCTTCCTTTCCTTATGTATTTCTTTGTTTTTCTTCTCTCTGTCTTCCCTTTTTCCTTATGTATTTCTTTGTTTTTCTCCGCTCTTCTTTTTTTATGTATTCTTTTGTTTTTCTTCTCTCTGTCTTCCTTTTTTCCTTAAGTATATCTTTGTTTTTATTCTCCATATCTTTTTATTTCTTTATGTATTTCTTTGTTTTTCTTCGCTCTTCTTTTTTCCTTATGTATTCCTTTGTTTTTCTTCTCTCCGTCTTCCTTTCATTATGTATTTTTTTGTTTTTCTTCCATCTTCTTTTTTCCTTATGTATTACTTTTTTATTCTCCATATCTTCTTTTTATTTTTTTATGTATTTCTTTGTTTTTCTTCACTCTTCTTTTTTTTCCTTATGTATTTCTTTGTTTTTCTTCTCTCTGTCTTCCTTTTTCCTTATGTATTTCTTTGTTTTTATTCTTTATATCTTCTTTTTTCCTTATGTATTTCTTTGATTTTCTTCTCTCTGTCTTCCCTTTTTCCTTATGTATTTCTTTGTTTTTCTCCGCTCTTTTTTTATTATGTATTCTTTTGTTTTTCTTCTCTCTGTCTTCCTTTTTTCCTTAAGTATATCTTTGTTTTTATTCTCCATATCTTTTTATTTCTTTATGTATTTCTTTGTTTTTCTTCGCTCTTCTTTTTTCCTTATGTATTCCTTTGTTTTTCTTCTCTCCGTCTTCCTTTCATTATGTATTTTTTTGTTTTTCTTCCATCTTCTTTTTTCCTTATGTATTACTTTGTTTTTATCCTCCATATCTTCTTTTTATTTCTTTATGTATTTCCTTGTTTTTCTTCACTCTTCTTTTTTTTCCTTATGTATTTCTTTGTTTTTCTTCTCTCTGTCTTCCTTTTTCGTTATGTATTTCTTTGTTTTTATTCTTTATATCTTCTTTTTTCCTTATGTATTTCTTTGTTTTTATTCTTTATATCTTCTTTTTATTTCTTTATGCATTTCTTCTTTTTTTCTCTCTCTGTCTTCCTTTTCCTTATGTATTTCTTTGTTTTTCTTCTCTCTGTCTTCCTTTTCAGTATGCACAACACTTGGGTCAAATACGGGCGAACGACTAATAAGAGACTAGGAAAATCGCTGGACCGTTCGACCTTGCTGTGCGGGGCTTACTTAACAATCAGCAAATATAACGCTAAACCGTTATAACGGTTTTGCGTGATTTTACTACACTGTTTAACCTCGACCATAACTTTGCAGAGTTTACACTCTAAATTTCACACATATAAATATACATTGTAATTACTAATAATGCATGGTGGTGGACTAGCATGAAAGAGGGGGGGGGGGGAAATAGTCAACTTCCAAGTCCTCTGGTCTTGTTTCATGTTCCTCAATGAATAATGTTCATCAAAACATGTCCTAGTTCATCTAACAGAAATGGCATTCTGTTCTGTGACTGTGTCTAATTCCATCTGATCAGTACCATTGTCATCCTCGAGTTGGGATCATCTTATTGTAAATTGCATTCCATTCCTCAGTCAAAACCATCTGATTGGACATCATGAATACATAGCTTGTCCACTGGAACTGGTACGCCGGAGAGGGGGGTTAGTGACACCACCAAAGACTAAACATGCATGACTATATATATTTAGTAAACATTCATAAGTAAAGGTAATTCAATACTAAGTATGTATACACAATGACCAAAAGGTCCATACTTAGAAAATTATTTGCAGTGTCAAGTGACCAAAAGGTTCAGACTTAGAATATTTTCAGTAGTGTATAATGCAAATGACCCTAAAGTCTTGACTTAGTGCAAAAGACCAAAAGGTCTCGACTTAGCATATTTTTGTGTACATTCCACAATAACGTTCATTGAACAAGTACATATATCAAGGCACTTTTGAGACACACTCAACTCTAGCCAGAAGCCTAAGAGTAAGACTTATAAAATTTCAAGGTGATTCCATAAAATGTCAAGGTATTTTCCAAGAAAAATATCAAAGTGAAAGGTTTGAGTAAACTATGCCAGGGTCCCAGACCCTGCGGTACAAACGTGGACACATGTTCCTTCCACTCATGGTGACTCAGTTCTATAATAAATATTTACATACAATGAATGCAATGAATGACTTGTGTTTTCTGCTAAGTCCTAATTAAAAGAACCAAAGTAGTGACACTTAGAAAACTTTAGTTTCTAGAGCCAAGGTGTTGACACTTAGAAAATTTCAGACATTTCAATAAATTCTATTGAACACAAAAATAATTCCAAAAGTTAGTCTGAAAACATCACATCATACACTTCATAAATAAATACATGTATTATCATCTCCATTAGATATGAAAATACTTCAAGACTACAATTGTTTCATCAGAGATCAAAATCTAAACTTCTGAATTCGTGTATCAAATTCCTCATAAAATCTCACATTCAGTCAATAAATTCATTATAAAATTCATTAATTCAGTAAGAGATGCAGTCCATATAAAACATGTTCAATTACTCCTATTAAAATAAGAAATAATCTGTACTTACAATGGTTGAGTAAGTGTGAAATGAAAATTGATGAGGAAAACGGAGAGAGAGCTTCTGAGAGGTGTTACAAAATGGCGACCTGAGAAAGTTGTGAAGAATTTGTGTCTCCCGCCCCGTATTTATACCCCTAAATCCTGCGACGTGATTGGTCAAAAGTGCCAAGCCTCCAAAGCGAATCTGATTGTGACGTCACACATACTTGCGCGCCAATTTATAGCCAGGCGACAATGGGGCCTCTGAATTATACAGCACCCTCAAAGTCACATTCAATACAAAACGAATCTCTCGCAGAAAGTTTAAAAAGATAATTCCTGAAATGTGCATATCACAAGAAATTACAACAGTTTCCTAGGAAATCTATTAATCTTTCATTTAATAGAAAAACATGTATTTATTTTATTCAGTCATCAATTATAATAAAATGAAAAAAAAAGTAGAGGGGTGGTGCCAAAACCGTCACAGTATCATATCAGGTTCTTATCCACGCTCCAGTAGCGATCCTTTATATAAATCTCTTAAATTGCTTCGCATTCTAGAGATAAATAAACTTCAACAGTGTACCTTGTTATATAAATGTCTAAACTTACAATTACCTTCCCAGTTCTGTGGCCTTTTCCAACGTGTGTCAGATATTCATAAATATGGTACCAGATCAACCGATGAAATCTATATTCCCAAACACCGTAAACTTATTTTTCAACATAATATCCGTTTCACCGGCCCTAAGCTTGGGAACGATTTACCTGCACCCATGAGAAATTCTGTGTCTCTGTTAAGCTTCTCATGCAAGCTAAAAAGTATATGATATCGGATTATAGTTCATGATGCCTTGCTCGTTTATTTATGTATTATGCTCGATTACTATCATTCTAACCTGTTTCCAGTATCTTTTTTTTTGTTGTTGTTGTTGTTGTAAGAATGCCTGTATTTTGATGTTTTACTCTCACCGTATATCTTGCCACTGTATTATCCATGCATGCCATACAACTCCATTATGATGATTATTACTATGTTGCAGTCCTCTTCCTTTCCCTTTACTCCAAGTTCCCTATCCTTTTCTCTCCCTCTCTCTGTCTGTCCCTTTCTTCTTTTCCTGTATTAAATTATATTGTATTGTGTATTCAGGCGTACCCGCTACAAGCATCTGGCTTATTGGGACTGCGCCTTCTTCCCTATGTAACTTGTTCTTGATTGTACTGATATTACTTTATATGCATGTAAATTGTACTATTTGAACAGATATTGAATGTTGTCAAAATCAGTGGAAGAAAATAAATGTTAATTTGAATTGAATTGTATTCCTAAGAAATTTATATTGTTTACTATGTCTATTGAATCATTATCTAATTTAATCGAAACTGAATCATTGAGTCTGACGACCATTATCTTTAATGGATACACCCCGAACTGGATTTATTTATTCAATCTCCAAAGACAGAAAAAAAAAACCCATCATAAGTATTCATGTATTATCTATGCTCAAACAATATGAATGCATATAAGTAATCCTTTCAAATAAAGTTACCTAACATGACTATCTGTCTGAGTCTTAATTTTCGTACGATTTTATTTCTTCAAACCTTATGTTTCCTTAAATGTGTATCAAACCAAATTAAATGGACTCCAAATTCTTGGCGTTATAATTTAAACTTTCAAAACAAAAGTCCTTGCTTAAATTACAATCAGCAGGTACATGTAGAACCTTTGGTCCACTTTTATGAAAATAAAATTCTGACATTTCATGTTCTCCAATGGTTTTCAGGTATTACATGTACTAGCTTTATAAGAAATCGTAATTTTCTTTACTATAACATTTTGACACTATACTGGCACCTTTCAATTATTAGTTTGACAAAATCTGAATTCTCATCAAAGCTAAATTTAAGCCCTATAATTTAGATTGCACAACACACACTTTGTATGCAGTAATTCTGCATGAATTTCCACTGGAGGCAAATACACTGTACGCATGTACATGTACATCACGTAATCTTAACAGTTTCCTGCAAATTAATTATTAAGATCTTGTTCAGTTAATAATACATGTAGTTCCCTTTTAGTACATTCATTCTTACTGAATGTTGTGAACCACGTCACCATTTGCTTAAAAGGCGAAATGATGATATAACATCTCTCAAATACCCAAGTCGTATTGTATAAGCTATCTTGTATAAATAGGCCAATCGAATCATTGGTCACTCGAATGATTCCATTCATTCCTATAAGGCTCTTTTATGTCTCAAATCCATAAGTTCTAAACAATTTCTCAGTTTGTAGAGCAAATCAACATGTATGACTCCAAATTTAACCGTATACATTTTACATGGCCTAACCGAAATATATCATGATTAAAGAATTTGTATGCTGCTTCAAATTTATTAATAATTTCTTGCCTTTTATAACTTCTTAAATCTACACACAAGTTATCATTCATAATATACCTTGCACTTACATACATGTATAATCTGAGTTTAAATGTGCTTCAAAGGCTTTCATTCAAAGGTTAACATACCCTTTCTTACCTGCAAGAACTCTTGAGAGCGAACGTACAGGCCCGTACAGGTACCGTGCAACCGACGCGCGACATGTCACGGCTCCGTATGGAGCCTTAATTGGGCCTCCTGAGACCTCCGCAAGGAGCCCGTGCGATGGTCGCAAGAAGCACGTGCAAGCAGTACGATGGCTGCGCGTGTCACGTATGTTCATCTGAACACGTAGCCACACAGAGAGATTGTTGGACATGTCCAACACTCTCTTTGCGTGTCCTACGTGCTCCTATACGTGCTTCGAAAAAACGATGCGACGCAAGTAGGGTTTTTTAAATTTTTGTTCAGCTTTTTTATTTTGGGGGCCTGTAAGAGGGGAAGGATGGGGAGTACGCCGGGTCTGTCAGGGTTATGATGAGTAAGTCTCTGGTATCATCTTACAACACGTATCATAAGAACGTGAATGTAGGAATATCATGTTCAATGTCAGTGGGTTCTTGTATTGAATATGTCTAGACTGCATGTTTCATTGATTCTATTCATTAACAGTAGAACATTCTTCAATACCATGATTGTGAGTCAATATACACTCTCCTTTTAGAATCATTCATTGATTATACCTGACCTACTGTGAATTTGGAGGTCACACATCACCAATTCAAAATCCAACATTTCAGTGTTGAAAAAAGAACTGCACCAGAAACTGGAATATGTTTTTCGAAGTCCCTCTCCCACGCAGACATGAGTTCATTGTGCTTTTTAACCGATACTGTTTCTTGTTACTTCAAACAGCAGGTACCATAATACACGTGGTTCTAAGTTAGACCTCTTTCATGTCTACACGAAAATGGTTTTATGTCTTCAAAGTTTAAATCTAAGGGTTCCATCTTATGTGTGCATTGTGGTGAAAGTTTTGATTTTTTTTTTATGTTGAGTAATTAAAAAATGACACTGGCTATCGCTAATAAAAAAAAAATACATGAGTAATTATAACTCATGCCATGGGATTGATTGCGCGGACGAATATGTTCCGTAATTATTCATTAATATTGTTACAAATGCCCCAGCCCCAGCTATCCATCTTTAAGTCAGCATAGATCGATGTATCAAAGATGTGTCTACAATTTGGAAAACAGATCCATTTGCTGCCTGAAATAATTCATAGTTTACCATTAGTAAATGTCATTTCCATTTACAAAATCATGCATGTTATTATGGCGATTATACCAGCACTTTATACTAGGCAATGCAGGCCAATCCACAAGCGAAACAAGACTTTCCCTACTGCCATTTACAACTCTCCCAAGGGTGGCTCAACTCTCGTTATGAGTATGCTCAACTCTCACCCTGCGGGAGACTTGCGCCATTCGACTTTTTTTTTTTTAAACGGACTACTACTTTGAAATGCAATCACCTTGAATATCATAACCCACATTGTATTATAACATAGGAGCTAAATTTCAAATGAGAAGAAGTTGTCCAACCCACAATGCAGGTCTGGGGAAATATGGCCCATTATGAAAAAAGTGGCTCAACTCTCCTGGATCTCCCCTAGCTTTTTCCCGACTGTAAAACAGCCCAATTTGTTTTGTAAAACAATGTTATTTTCAGAAAAGATACTTGTCCTCTTAATTGATATAATATACAAGACATGATGAAAATGGTTACTCCGATGCAAAATACGCACGCGCTGCAAAATCATCGGATATCGGTTTTAGTGGAATCGTATAGTCTGCGATGTGCTGCGACTGCGATCCGATTGGGCTCACAGTCGCAGAGCAATCGGATCGCAGTCGGATCGTGCAGTGTGCGCCGGGCTTAAAATGTAACCTTTATGACAGTGTTTATGGATGTGCTTGAGGTTTTGTTTCTTTTCACCTGCATATTTGACAGAAAGAGAGGAGAAGAAATAACACGTTCGTTTCAGTTAATATTGTTAGGTAGTTATTGCAATCTTATGATAAAGGCAAGCAGATGATTTTCAAGGTTTTTTTTTTGTATATATCACAAGGACCAAGGAATTAACAAAAGGTATGAATCATCGTCACAGTTCATGCACATGTAATAGTGCAAAATATCAATACTCCAAAACCACACAATCGTAATACAAAAACATAGTTGTCTGAAACAAGGAAACATAATGTACAGGGTTGCAGCTGAAAATACAACATGGGCATATATCACCAAACATATGGAATGCAGTCTAACAGCATCATCAATCATAGAAAGTGCTAATGCTTCACACCAAATATAAAAACAAAAAAACATCTGTTCCGTACCACATGGTAACTACTGGTATATGTTGCGCATGATGTGACACAATATACATTGGGTAACATCTACTAAAATGCTGTTCATATCAAAAGACTCATAAGATTTTGAAAAATTGGGTTGACACTGGCCTGTGAGGGAATAAGACAAAAACATCTGTACTCAAACAGACCTCATGAATACACATATACACATACACATGAATACACATTGCGACTGCTGCCAAACAACTAACTGTGAAATACAAAACCCTCTGAAATGCTTTACTTGTGTAATGTCCAATGATTAGCCGTCATCTGTTTGTAAGCAATTAAACACTAATAAACAACTTTGCCTAAAGCTAGAGCTGTGTACACACTGAAAGCATATCAAAACGAAAAATGACCGCCATATCAACTGATCACACGTGAAACGTATATGCATATATCCAATAATCAATAGGTATATTTCACAAAATAACAACACTTGTAAAAGTACTTAAGAACCAAACCTTTGCCTATTTGTAGGTTGACGAAATTAGACTGTAAACATGTTAAGAACCTCCCATTATACAAAAAGATTCACAAAATGCATAACTCAAGATAAAACTAAAACTCCCAAGCATCAGCAATAACATAGAGTGTATAAATGGGATATTTACAAATGACAGGTGAACCTCTACAGTCCCTAACCTGGAGTTTCAGGGGGCAAAGGAGCAACATGGGAAGTCGCTTGCACTCCAGGAGAATAAGGGGGAGCAGGGGGATGCTGACACCAGCGCACTGGGGAGCTGTCGACATCTACATGATGGGGGAAGTGGTCACTGAAGTCACGAATAGGAGAAAGCTGAGGGCCGAAAATGTACTGGTGGGATGGAGACACGATTGCAGTCATAGTCTGTGAGCCTGTCCCGAAATATTCAACCCATTTTACATATGAGATGTGAACATTTAAAGTTCCTTAGACTATCCATGTCATTCACAAAAAGCCTGTCAGCTCGAACGAAGCCGACGGGCTAGGCCCCCAGAGACCCCCAAAAGGGGCCCAAAGTCAGGTCGACCCAATCTAACATATGCGCCAAACTTTGTCAAAATCAAGGTGTATGACTATGCATTACCAAAACATCAAAACTGACAAAATTTTCCGTCGGGATGGGTTGTCAGACCGCCCGTAAAAATTGGGGCAAATTTTTCCCCTTAAGGCCCATGGACCAATTTTGTCAGAAGGAAGAGTTATGGGTGTACATTACAAAAATATAAAAACTTACAAAAATTTCCATCGGGAAGGAGGTGTAACACGCCCCTGAAAAAAACACCAAAGTGCCCCTAAACCCAGCTTTGCTGCCCAAAATGCTCTGGATGTAGAGAAAAACCATTTTTAGGCTTTACAACCTTAATAACTCCAAAGTGTCTCATTCAGTTCATGTCAAATTTGCCTAGTACAATTTGGAGTATTGTATCTTTCTTGGGGTGAAATTTGGTGTCAAATGATCATTTCAATAATAATTCATTAAATTGTAAAAATTGTATTGCTTTTTCAAAATTAGTCAAATGATAATGTCAGGATTATGTAATCACACCCATTGTCCATCTGCTCTTTGACGAGAGATAATAGAGGAGCTTGTTAAGTATCTGGGCTATGTGGCTGCCATGCTGAAATCTACCATTCATGTGTTAATTACACAAATACTTTGCAAGCTCTCTATTATGCCTTGCCAAACAGGCACAGATGGACAATGGGTGTGTTTACATAATCCTGGCAATATCATTTGACTACTTTTGAAAAAGCAGTACAATTTTCACAATTTAATAAATTATTATTGAAATGATCATTTGACACCAAATTGCATCCCAAGAAATTTATAATACTCAAGATTGTACTATGTAAATTTTAGTTGAATTGAATAAGACAGTTTGGAGTTATTAACGTTGTAATGCCCAAAGAATGATTTTTCTCTATATCCAGAGCATTTTGGGTAGCAAAGCTGGGTTTAGGGGCACTTTGGTGTTTTTTTCAGGGGCGCGTTACACCCCCTTCCCGATGGAAAATTTTGTCAGTTTTGGTGTTTTGGTAATGTATAGTCATACACCTTCCTTCTGACAAAGTTTGGCGTATATGTTAGATGGGTTGAAATCGACCCGACTTTGGGGCCCCTTTGGGGGGCTCTGGGGGCCTAACCCGGCGGCTTCGTTAGAGCTGACAAGCTTTTTGTGAATGACATGGATAGTCTAAGGAACTTTAAGGGGTCAAATCTCATATGTAAAATGGGTTGACTATTTCGGGACAGGCTCCTAGCCTATCATCACCGAGGAGGGCATGGAGACCTCTTCCTTCCTTCGAGAAAGACGGCAGGTAGGGGCCATATGTCCAGAGGGGAGGAGTCCAGGTAGGGCTGGTATGGTGGACAATATCATCCACAAGAAGATGAATGGTCTCTTTTTCATGATCGATGTGTCTACCGAATGGTATATCACCAATGATGACGTCATCACACACTGACGGGATTGGGCTAAGTGACTGATCAGTGGAGTGGTGGTTGATATCATGAACGTCGTCATCAGCATCATTGAGGTCGACGGTATTGTCAGCATTGATGACAGGTGCGTGATAACTGATAACTGATCGAAGACAAGCATCATGATCGGCGGTTGTTGAAGAGCAAGTACTGCCGCTAGCCTCGTCAGCATCACAGTCACTGGGGGTCAGATCCACATGACTGGAAATGTGATCTAGAAGGAATTCACCATCACACGTCACAGAAGCAGGTAATGACGAGATAGAAGACGGACTCATGAGAGTGTGGTTACGGCTATGCGAATCAACGGCGCAAGGCTGATTGTTACTTGTATTTCGCAGCTGAAGCAGTGACTGAGAATAGCCGGCTTTATTATACATGACTTGATGATCAACAAAAGTACTTTCACTGACATTTGTAACACAGTCACGGCTGTGTGATCTCGGTCTAACGTTTGCATTTTTTGTGAGATTGTCAGTGATCGCGGTCGCAGCGTGTAGCGCATGAGGGCTTCCCGTGATCTTGCCAACAATACTCTGCGAGTTAGCTGTATCTGCAACGAAACTTGAACTAAGATCAAGAGCGCTCTGTTCATTGACCTGGAAAACAGAACTATCCTCAGTAAGATACGGAAAACTAGGCTCAGCAAGACTGGGGAGAGAGCTGGGCTTTATGGTAAGACACCGGCCAGAGCTAGGCTCAGTAAAACACGGATCAGAGCTAAACTCAGCGAGACACGCACTAGGGCTAGGCTCAGTGAGACAAGGACCACAGCTAGGCCCAGTGAGACAAGGACCAGAGCTATGCTCAGTGAGACAAGAACCAGAGGCAGAGCTAGGCTCAGTGAGACAAGGACCAGAGCTAGGCTCAGTGAGACAAGGACCAGAGCTAGGCTCAGTAAGACAAGGACCAGAGCTAGGCTCAGTGAGACAAGAGATCACAGAGTGAGTGTCAACATCACAGGCGACACAGTCAAAGGAGCTTGAGGTGGCAAACCGATCGAATGGAGAGTAATGATCACTCTTTATACCACCGGCACAATACTCATGCACTTCATGGAAGTGCGCATCCTGATAATCCACGTTGTCTGAACATTCAATCTCACTCTCACCTTCTTTCTCACCTTGTACCATAATCTCACAACCACATGCTGTTTCATTCTCAGGTGTTGTAGTGTTAGTGAGTGTTAATGCTAAGTCACCATACGTAAACACATAATCATCTCCAAACATGATCTGCCGTTCGGATGGCTTGACAGAGATATCATTCTGCTCCATGAAAGGAGCACCAGCTACGACTGCGGCTTGTGTATTACTCATATCATCATCACCAACAACAAAACCATCAAACCACATATCATAACCTCCAAAGGCTGGTTTGAATCTAGTAAGACCAACTATGTCGAGCTGGGATATGAGATGGGAGAACTCAGCACCAACAAAATCATATGCAAACTGATCTACTAAGATCTCAATGCCCAAATCATCAGCTTGCGACTCTCTTAACAAATTTATTGGAGAGCCACTTCTCACATCAACTTGTAAAGTCTGATTTCCCATCTTGACAGGGGAACATGGGGACTGGTTGTTAAGTCTAGGTTGGTGTGACTTGGACTTAGCCAAGTCTCGAGTGTTTGCGGCTGGACACCACCATTTTGGTGTCTCTGTCGCGGCGGCGCGCTGAGATGCTGAGATGCTGTGCCAGTGGGCTCGATCACGGCAACGGAACATCGTTTAGTTGATGCTCTTACATACATTATGGTATGTGGGACTACACACTCAACTATGTATAGACTATACCTGAAATTATCACGGAAAATGACAACCGAACGCCTGGCCCCTATTATCTTGGGCTAGATTCCTATCGAAGTTGGATCCACGGAGCGTCTTTTGGGCCTGAGTTTCGATCCCACCGCTGCCACCACGCCATTGAACGAAAGGAAACACCAGACGATTCCAAGTAAAGTGGTGAGTGTAGTTTATTACCGTGACCGAGTCGTTGGGACAATACGATAATCATACACATACGGATCAATGTATGGCAAGCCAAACGCCACCTCTTTGTAATCACAATAACCATATCATGGCGATCTGTCAGTCATCAGTGAGCTAAGAGCGATTTTGCAAGTGAAATTGGTAGTTAACTTTGTCAAAGCTGACACCTGTTACAATACAACATACAATAACAATATAGGAGTTGCTATGTCAGACGTGCTGTAGCATCAGCAGGAAAAAAAGGCAATGAGGAGGTATTGTATGAAAGCATGCAATTCTATTATGAATGTGTGCTGAGCTGGGGATCACCGTATATTGTATTGTAGAATAGTGGAATGTAACTTTCGCCAGGATATATCAAGAAATACCTATACCATCATTCAAAATTCGTAATTTGCAACAACTTTGTGAGCCTGGTCAGTTAGGTCAGGTAAAATAGAATAAAAAACAGTATTGTGATATTTTGAGTACATTTCTTGATTTTTATGCCAAGTTCCTATGATTAATCATAGTTTATTATGATTTATGTATGTTCAATGCATTTACACTCATTTTATATAGGCAGCTCAATAATGTTAAACACAAGTAAAATTTGTTTAACACAACAACAAAAAATAAAAACTAGAGTTAAACAACTAAACTTTAGGCTGTAGAACAGTCATGGAATGAGGAGTGAGTGGCATTTATCAGAAAGGGAAAAAACGCTTGTTAGAAAGTGAAAGGGGAATAATCTAAATAAGTTCAGTTTCAGTTCAGTTCAGTTTATTGTTTCATATTTCACATTTACAATGTGTTTTTTACAGTATACATGTAAATGGGTACAAACAATTATTGGTACAAACGAGATAAATGTTACGAACAAACAAGAGATATATTGTCAGAGAAAATAAAAGAAGGTGTGATTGAATCAAGGTACATATAGAGATAATTCGTTTTTCCTATCCCAAAACGGAAAAAGGAAAAACAGAATATTGACTAAAAAACCGTTTCATTTTTTCGTTTTACAAACAGAAAAACGGTCGTGTGTTAATATTTTTTTTTAGGTAGAAAAATTGGAAAACGAAAATATGAATAAACTATTTGTTTTTATGTTTTACTGTTTTTAAAAGAATTGTTTTTCCATTTTTTTCCTGCAAAAATGAGAAATTGATCACCTTTTTTTGATTTATATTTCTGTTTTTTTATTTTTATTTTTAAAAATTAGAAAATTAAACACCTTTTCCGATTTTGTTTTTCCGTTTTTCCGTTTTTGCAAACTGAAAATTGAACATCCGTTTTCTGATTGTTTTTCTGTTTTTCTGTTTTTGCTTTTGGTAATTGAATAATTGAATAAATGAAGACTGCCCTCTACGGCTAAATAAATATATTGGCGTGAACTGAAGTAGGTCACCAAGTAAATATACTCGTGCGTGGAATTGCCAATTTAAAGAGTGCCGGATTGCCTGCTACATATACACATAATAGCTCCATTTACGTATGAGTTGTGTACGCACTGGGCGCAGTGTACCAGTGTATGGGCATCACTGATCTCTGTGTATCGACTTTAACTTGGGTGGGGCGGGGGTTGGGGGGGGGGGGGGGGGGGGGGGCACGACCCTGAATTGGATGTTGAATAAAACGACGAAATATTGGCAATCGTAGTTTTTACCTGAAGAATCACTTTAGATATTATGATCGGTCACCGTCATAATTATGCAGTTATACCGGGAGAAGAGACCCGAGGGTTACAGTGATTCAGTTCGCTTTTCCCTTCCCATGCAGGCACAGGTGACGCCAAATCATTAATAATGGTAATAATAAACAAGCTCATAATATAGGGACATTATATCATAACGTGATAATTATGTAGCACAAGAACGGACTATTGTGTTTTTAAATTATTATCACCATTGTTATTATTATTATTATCATTAGTATTAGTATTAGTAGTAGTAGTAGTAGTAGTAGTAGTAGTAGTAGTAGTAGTAGAAGTAGTATCATTAATATTACTATTGTTATTATTATTATTATTATTATTATTATTATTATTATTATTGTTATTATTATTATTATTGTTATTATTATTATTATTATTATTATTTATCATTACGTCTTCACCAACCCATTGAAACTCTTCACCAAGTGACCGTCATGTCCATTTTCTATGGATAAACTTTTTTTGAACCAAGTCACTGTCTTATGTTATACTAATTCCATTAATAAATTGGAATTAATTATTCACCAAGTCATGGGAACCTGGCTCGCCGGAATTGTTCCATACTTGGGGGGGGGGGACACTCTGAGGGGCCCCAACTCAGTCGTAGCGGTGTTTAGCATAATAATACGTGTGGGAGTGTGTTTCTTTATAAAAACAAGAAAGTGTTGGGGGCAATCGCCCCCTCTGCCCCCCCCCCCCCCCCTTTCTATGAAGGGAACTCTTCATTTAGTCATATTTAAATTTACATTCCTATGCTAAGTTGGTTTCTATTAGCAAATTTTCCTTTAAAATGTAATGTTTTAATCAATTATTCACGAAGTAACGGGAACCTATTACCAAATCTCCGCCATGTCGATTTTCAATGGTTAAACTGGTATAAACACGATAAAAACTACTTTCGAAAAATAAACTCAAGGGCAATTTCAAAGGCTTATTGTACTGCCCATAGAAATCTTGTTCGGATTACGTAATACGCCATTGTAATGTTCGCACATTTCTAAAGGTGATAGACAGGGCTATTGAAATTGTCTTGAGTTTATTTTTCGAAAGTAGTTTTTATCGTGTTTATATCAGTTTTTAACCAAATCACAGGAACTCATCAGCAAGTCACCGTCATGTACATTTCCTATGGTTAAACTGGTATACTTTATTCTTCACCAAGTCACGGGAACTCTTCACCAAGTCACATTTATGTATATTTTCTAGGGATAAACTGATAATTCATCACCAATTCATTTTCAATACATTTTTAAGAGATGATACCAATTCTTCATTTTCCCTCTTTTGGGTGGCCCCATTAGTGTTGTGTAGTAGTAGTCTCTACAAGCCCCTTCCCCCTTTCATGTTCTTACCACCTACAATCATAACCCTTGTTACCACGTTCCCATAGTGATGTTATCTTCAATCCCCATCCCCCAGACCAACTTTTTATAATCTCCTCCTATCCCTTCCGCCCAGACCAATTCCTGACTAATGTAAACATTTCCAGATATACCAGCCCCCTACGCTGTCTACTCCTAAATCTTGCCACATTGCATTGCTGACCCAATAGGCCACACCCCCATACTTCTATACGTATCTATGCCTAGTACTTTTGATATACATGTATAAGAGAAGAACCGCAGATAGATATAGAAAGGAGATCAAGACTGACCATTAAAGAGAGCAGTCATGCTCGACTTCTTCTCGATATATTTACAAGACTATATTCCTTGTATAATGCTGTAAATATATAAAACTACATGAACCTGCAATTGAAGTTACACTGACTCGTAATTGATACTGCTGTTTGGTGAATGAACAGGGACCACAACAAACATTAGGGCGGCTGTTTGGGACCATCCATGGATCCACAGGCCTGGGCGGATTCAGGGAAATTATTGGGGAGGGGGGGGGGGGGGTCATAACTGTAATCATAATAATGGTGAAAACTTATAGAGCGCACACACCGTCCAAGGACGCTCATGGCGCTAGCCCAGCAACAGTTCTCTTTAATCCAGGTATACTACAAATTTATGTTATAATTGTATTTTTAGTACTAAGAACTTAAAACAAATCATGTGCTAACGAGGTGGAGTTTTGGCTAAGGAATTTTGAAATTACAAAAAGATCATGTACCACCCACCTTTCGGGTAGCGAGGTGTTCTACTTGTAATTTATATATTTTAACTAGAATATTTTACAAAGAAAATTACATTTTTTCAAACTGTATTAAAGTGTCAGAGTTTTTACTTTTGCTTCGATTTCTCGCACTATTTGGAAACTACAAAGATCGCATATAAAGACCACCATCATTTAAACAATGTGCGACAGGAGTGCGACAGGAGCTGGATCCCTGTCAATACATTTGGGGTGGCGCCCACAAGTACCCATATTACTACTACAATATTGTAAGGCAGCGGAGCTGGGGCAAGAGGGGCACGATGCCCCCCCCCCCCCTCCAGCAAACGATTTCTCATTCCGCTCGCTAGAATGTGTCCATAATTTACACCAAGTAAGGGCAATATTTTCTGAAAATGTTCCCATAACTCGCTCACTCTTACAGTATATAATGAAATCTAGCAGATCGCATAAAATATGTTATATATCTGTTTAATCCTAAAGAAAACGACAGGGTTAATGTACAAATTAAAAGATTATTCAACACTCCCCCGAAATGAATTTGCTGTTGTCGTTTTTATTACATCGCTGTAAATAATGCACTACTCAAGGACTTCAGCATTAGAAAAAAAGTCCGAAATTTTTACTCGCTAGCTTCGCTCGCTCCCACATGAATATTATTTGCCTGCGTTACGTTTGTATAGCAGGTAAATGTTGTTTGTCTCGTTAATGTATGCATACTTAAGCTTGGTAAGGGTTGTTGTCCAAGAGTAAGAAGTGATTATGAATAAGAATGTTTTTCGCAGGTGGTGCGAGGCACGAGCATTAGGGTGTGGTAGAAGATGTTTGAGGAGTCATTCTAGCTTGCGTTTTCATCACGACAAAATTCAAATTTGTTTTTATTCTGAAAATTTGTGAAATGTTTATTGTGCAAAAGTGGATTCGAAGGTTTTCCAGAGTTTTTGCTCATTGAGTTTTATCTCTGTTTTTTTATCCTGGGCCTACTTGTCGCAGAACAACTGTTAGGGCCTTTTCGACTGTGGTCATAACAATTGTGTATACATCTACAAAACTATTTCGAATGTGCATTTCGTAATCGCATCGATATTGAAATAAGCGAGCGGCTCCTAGTCGTCGGGCAAGCTATACCCATTATAATATTTGATGGTATACAAGCGTGTTTAATGTGTTTTGTCATGTACTATATGGAGTTCGGGTATGAGGATTAGGAAGGTTGAATTGAGATATTTTGCAGGAATTACAGAAAAGACTCGTTAAACCATTACACACAACTGCTAATAGACCGGTTCTGTTATGTATTCAAATTTATGCACATTTCTTCTCTGAACACCTAGTGACGAGTTCAATGCTTGGAATCCAGTTTGCTTACATTACTCGTTGCTATGTCCGGCAATCCTCGGGCAAGCTTTCAGGTTGTCAAGAACAACCTTTGTTTGAAAGGTATGTATAGAATTTGAATACATTACCGAACCGGTCTATCGGGGAAGCTGTCCAGAACCACAATAAAAAGGAAGAAGGTGGTGCTTGATAATAATTATATTAATTAGACCAAGGAGTTACGGAGTGATTAGACTGTAGGGTAATACCAATCACACACACAAATTTTTCGCTGCATATTCACCCTTTGTAGGTGCCACCTTTCCCCCAAAAGTGCCCTTTTTTTTTACTGATGCCCCCCCCCCCCCCCCCCACTTTGAAATACGCTCCGCCACCCCTGATGGTAGTGTTCGGTCTCCATACCCTTTCATGTTATCTTACCCACGGAGACAAATAATCCCGTCTCATGCTAATAAATGATGAGGCAAAACAAGAAATGAGAACTGAGCTTAGAAGAAATCAAAGTACAACTTTACGTAAAAATACATGCATGTATATTGAACACTGATCCTGCAGACCACACCAAAAGAAGAAATTGTAAAAATGCATGATATTATGTGCACTTATAGTCTTTTCAAAATATATATTTTCCTGATTATGTTATTCCCACTTAAGATTTTGCAGTCATTCAACCAAAAATTTAATTATAATGAATATGTTTTAACATCCTGAAAATAAGGAAAATCCTTCAATAAAAGAACAGCACAGAAAAAAAGAAATAGAAAAGGGGGGGGGGGGTCCAAATCAGAAAAGTTCATCCATGGATGGTCTCAAATAGCCGCCCTAATGGGGAAAATGAAGCAATTATTGGCATCATCTCTTAAGAATGGATTGAAAATGAATTGGTGATGAATTATCAGTTTATCCATAGAAAATGTACGTCAAGGTGACTTTGTGAAGAGTTCCCGTGACTTGGTGAAGAATAAAGTATACCAGTTTAACCACAGGAAATGTACATGACGGTGACTTGGTGATGAGTTCCTGTGATTTGATTTGGTTAAACATTGATGTACCAGTTTAACCATAAAAAATCGACATGGCGGTGATTTGGTGATAGGTTCCCATTACTTTGTGAATAATTAATTACAACTTATCAATAGAACTAGCAAAAGACAGTGACTAGGTGAAAATATAATGCATGAGTTTATTCATAAAAATGTACGTGACGGTTTCTTGGTGAAGAATTCATTCAAACTTATGAACATAACTAGTATAAGACGATAACTTCGTCTTATCACTATGTTAGTTTATCCATAGAAATGTACCTTCATAGGCGCCGGAAGCGTGGGGAGGGAGGGGCCGCGAGGGGGTAGTGCCCCCCCCCCCCCATCACTTGAATGATGTGGTGGGATCGATTCCCCCTCCCAAAGGGGCCCCCGTGTGAGAGAAAAATTTACATGTAATGATTTTGCATGATAACGATGTATATATATATAAGCTTGTTTCAGCTCAAAAATGCAAACTTACAGCTTTCAAAAATCCAATTTTTCTCACTCCGTCGCTACGCCCGTTTGTTTATCAATAGACTCGTTTCTTAATATTGAGAAACCCTGTCTAAGGGTGCTAGGACTCCCAGGAGAAAGGGGCCAACTTAGCATAGGAATGTAAATGTAAATATGACTAAATGAAGAGTTCCCTTCATAGAAAGCAGGGGGGGGGGGCAGAGGGGGCGAGTGCCCCCAACACTTTCTTGTTTTTATAAAGAATCACACTCCCACACGTATTATTATGCCAAACACGAATGAGGTGGAGCCCCTCAGAGTGTTTCCCCCTCCCCCCCCCCCCCCCCACCCCCAAGAATGGAACAATTCCGGCGAGCCAGGTTCCCATGACTTGGTGAATAATTAATTCCCATTTATCAGTGGATTAGTATAACATAAAACAGTGACTTGGTAAAAAACAAAAGTTTATCCATAAAAAATGGACATGACGGTCACTTCGCGAAGAGTTCCAATGGGTTGGTGAAGACGTAATGATGAATAATAATATTGATAATAATAATAATTAATAATAATAATAATAATAATAATAATAATAATATTAATAATATTAATAATAACAGTAATATTAATGATATTACTACTACTACTGCTACTACTACTACTACTATATACTACTACTACTACTAATAATAATGATAATAATAATAATAATAACAATGGTGATAATAATTTAAAAACACAATAGTCCGTTCTTGTATAGCACATATGACGTTATGATATAATGTCACTATGCGCTTGTTTATTATTACCATTGAAGGGAAAAGCGAACTGAATCACTGTAACCCTCGGGTCTCTTCTCCCGGTATAACTGCATGATTATGACGGTGACCGATCATAATATCTAAAGCGATTCTTCAGGTAAAAACTACGATTGTCAATATTTCTTCTTTTATTCAACATCCAATTCAGGGTCGTGCCCCCCCCCCCCCCCCGCCCCACCCAAGTTAAAGTCGATACACTGTGGGAGAGATCAATGATGCCCATACACTGGTACACTGCGCCCAATGCGTACACAACTCATACGTAAATGGAGCTTTTATGTGTATGCAGCAGGCAATCCAGCACTCCTTAAATTGGCAATTCCACGCACGAGTGTATTTACTTGGTGACCTACTTCAGTTCACGCCAATATATTTTTTTCGCCGTAGAGGGCAGTCTTCATTTATTCAATTATTCAATTTTGCATTGACATGGAGGGGATTGGAGGAACAGAGCGAGAGTGAGAGCTAATTTTCCCCTTTTTTCCGGATTAGACGTACAATATTATGTTCCATCCTAAAACTTTATTATGAGCAAGGGGCAGGTAACGGGTAGAGAGAGCAAGGGACCATATCTATTACGGGACAGAAGTAGAAATCATCAAACTGTTGCAGAAACATCGAAAGCTTCATCATCTGGTGCTACGTCGGGTATACCTTGCGGTGAGATCGCCGCGAAAACGACATACGAGCCCAATAGCACAAACCCCGGTACTTCCGTAATAGACAATATGGCGCCGCCAGCCACGGATATGGTAAGTCATTCTGAATTTGTCAAAACAACAGACAAAATTATTGAGAAACTTGACCTACTTAACGCTAATGTGACAACAATGCACAAGGAAATTGCCGAAATACGCAATAACATGACAGATTTGCAAGCATCCGTAGCCGATTCTGCAGCAAGGCTCACCGAAATTGAAAATAACGCTCTCCCTAAATTGCATAACAAGAATGAAAATTTGGAATCTGAGCTTAAACAAATGATAATGGCTCTTGAGCTTCACGATCGTAAACTGAACTTACTCATATATGGGATTGAGAAAAAAAAAGATGAGAAAGTGGTTAAAGTAGTGAGAAATGCAATTGAGGAATTAGGTTTCACAAAACAGGAATCTGAGGGTATTTTCATCGCAAACGCCCATAGGCTACCACGTCGCTTTAATACGCAGGGAAACGAGCAGGATGGGCGTGGTCATGACCCAATTATCGTTCGCTTCGGAGCCATGATGGATAGAGATTTGGTGTTGAGTGCGTATGAGCAAAGATTCCGAATGCGTCCAATGACCCGTGGAGGTCAAGCTGTTTCCCGACCTACCACCCGTTTCGTTACGGATCTACCGGCACCTCTCAAAAGAAAGAGATTTATGTTGGAGCAACAAGCATATCAAATGAGAAAAAATGAAAACAAGTCCACCCGCATAAAGCTGATCGGTACAAAATTGCAGCTGGAATGTAGGGAAAAGGGATCTTCTGCGCCATGGCGTGTTGTAATTGGATAAAACTATTTTCAAATTTTGTTCCGAAAACCCATGTAAAACGGATCGAAGCAGTCTTGTTACAAAATTTCTACAACGTACTTAATGTTGGATACATTGTATGAGTTGAGCCATCAGTTTGTTTTGGTTTCTACCTCGATCTACATGCAATATGGGAAATATTTCCGCACTGATGAGATTTTGAAAGTTTTTTTTGGTTTTTTTTTTAAATCAAATTTGATCCTGAAGTTATAGGCGGAGATGATGAACGAGGTAACGAATTTACTTTACGAGTTGTTACAGAGGAATGAGCACATGAAACGAGGAATGTGGAAATATTATCTCATTTACCCACATCAAGCTGATAGATACAATTTTGCAGATGGGATGTAGGGGGAATGATTTTCGTCTTCGCCATGGCGTGCTGTAATTTTGTCTCCAAAACCTATGTAAATGGGATCTAAACATTATTTTGTGGCATTTCTTTCCACGCATCGAATGTTAACATTGCATGAAATGAGTCATCAGTTTGTCTTAGTTTTCAATTTTACACTTTATAAGGAGAATATCTCTGCACTGATGAGATTGAAAGAATTGATGAAAAATATTGGTGAAGGTGGTATAGAAAATTTTACTTTATATACTTTTACAAATGGGATAGGCATCAGCTGTTTCTGCCTTTGCAAAATAGCCATGCTTTGTAAATCAGTCTCTTCAGATATCAAAGAGGTTATGAATGAAGATCACTATCCCGACATTTGAATTTTTAGATCTGTCCTGCCGAGATCTCAAACATTGCTATTTCATTGTACTCCATGGAACATGATGGAAACATATTCTGTATAAATTTGAATTGTACGAGATGTGTCAATATCGCCTGAGTACTTGCTGATGCACCTTGCTTTGCTTGAGATTATTTATTTCAAGATGTTAACTCATTTGATTAAAATATTCTGTTAGAGAAGTACATAAAATGTACAGATCAGATGTTTGGACAGCTTCTTGTTTTTCAAAAAGAAGATAAACTGTTGATTATCCCACTTAAGAAAAATATTTACCCTGTATATTAAAATCTCTTTGTATTTTATGAAAATGTTTATTTTGAAAGAAAATAGACGTCAAAGAATATTTCACTGCTACTTGTAACCACTTTTGACACTACTTTTTTTTTTTTTTTTTTTTTTTTTTAAGTAAAACAATGTCGGAGATGATGAACGAGTTAACGAATTCACTTTACGATTTGTTACAGAAGAATGCGCACATCAAACGAGGAATGTGAAAATATTACCTCATGTACCCAGATAGCTGATAGGTACAATTTTACAGATGGGGTGTAGGGGAAATGATTTCTTCTTCGCCATGGCGTGCTGTAATTTTGTCTCCAAAACCTATGTAAATGGGATCGAAATATTATTTTGTGGCATTTCTTTCCACGCATCGAATGTTAACATTGCATGTAATGAGTCATCAGTTTGTCTTAATTTTCATTTTTACACTTTATACGGAGAATATCTCTGCACTGATGAGATTGAAAGAATTTATGAAAAAAAAAATTGGTAAAGGTGGTATAGAAAATTTACTTTACAAACTTTTACTCGTGGGATGGGCATCGGCTGTTTCTACCTTTGCATAATAGCCATGCTTTGTAAATCAATCTCTTCAGATATCAAAGAGGTTATAAATGAAGATCACTATCCCGACATTTGAATTTTTAGATCTGTCCTGCCGAGATCTTAAACAGCTGGATATAATTGCTATTTCAGTGTACTCCATGGAACATGATGGAAACATATTCTGTATAAATTTGAATTGTACGAGATGTGTCTTTATCACTTGAGTATACTTGCTGATACACCTTGCTTGCTTGAGATTATTTATTTCAAGCTGTTAACTCATTTGATTATAATATTCTGTTAGAGAAGTACATGAAATGTACAGATCGGATGTTTGGACAACTGCTTGTTTTTCCCAAAAAAGATAAACTGTTGATTATCCCACTTAAGGAAAAAATATTTACCCTGTATATTAAAATTTCTCAGTATTTTATGAAAAGGTTCATTATGAAAGAAAATAGACGTCAAAGAATATATTTCACTTCTACTTGTAACCACTTTTTACACTACTTTTGTTGTTTTTTAAAGTAAAACAGTGTATGTATTCGTGGTCCATATAATGTTTTTGGCACTGAAATAACCAAAACATGCAAACAGGGATATGACTGCTTGGAATTAATTGTTTTTACTTAGTAATCTTGCAATTACTAGTGTTTTTATTATTTTACTTTTCCTATGTATTTTTAAAAAAGTATGCTTCAGAGTAAGATAAGATTTAAAGAGAATTTATACACTATGGCCCGTATTCTGGACTCTGGTTTGATTTGAACTCTGGTCTGAAGTTGTGGTTTAACTATGGACTGGATAGCCAATTGTGACACAGGTTTCAATTTATCAGCTCATTTGATACCCAAATCATTGTCTGGGAATAATAACTAATATAGTTTCCTTCACCATTGAAGCATGGGTTAAGAACAGAGTAAACATAGGAATCACACAATGTAAACAAATTTTTGACATTGTTTTAGTACAGCTTTTATCGTTGTCACGGACCTTTCCAAACAAATCGTAACCACAACCATGATCAAGTTTTCAGAAAATTTTTGAGTGTCAAGAAAGATGTATTCAGACGCGATCTTCGGTTTTGGTTTTGTCAACTTACTTACAGATAAATTCTACACACTTACCATGTTTACTGAACCTACTTTCAACCCAAGTTATTCATAGTAACTGAACATATCAGTGTATATACAGTGAGATGTTTTGAAGCCAAAACCATTTTCAAGAATCTTTATAAATTAGACAATATCGGGAAAGGAAAGCTTTTCCAATACGTAAACATCTTTAAGACATTTAAGATCGTCGTTTAGTGAAAGACACCCTTATGATTTGGAGGATTCTGATATTCATAATGCATTTTCTAGATGAATTTTGTTTAGCTCTAACGATAAAACATTTCATCTGTAATGATTTGTGGATTGCAGTAAAGGTGGAATTAGCATGATCACTACATAATATCAGGGTTTTTGTGGGTGTTTTGTATTTATTCCCAATGTAAGAATATTGTTATAAAGATGGCTGATGCATAGGTGTGTATATTAACAATAAGATGAAGTCTATATAAAAACACATTATTTTTTTTTATTAAAGGGGGTGGTTTGTTTGTTTTTTGCTACTTGCGATGGGCCCTCAGTTCCTTTCATTGTCTGTGCAGTGTCCGCTGTTTTGTGTTTGTTGTGTCTTTCCTTTCTGTGTTGTGATGTTTTGCCTTTGTGTTTTTGTTGTGTGTTTAAAAGTTAGGGTGAAAGGTGACAAAAATGGTGCATTGGCCGTACATATACAAGGTGAGGTGAAAATTTCATGATGGATACGAAAAACGATGAATTAAATTTAGTTTCTTTGAATGTGAAGGGCCTTAGAGAGGTGACCAAAAGGAACATAATAGTAAAGTGGAGTGAACAGATAGGAGATATAATCTTCTTCCAGGAAACTTTTAGCACAGATGATGTGGAGGATCAGTGGAGAAGGGAATGGAGTGGGGAGTGTTTTTTTAGTCATGGAACTAATCATAGTAGAGGAGTTTGCATTCTACTCTCACAAAAATTGAATTTGAAGGTATTAAGAAGCGAGTGTGATACAGACGGAAGGTACATTTTATTAGAGGTTGGGGTACAAAATATGAAATACATTCTTTGTAATGTATATTTTCCCGTTAGAAATAAACAGCAGGAACAAACAGAATTTCTTAATCATTTAAGCCTTCGCTTAAATGAATTTAATCTGAACAACTCCCGCATGATAGTTGGTGGCGATTTTAACATGATTCGAAATTTTGATCTGGACATCTCAAGTAAAGGGAGCATCACAGGTCACACTTTTAATTTAGAATTCGAGGATTTCCTTGGAAGATTTGATGTGTTAGATATATGGAGGAAAAGAAACCAGGACAAGATTCAATATACTTACAGACAAAATAACCCTTTAATTCAAAGTAGGTTAGACTATTGGATAATTTCGAATGAACTGGAGAACAAAATTTCCGAGTGCAATATTATACCCTCCATTGCTCCTGATCACTCAGCAATTCATCTATGTTTGCTCTTGGGAGATAAAGTTTTAAAGAATATAGGTCCATCTTACTGGAAATTCAACAATAGCCTTTGCTTGGACGTAGAATATGTTCAATATATAAGAGCAGAAATTAAGAATTGTATTGATCAGGGAAAGAAGGATATTACAGACCCTAGGGTCTTGTGGGATTTTGTTAAAATGAATATCCGTGAAAAAAGCAAAAAGTACTCCAAAAACAGGGCACAAGAAACTAGAGAAAAATTAAGAAAATTACAGATAGATATTCAGAAGCTAGAAGATTTACTGGTGACTTCCTCAGATAATAATACTTTACACAACTTTGAGTTAAAGAGAAATGAATTCAAAACTATTTACAATCAGACAGTTGTTGGTTTAAAGATAAGATCACGTGCAAAATGGTTTGAAGAAACTGAACTCAATGAAAATTACTTCAAGCAGTTACTGGCATCAAATCAGAGAAAAACGTTTATAGATAAATTGAAATTAGAAGATAAAAATGAAGAAACAAGTTACCCCAAAGAAATTTTGACCGAAATAAGACAGTTTTACCATAACTTGTATTTAGAACATCATGGAACTGATACGGCGGAAGGTTATTTTCATGACATCTCCCTTTTGAAAATAAGTGAAGCTAGTAAGAAATTATGTGATGATAAAATAACGATCGGTGAATGTACTTCAGTGTTAAATAAAATGTCTTTAAACAAATCTCCTGGGAATGATGGCCTGACCGTTGAATTTTATCGCACTTTTTGGCATGATAGAGGGGACCTTGTTTTAGATTCATTTAATACATCTTTTGAGAAAGGTGAATTGTCTACTACTCAAAAACAGGGCGTTATAACTATAATTTAAAAAGAAGATAAAAATCCTTTATATATTCGTAACTACAGACCAATTACCCTTTTAAATGTTGACTACAAGCTATTGTCGAAACTTTTGGCTGAGAGAATAAAGAAGGTACTAGAAGAAGTGATACATGTTGATCAAGTAGGATTTCTTACTGGTAGAAATATTGGGGATGCTGTAAGAATTATTGATGATATTATTTTTTACACAAAGACATACAATGTACAAGGGTTTTTAGTTACTGTTGATTTTGAGAAAGCTTTTGACACAGTTTCACACTCATATATGAAAGCATTGATGAAAAAATATGGTTTTGGCACTCATTTCTGTAGATGGATAGAAATTTTGTATAATAATGTCGTCAGTTGTGTCATGAACGGAGGGTATTCTACAGGTTATTTTGAAATAGGTAGGGGCGTAAGACAAGGGGATCCGTTGTCTCCGTATATATTTTTGTTGATTATAGAAACATTAGCTTTGGCTATTCGAAAAGAACAAAATTTAAAAGGTATTTCGATAGGTAATATAGAAGTTAAGTTGGTTATGTATGCAGACGATTGCTCTATTTTTCTAAAAGATATAGAAGATATGAAAATCTTAGAACAAATAATGGATTCTTTCTCTCAGGTATCTGGCCTGAAAATTAATAAGGAAAAGACACAAATAATGGATTTGGGGTCTGCTAGTCGAAATGAAGATATTTTACCCAATATTACTTTGGGTAAACTGGTTTCCTTGGTCAAAGTACTTGGGGTATATTTTACTCTTGACATTAATGTTAAAGAAGAAATGAATTATAAAGAAATTCTTAGCAAAATAAAAAGATTGTTAGGGTGGTGGAAGCAAAGGGATCTTACTCTTTTTGGGAAAATTCAATTAGTTAAAATTTTTGCTATTTCTAAATTATTATACGTATCTTCTATAATGTCAGTACCGTCATGGGTATTCAAAGAAGTAGAGACGATCTGCTTTAACTTCATTTGGAATGGTCATGACAAGATAAAAAGGAACATTTTATATAGGAATTATGATATGGGGGGTTTAAAAATGTTGAACTTTAAATACATGGTCTGTGCTCAGAGGGTAATTTGGATTAAGAGACTTCTTATAGGTAATAGTGACATGAAATGGAAACAATTTTTTGATTTTATATTCCATAAGGTAGGGGGCAGGATGATATTTCTTTGCAATTACAACTGTAATTCAATTGACATAAAGGTACCCGATATTTATATGGAATTTCTGAGTATCTGGAATTATTTACAAGAGAAACAATTTATTGCCAAAGAAACTCGTAACGAAAATCAAATAATATTCAATAATACTCTTATTACAGATAGGACTTTTCGGTTTAATGAAAAACTATACGACGCACAATTTTTTCAAGTTAAACATTTGATTAATGCAGAGGGTGATATCAGATCAGGGGAATATTTCATAAGGAAAGGTTTAAATGTAGATGATATACTTCTGCTCAATGATATATACCATAAGCTACCAGCTTCTTGGAAGGCGAAGAGAGAAAATGATGATACTTTGAACGATAATCTGGACTATTCCATCATTTTTTTTTAACATTAACAAAAAAGTATATTCTCTGGAGTCTCTGACATCCAAAATGTTATATAATATTTTCATTAGTACAATACAAGATTCTTTTGTTTTTAAACATCCAGAAGTATTAGCTCTTACTCTGGATAAGTCGGTAGTGGCAACATGTTTTTCTGTCCCCAGGTTTTGCACTTTAGATTGGAAGTTAAGGGAATTTCAATACAAACTTTTACATAGCATTATATTTTGTAATGATAAATTGCATACATTTGGATTTGCTCAGTCAAATTTATGTTCGTTTTGTAAAAAATATATAGAAACATATTTTCACATTTTCTATCAATGTGAACAAATATCAAATATATGGAAGGAGGTGGGAAATGAACTGAAAATGTTTCAGCTACTTAATATACAATGGATTGATGTATTACTAGGCTTCAGAGAAAATCTGAAAGATAATATTTTGGTTAATCACGTACTTATTATGGGCAATTATATGATTTACAACAGTCGTAAACACGGAAGGCTCCCAATTTGTAAAGACATCTGTAAGGCTATAGAGAACTCCCAAAAATATGGAATATGAAAAAGCAAGAATAAAGGACAAACTAACAATACATTATAAAAAATGGGAACATTTCATCCCTTCAAGATCGTAAAATTTCGGTTTTGTGTTGATCATTTTTGTCTTTCCTCCTCCCCACTCCTTTTACTTTTTCGCTGATCCAACCATTTACAAGTCATTGAGTGCAGGTTGTTTTCATTTAATGTTTAACAGGATAATTTCATACAAAACATTAAAATAAATGAAGCAAAAAATAGGTTTTTGAAAACATGTTCAACGGGAAAAGGGCTATGGGGGAAAAGACACTTGTCAGAATTTAAAAGGGCATCCACAAGATTTGAAAAAGGGCCCTTTAGAAAATGGGAAAGGAGCATTTGTAAGAAAGGAAAATTGTCACTTATTCAGAGGTAAACTTAGGGGCACTCATCAGATTTGAAAAAAGGCTCTTAAGAAGAGGGGAAAGGGGACTTAATGGAAAGGAAAAGGGGAACTTATCAGAAATAAAAAGGGGCACTCATCAGATTTGAAAAGGGGCACATATTAGGATGGGGAAAGGGCATTAAATGAAAATATAAGAAGGGGCACTTTTCACAAGGGGAAAGAGCACTTATAAAAGAGAAAATGGGGCACTTATCAGAGTAAAGAGGGACACCTTAACCTTTTCAAAAGTAAAAAGGTCCATTTTATGGGCGCTTGAAAAAGTGGGTGGGGGTACTTCCCCCTCCCCTCCCACCCCCCCCCCCCCCCCCCACTCCCCGAGGGCCGCTCCTGGTAAAAAGGACATGTTTGTATAAGTACATATTGGTAGGCTGATCCTATGTTTCATCATTTCTTTCCCGTGGGTTGTCGGTCTACTGAGATAATCCCACCATATTGTTGTTCTATATCAGGTAATGAGCAGTGACAAAATGTAATAAATAAAGCTATATTTGAGAAGTCACAAACCTGTCAATAGTCAGGTCTGTTTAGAGCATATATTTGAGTTTTGGGGACAGAGTCTACAAAAGCACCAAACTTTGCATACTTACTTGTTAGGACAATAGCTTCAATTTTTTCCCCACAGGACCCATCGAATTAAACCACATATTCATGCAAAATAAGGCTTATTCATGCAAATAACATGTGTTAAATCAATACTACATTAACAATGTAAATATCAGAGAGCTTGAAAATGTGTCTATGTTTGTACAGTTATGGTAACTGCTCTTTGTAATAACAAGGAACAATGTCTGTTAAAAGGTACAATGAACTCATGTCTACGTGGGAGAGGGACTTCGAAAAACATATTCCAGTTTCTGGTTCGGCTGTTTTTTCAACATTGAATGTTAGATTTTACATTGTTGGTGTGTGTAAACTAAATTCACTGTATAGGTCAAGTATAATCAATGGATGATTCTAAAAGAAAGTGTATATTGACTCATTATCATGGTAATGAAAAATTTCCTGTTGTTAACAACCTTAAACGGGCAAGAGAAGATTAATGAAGATATTCTTAAGAAGTCGCAGTCGTCTCAATGTCATACCTGCGATTGACTTACACATGGTAACTGCTGTTTGATGTAACAAAGAATATAACGATATCTAAAAAGTACACGCAAGAAATATCTATGCGGGAGGGGTACTTCGAAACAGAAATGTCACTGTCTTGGTCGTTTCCTTTCAACATTGAAATTTTAAAAAGAATGATGGTATTAATTAAAATGCTATAATAGTCGAAGATTAGTCATTTCTAAGTGTATAAGGCTCTTAAGGTTATTGACTTTTTTTAATGGCCTGAAACATGCCCAAAATTGATCCCAGACCATTTTGAGTATTTTCAGATTTTTGCGAGCGCGCAACTTTACCGACGTGCACGCACCCTATGTTCATTTAATTTCTCTTTTAATTAACTTGCATCAAGTCAAATATGGTTGTGTTATACTTTTGATTTGAGAGATATAGCATATGTCGGAATTTTACAAAATGGCGCCTAGATGACGTCAAGATGCATTGACTTTGTTGAAAGAATTTCTGTGCTGCCATTGTACCAAAGTTAAGTACTTAATTTTTTCCCCCTTGGGGGGGGGGGGGTAAAATAACCATTCCTGGTCTTCTTTATTTCTTTGTTTCTTCAATAATATACATACATATTCCACCCCCCCCCCCCCCCATTTTTTTACATTTCCATTTTTTTTTTTTTTTTTTTTTTTTTTTTTACATTCCGGTCTTTGTTTCCATTTTTCTATAATTATACTAGGTTCTCTGGTTGAACTCTTTTCTATTTCTAGACGGTAAATCATCAAATAATGCAAACTTTTCAAAAGTCTCTTTTTTGTTATTTTCCTTTTCGGTATCTTTCCGACAAAACCTTTGTAAATAGCAAAAGTGCATAATTCAAAATTATATCAACATCCTTTTTCTTCTTTGACCCAAAGTCGTTACCATACAATACATGAAGCGGTTTAAATTGAAAACTAGACATGAAATATTTTTGTATATTCTTTTCAACCTCTTTCCAAAACACAGTAACTTCTTTACAAAGAAAAAACATGTGCATACAGTCACCTGGATATTTACAGGTATAACATAGATCATTGTAGTGTACCTTCCATTTAAACAAATTAGTTGGTATCGCAAAAATATTGTACATGAACTTGAAGTTAAAATCGATTAACAAATTGTCCCTTATACCTTTTAACTTGAAATGTCAAACTTCTGACCATGCAGGTGTAAATTTGACTCCCAAAGTATTACGCCTCAGCTCTATACTCTTCAGTTTTTGTTTTGATTAACTCATGAAATATTCTTTTCACTGATAACTGTCTTATTGAAATTGTCATATCAACCAATACTGTATCGTTATATATAAAAGCTTTGGATTTAAAATACTTAAACTTTTTGTGTTCTATATTCCCATCTGTACATACCAAAATGTTTTTGAGTGGTTGAATTGCCCTTCGAATACATGCATATTGACTGAACCACCTTCCATCTTTAAATGATATCTTCAGCTCTAACTCATTAACTGGTAGAAATCCTTTACCATCCATTAAATCTCCTACAAAAAACATGTCAGAGTTTATCCAGTTCTTATAAAATAGCATTTTCCCTTTATACACTACATCTTTATTCAGCCAAATCATTTCTTTTCGAAAATTATTAAAAGTTCCAGATCAAGCGTTCCTTAAATAGGAGGAGTCTTTTAACGAGAAAAGTGTCACAGTTATGTTATAATAGAAATCAGGAATCTTATTTTTCAGAAAACTCCTATCTTTCATATTATATTTACAGTTCATGATAACCTTTATACCACCAAGTTGTCCAAACCAATAGTCAAACATACAGTTGCAACTTGCATGCAAATCATTACTTAAATATTTACGAAACCAATTCATATTTAACGATGCAATCTTCGTTTGAATATCTAACATATTTAAACCCCTTCTTGTATTTTATTTACTACATTTGACCTTTTAACCTTTGTCATGTTTGCGGGTCTACCTCTCCAAAGGAAGTCAAAGAATATTTTATCAAGTTCCTTAATTATTTCTTTTGGACACGACAAAACTTGTGCAGTATAAATAATTTTTGACATTATCAAAGATTTTAGTATTATTATTTCCCCTTTCAATGTGAGATCTCTTTGCTTCCATAAGTTTAACATTTTTTTATTTTAAACATTTTCTCTTTGGACCAGTTCATATCGAGTCTCATCCCCCTTTTTTATACAAAAATAAATACTCAATGATTTAATGTACACCTTTTCCCATAGCATACTTCCAATATTATCCGTTGGAGTATTTATCCCAAAGCGGAGAATTTTTGTCTTATTTTCATCTAATTGTATGCCAGAATACAATTTAAAAATTTTAATGACTTCAATTGCTGTATTAACTGACTTAACTGTACGAACAAATAAAGTCACGTCATCTGCAAGCTGCAGTATTTTAAATGTTTTCTCATTATGACCAATATTCAATCCTATAATATTTATATTTTGTCTTATCTCATTTGCTAGAGCTTCAGTGCTAAGAATGAATAATTATGGTAATAATAATAATGATTAATAAGGGACACCCCTGTCTTATACCTCTAGTCTAGATGGTTTTATATCCTTCGTTAACCGTTCATTTATAATAATACTTTAAGATGAGGATCACTATACATCACTGAAACCCATTTCCTGAAATTGTCTTTAAAACCATAATTCTTTAGACATGTATCAATAAACTTCCACTCTAGAGTATCAAATGCCTTTCTAAAGTCGGCAAAAATGATAGCACCTTCACTGTTATCAACAGTACAATAATCTATTACATCCTGAATTAATCTGGCATTATGAATACCGCTCCTGCCCTTAATATACCCTACTTGGTCTTCACTGATTAGTTTCCTTAAGTATGTTCTTTGATGTTATTGTCTTTACTTTTTGTAAAAAAATGTTTTATTGTATCCTTTGACTTTACATGTGTTTTTTTTATGTAAGTGGTGAATAAATTCATTTCAAATCCAAAATATTCCAATATAAGTACTTGTAAATGTTTAGATATTGTTAGATATTATTACAGTAATTGTTATTATCATCATTTTCATATAGTTATATTACTATTATTTTGGTATATTAAATTGTTATTGATAATGTTATTCATAAAATTGTTTTTATTTTCATCCTTATATTTCAAACATATCATTGTTATAAAATATATCTAAAATAACTTTACCGCTTTTCATCAGGTTTGGGTGAGACTGCTTCTCCCCTCTCCACCCCCCCCCCCCTCTCTCTCTCTCTCTGTTTCTCTCTCACTCTCCACGGTCTCAACTTCTGTCTGGAAAGTGGTATTATCATGGTCATTATAATAATTGTATATGACTTTTCCCTGAGAATGTACAGAAATTGTTTAAGCAACAAAGTCTGAAATAAAAGATTTCATCTGATTTTATACATCATGTTCAAGACTCTTCTTCACTCTTCTAGAATGACGCATCATTTGAAGAAAATTAGATGTTTGTAGACGTTGATTAGAGGTGTGTGTGTGTGTGTGTGTGTGTGTGTGTGTGCGTGGGTGTATGTGTGTGTGTGTGTGTGTGTGTGTGTATATATATATATATATATATATATATATATATATATATATATATATATACATGTATGTACATGTATTATCATTGTTATTATTATTATTATTATTATTTTATTCGGCAAATCAAAGTACATACAATGTAATTACAAGGAAGAACAAAACAAATACAGGAAGGTTGAAATTAATGTAATCGATCCCCCAAGTGTACTGACAAGTTGCCAGGAATGGGGCAAGCAAACTGAATCACCGCAACCCTGAGGGTCCCCCATTCCGACTTGCAGTACTCCTGGGGGATCAATAAATACAAATAAAACAGTATCAAATAGAATAAGATGTAGAAAAGAAGGAGTAACACAATAGAATGGCATAAAATATCAGCAGAATAGAATGTTGTTTTATACCAAATCATCAACGAAGACTGTAACAAATATATATATTTTTAATGGAAACGAAATAAGGAAGATCAAATCAATCTTCATATTGGATAAGGATCAAACCGAGAAAAAAACATCAAGAGGAAGGGCAAGAGATAAAGCTGAGTTGTGAAGTAAAACTTTAGCGTTACTGAAGGAGATTATTGGCAGTATACTGATACATTAACTAAGTAACTAAATTGGAGGTAAACATAACCTTGCACAAAGTATGAGACAGGGTAAGTAAATTGAAAATAATATTGAAGAGAAATTCTTAAAATATATATACATATATACATATACATATATGTATATATATATATATATATATATATATATATATATATATATATGTATATATATATATATAGGACCGAGGGTGTGTAAACTTGTATATGGTTTTTCTCTTTACATGTCCAAGATACAAGTTTAGCATCATGCTTTGCATTTTTGTAGTATGATTTGAATATTGCGCGAGCAAGCGAAGTGAGCGAGCAAAAAATCATTCAAAATTTGTGAGGTCGCAACTACATTGTAGTATAAAAACGGGGAAACACAATTCTGATGGGGTTTGCAAAATTTCACAATGAAAATTTATTTAATAAGCTATACTTTAAATAGGAGCGAGCGTAGCGAGCAAGCATTTGGCAATATTTGCTCTAATTCACTTTGGATTAGGGGCACATGTTATGGGAAAGGGAAACGTGGTACTTATCATGGGGAAAAGGACACTTATTAGAAAAATAAATGAATGTGTAGAAAAGGGTAGAAAAGACAGTTATCAGAGGTGAAAAGGGGGCATTTATAAGAACGAAAAAATGTATCGGGAAAATCAGAAGGAACGACAAAATTGTAGATAAATATTAATAAATTCATATAAATCTACAATATTGTACATAAATGAATAATATCTACATTGAAATAAAGAATATATGAATTTGGTTAATTTTTATAAATATAATATATCAAATTATATATTATCTACAACATATAATAGAAATGTATATTTTCCATTTTTTTTTGGGGGGGGGGGGGGTGAAACCTGGGTGGGGGGGATGTTTGCACACACCATCCCCCCACCTGAAAAGTTGGGGGAGCATACCCCCATCCCCCCCCCCCCCCCCCCGCTATTTACGCCCCTGGTAGCATATTTCCACGAAATGAAAAAGAATCTCGCTTTTCCTGTTTCATAATTCCGCGGCGCCGCGAGCCAACATAATGGCACTCAGTCGTCCGTATATGCAGTGCGGAGTGGGCGCCCTTTGTCTACTTCATCCTGCCGGGCACTGGCAGAGCGCGTGCATTGCGAAGTGTGATGTAGTCTAGTCTCTGCACAAAAATTCTCCCTCCCCGAAAATTTTCTTTTCGGGAATGGTGATTTTGGGGGAAAGTGAATCAGTGGACTTTGCACCGTACGCGTGGTAGACGCACAGGAGGCTCTACGGAAAAAATTATTAAAGTGAAATTCAACCTTTGTAATAATTATTTTGATTTGTGTGAAAGCAGAAAAATCAGAGAAGCAGATTGGTGAAAGTTCGAACGAAATCGGACAAGCAATAAGGAAGTTATGATATTTTTAAAGTTCTAATCACTATACATGTGAAAATTTCAAATTGGCCGTATCGGTACGGTCCGAAGGTTACGCTGTAAAAAATTTTGCCGTTTTTTTGCACGGGAAATTTCCTGGCAGTCAGGATGCCGGAAATGCCCGTTTTTCCACAGTACATGCATGTAAAATAACAAATTTCCGTTATTTATTTATTTATTTTTTTTTTTTAATTTTCATTTTGTTTGTTTGTTTGTCTTTTTTAAATAGTAGAAATTTTAATTTCTAGCAGGAAAATCTATGTAAATTAAAATGGAACCGTGAAAAGGATTTGTAATTTAACATGGTAACTTGTCAAAATATGAGAAAATGGTTTTTTAACAGTGTTTTAATGTCGGGCGATTGTAAATATATGTTGATTTCCTGTAAACCAACAAACTTGCTGTTGTTTTACAGGAAAAGACTGTAAAATTTCAATAACGGCAATAACTTGTAGTCCCAAGGGCCGGAAAGTCTATAGTTTTACAGTTATTTTTTTACAGTGTAACCTATCTTGCTTTAACTTATCCTATTCTCTATCTTAATCTATCCTATCCTAGACCTCTCCTATCCGGTTGGTTCAATCTAGTGCAATCTCTTATATACCACTTATAGTTTTTTTATGCCTCTGATGACAGTTGTTAATCGGGCAACCCCAAACCATACGCTACTAAAAATTCATGAATATTCATATGAGTGTTTTTCCCAGTATTTGGTAATTTAACAGGGTAACTTTTTAAAATATGATAAAATGTTTTTTTTTTGTTTTTTTTTTTATGTCGGGCGATTGTAAATATATGCTGATTTCCGGTAAACCAACAAACAACTTGCTGTTGTTTTACAGGAAAAAGACTGTAAACTTGAAATAACGGCAATAACTTGTAATTTCAAGGGCCAGAAAACCTGTAGTTTTACAGTTATTTTTTTACAGTGTAACCTATCTTGCTTTAACTTATCCTATTCTCTATCTTAATCTATCCTATCCTAGACCTCTCCTATCCGGTTGGTTCAGTCTAGTGCAATCTCTTATATACCCCTTATAGTTTTTTTATGCCTCTGATGACAGTTGTTAATCGGGCAACCCCAAACCATACGCTACTAAAAATTCATGAATATTCATATAAGTGTTTTTCCCAATATTTGGTAATTTAACAGGGTAACTTTTTAAAATATGATAAAATGTTTTTTGTTTTTTTTGTTTTTTTATGTCGGGCGATTGTAAATATATGCTGATTTCCGGTAAACCAACAAACAACTTGCTGTTGTTTTACAGGAAAAAGACTGTAAAATTGAAATAACGGCAATAACTTGTAATTTCAAGGGCCAGAAAACCTGTAGTTTTACAGTTATTTTTTACAGTGTAGTAATTCCGAAATTGAAATAGGGCTCATATTTCAGAAGGTTCGTAATTCCGAAAATGAAATAGGAATCGTAATTCCGAAAATGAAAAATGGTTCATAATTCCGAAAATGAAATAGGGTTCATAATTCCGAAAATCAAAGTGTTCATAATTATTCTGAAGGTTCATAACTCCGAAAATGCAATAGAGCCCTGCATACCTTTTCGGAATTACGAACCTTCGGAAATATGAACCTTTTTTTATTTTCGGAATTACGAACCCTATTTCATTTTCGGAATTACGAACCCTATTTCATTTTCGGAATTATGAACCCTATTTCATTTTCGGAATTACGAACCGTCGGAGTGACGAACCTTCGGAATTATGAACCTCTGGAAAAACGACATGTAACCGGAACAAGTTAATAGTTTTCAGAGTTAAAAAATTGAAAGAAGCTCTGTTGTTCGGTTTCTTTGCTTCTATTCAATATTTTTCTAAGAGTAAAATGCATTAAAAATTTCGTTCTTAACAACAGCTCGGTAGCTTTGCTCCCTCGCTTGTAGTTTCTCAAATTTTAGCAACACTGTCCGGTTAAGTGCGTCCAAAATCATTTCAACCCGTAGTGCCATAATATTCTAAAGTTGAAACGGGAATTAACTGGTTTGTATTTTGAGTTTAAAAGTTTGGGTGGGGGTACAATTTTATTGTTTGCCCCCGGCGCCATAATCCCTAGATACGTCACTACTTCCTCCAAAACGCATTCTGAACACTCGGAAGGGGTTTGAGAGATACCCTAGGTGTACCCATATATATTTTTGGTACACTTATGAATAAATCTAGCTATGAAATAAATAAACAATCTTGTCTGTTAGAGAGGAGCTGTTACTCAAGAATTATGATCATTTTATAAATAAATATTGATTCATGATCATTTAAAACTATTTCTTCAAAGCAAACAAATAACTGTGTACTGCAGTGTATACATTTAAGTTTTGATTAGTATTAATTAGATCTGGGGATCTGGAATTCGTCTATAGCGGTAACGTCCTCGATCAGTTCTCTGTCTTCGCCTACAAACTGACTCTGATCGGACCCAGGTTCGAAACTCAGTCACGTCTTTCGGATGGTGACATTAAAGGTCGGTCCCAAACGTAAATAATCATATTTGATAGATACACGTCTGTAAAAACCTAATTACACACACACACACACACACACACACACACTGTATACCTATAGACTAATCATGAATACTTGCCCGTTCTACGTATAATTGCACGTATAAACTGTATGTATGAAATAGAGAATACTCGAGTGTTTATGTTAACAATGAATTTTATATGATTCGATACAAATATTGTTGCAGGTAATCTAAAATGATTATTTTATATTCACGCAGACACAGAAACAAACATAGCTAATGTCACAATTCAAAATTACAATGAATGATATTGATGGTATTACATTTTATAAAAATGAAATCGGTCAAGCCTAAACTAAGATCAAATGTATAATTCTATACTGTCATATAATTACAAAGAGAGAGAGAGAGAGAGATCGTTTATTATTTATGGTAGATATAATCAGTGGTGAAGCTCGAGTCCAGCCATTAAGAGGGCAATGGCATTACTGGGGTAGGGGGCGGTCTTAGTCGGACAATTCAATGCAAATTTTCTAGGCCATTGATTAGGGGGAGGGTGCGTGAAGGGGTCCTACCCCCTTCTTTTCCCGTTATTTTCGCTTCTCTCTTTCCTTTTCCCTCTTTTTCTCTTTTTCTTTCTTTCCCCCTTTTTTTTCTCGCCACGCGATGGGGGGGGGGGGGGACGTGCCCCCGTGCCATCTTTAGCTACGTCACTTGATATGATATATAAATGTTTAGGAAAAGTTGGGAAATGATAAGGTCAAGGAGAAAACATGACAACTTTAAAGTCCAACTAACTGAAGGAAAATACAATATCAAATGGATAGAACTCACAGGTATCACTATTCGAAAATGAGACAGTTCTTTAACTATACTATCATCATACAGAAATATATGTCCATCTCCCCACCCCTTGGCCATGTATCGTAGGATAAGGTGAAGTTGTATACAATGAGGTGGTACAGGTAACACGGGTCTGATACCACGTGGGTACAAAGCGAGAGTGGAAAGCGATCGAGTGAGGCAGATTTCGAAAGGGGTGTCAGCTTCTTCTCGTGTTCCCTTCCCATCCCCCTCTTCCGCCTTTACCAATTTTGCCCAGTCAACTGGGGGGGGGGGGGGGGGGGGGGCTTATAACCTATAAGTAATACTAACAAAAGTGAACCAGTGAGTATAGACTTTTCCAAAAGTTGATAAACCTTGGATATTATTTGCTGGGTATATAGGAGCATCGGTTAACATATTGACAAAGAGGTTTGATGAATGAGTTTGGGTCAATTTATAAATAGGTATTTTCCTAACCAAACCATTGTGTGATTTCGTTACTCAACACGTCTTTTTTTATTGTCACAAGGCGGGGGATCGAGCCGAACCTTGTGGCTGGGATCTTTTGCTATTGTTGGTACTGCCACTGATGACTTTAGTAATCTTGCAAACAGAAGACTAGTTCACACAAATGAGTAGATTTAATAAACCTTTGTTATAAGTACACTATTCTAAATTAAGGGTTAAAAAAGAATATATAAACAAAATACAAAAATATGAGACATAACCGAAATTACAGGGTATTCAATGACTGACATAGATCCTTAGCTATTTCTTGAGTTCGTGTATTCTTGCTTGCTTGAAGTGTCCTGATGATGACCTGTCTGTCTGACATCAGCCCCTGTTGCTGGATGAACTTGGACCAATGCTTCCGTCCTGTCCCTAGTACCAGTAACAGCTACGTAACCTAAACACCCTGTCAAATTAGATATAAACTTAACCTATTTCTAGTGACTTGCTCAATTTACATGTTATATCTTAATTCCTAGCGATACATCATTATCTCAATTAAGAATCTTCTGACAGGTTAACCATTTGTACATGAATGCGTACATTACAATACTGTAAAATATTAATGTTGATTAATATTTCCCTATAATAAACGTAAGAAAGTTTCACAATTAGAAATTAGTTTTGGTTTAGAGTATAGACTTATATCAAAATGTTCTATGTGATATGACTACACACAAATAAAGTAGATAAGTAAAAGTAACAATTTTATACTACATTTAGAATCATCTCATCACATACATTACACATGTACCATAACGTAATATAACCTACAACTACAAGTAAACTAAACATAATGTGTACTCACAACTTCTCGTTGGTGTTTACAGATTTACAACGATTCCAATTTGTGGAATCCCAAAACCCGGACTATCAGGTTGTCCTTTACAACACCAATGTTGTATTCACCGAGAGCTGAATATAGTATTCTGACGAATAACTTGTAATACTCAATACAGTATGTCGAACAAGTAGTTTCTCTGTCGAATTGCAACAGCTTCTGAATTGGGATTGAATTTACAGCCTTATTTATAATAATTTTCTACCATAGACCTAATGGTCAAGAGTTTTGGCGATCAATATTCTTAGAAATTGTTTCCATGGCTATGCCCTACCCCAATATTATTGGCTTGTGCCTGGTCACTAATTTTATAACTAGTCCCTGATTGGTTGAAACTTTCACTGGCTGCCAAGCCGTGCATATTCTACGTGTGTCTGGCCTATATATATAGTGTATAAGTATATGTATGTATATTCATTCATTGAACTTCACTGACATATCCATCAATATTTTGTTCGAATATAACAGCAATAATCAGAACAATAATAATGATAATGATAATAATAATAAGGGTAACACAGTTATGACAAATACAGAAATATTGTGAGTATAGCACTGGAAGCATAAATAAAAACAATAACAAAATACTCATAGGTCGCGTTTATCATCTTTCCCCAGTTTGAAACGGCTTTCCATACCCACTATCAAAAGCCCTTTCCAAAGGCCTTTGCAAACGGCTTTCAAAATAAGTTGCGTTTATCATCTCATCGACAAGTCGAAAACCGACGTTGTCACTGCGCAGATGCATTGCGCAGTTTGACCCGAGGAGAAGGGGTCATATACGGCGCGCGCTTTTTTGTCTTGGCTATCGCTAGTATATTAGTGCAGCGTACGTATATTAGCTAGTGTACTCTGTGCTTATGTGTGGCCATCCCTCTTCGCGTACCCGGCACGGGCAAGCTCTGAAGCCAGTTTGGCGTAAACTGGCTTATTTCTGACTTTTGATTTAAGTTCATGCTGTACCTCCGACTCTGCCCACAACAGTAGCAGACACCTTACGTCCTCTGGTGCCCAAATGGCACCTTTAGTAGAAGCCATATCTGCAGTCAGTACAAAAAATAAGCTTTACAGAAGTCAGAAGATAACTAAACAAACGAACGTCTATTCAGAGCACAATATCGGTAGCACGTATGTACGTTAAATAGTACTGTGCTGTGTACACATGTACTTGCCTGGCGCGCGTCTTTTCAGAAACCGGAAACACGTAGTTCGTGACCGAAGTATAAAGTCATTTCAAAACAGCTTTGCGTTTATCTCGCTTTTTGTAACCTGTTTCTGGCTGAAACCTGTTTCGGAAAGCACAAATTTGCGACTTTCAAAAAGGCTTTCCGAACCCCATAATCAAAACAGCTTTGCGTTTATCATCTCTAAAAAAAAAATCGCTGAAAGCCCTTTGGAAAACCTGTTTCTGCCGAAAGAAAGAGTTGATAAATGCACCCATAACTGATCAACTAGACAAGCTATTTCATGAAATATAAATTATTAGATTATGTAGTGTATGGTAATGAAAAAAAGAGCCATTAAAAGAATTATATACATATACTTATACACTATATATAGATATGCTTAATAATAAACAAATTAAAGGTTACCACGTTGATCACTAGTAAATCGCAAAAAATTGGCAAATTCTTTTATTAGAGCGTCTTCTTTGAGTGACATTATGAATATGAATCTTTCCAAACTGTTTGTTTTCAAAGTTATCACATTGCATGACATAATGGAATTCGACTCCTACTGTTTGCATACTACATTCTTCACAGAAACGTATATTCGCTGGTATTTTGTGAGGGCGATGATATCTTCCTTTTTCAATTGGTAGGTTATGTGAACTTATGCAAAGTTTGCAGATGTTTTGTCTTATGTTTCTATCAGTAAGAATTTTCAGATATTTTTCTTCTTTGATGGAAGTTCTGAATAATCGATATGTCCGCAATTTGTTACCCTCTCCGTTGTTTTTATCATGGAAAAGGTCAAGTTTTATTTGGTTATTAAATATATCTTGTAGCTTACCCTCACAGTGGGAGACGAAGTCGCTTTTGCGTCATTTGTACATCATCTGGTTCACACATTTCTATATCATTACAGATGTCTATAGTATCTAAAATCTTTTTTTATGTTTCTTAACCAGCAATGCTCCTTGATTTCATAGAGTCGTTTGTTTTCAATATAACTATCATTACGCATTCTTATCCAGTATTAAGAGTGTTAATTAAAACCTCAATGATAAGAGGATATCTTCCAAGTTCACCGATAACGCCGATATTATTACTTCTACGATTTATACCAAGCATATGTTTACACCATTGAAGATGGATTTTTTCGAAATTCGGTTTGAAATATAGTTCCCTTTTTGGAAGTTGAAAAAAGGACAATATCGTCTGCATACATAATTCAATTAACATGATAAGGATTCTTTCATTCAACTCTACAGGACTGCTTTTCAGGGGCGGATCTAGCTTTTTTCCAAGGGGGGGTTGAGGGGCTGAGCTTGATATTGCGAGGGAGCGTAGCGACCGAGCCCGAGCGAGCGAAGCGAGCGAGGGGGGAGGGTGTGGGAGGGGGATACCCCCCCCCCCTCCCACAGTAGGGAGATTTTTCATTTTTAGGGTTGCCGGCTTGCGATTTTAAGCATACTTGCATGCTCTATTTTTTCTCTTTTTTTGATTTGATTTTTGATTTTATTTGTTTCCACGATCGGTTTACATTTGTACATGAGAAAGCAAAATATAAGTATATAAATCAAATGGCATAATACAAAGGATAATACATAATAACAGCTCAGTATAATAAACATCTTCCAGTAGAGGTAATAAACGCATACAGTATATACACTTGTGGGGGAACCTATTAAAAGCGAGGCTTGTCGAGTTAGGTCCCCATTTAACAAAGAGAAGGAGCTGGAAAGTAGAATTATGAGATTAAGATGAGAAGAAACAAAGAGAGGACGGAAATCAGCGGATGGAAACAGAAGAGAACATAAAAGGATTAACTAATTATAGAGAGTGGAAGGGAGAGAGAGAGAGAGAGAGAGAGAAGAGAGAAAAGAGAAGAGAGAAGAGAGAAGCGAAGTGCAGATCGAGATCAGCAACCATGCAGCATTTTAGTATATGGTTTTAGCAAAAGAGATTTCAGTTCTTTTTTAAAACGGTGCAGTCTCTCTATTTCCTTAAGGTTTGGATCGAGACTGTTCCAAAATTTGGGACATGTAAAGACGAATGTTTTGTGCGCTAAGAGCGTTCTCGTGCGGGGAAGATGGAAAAAGTTTGATTGTCTTGTTGGGTAGTTGTGGAGTGTATTGTTAGTTGTGAAAAGGTCTGAGAGAGCATTTGGAAGTTCATTATTGATTAGTTGGAACATAAATTGACCCAGATTATAAAGATATAAGTCAGATACTTTGAGAACTTTATTATTATGAAAGAGCTGGTCAGTATGTGAGAGATAACCTGTAAGAGATACAATCCTCATGGCCTTTTTTTGGAGTAGTAGTAATCTGTTTAACTGTTGTGCGGTAGAGTTGCCCCACGCTAAAATTCCATAATTAAGATATGGAAAACATAAGGTTAAGTAAAGAGACAACAAAATAAAGGATGGGAATTGATATTTCAGCTTGTTAATCACTCCTATGTTTCTCGAAATCAGTTTTGACAAGTTATCAGTATGTGGTTTCCAGGAGAGCTTATCGTCAATTATTATACCTAGGAATTTTGTAGTTTTCACTTTTTCGATAGGTATGTTATCAAAAAGAATATTACCAGGCAGGGACTGAAGAGTATTGCTGAAGAGCATGTAATTTGTTTTCTTTATGTTTAGAGACAACTTATTCGCCTTTATCCAGTCCGTAACAAGTTTCAGTTCGGAATTGACTGTTGAAAGTAAAATTGCGGGGTCTCGATGGGAGAAAAAGAGATTGGAATCATCAGCAAACAATATGTAAGATAAAATGGAAGAAGATTTATAAAAGTCATTGATGTATAAGATAAAAAGCAAGGGACCAAGGAGAGATCCCTGTGGTACTCCACAATTTACTGGTTTAATAGAAGAACTGTGCCCGTTGAGTGATACATATTGGTTTCTATTAGAAAGGTAGTTCCTGAACCACTCCAAGGCCTTTCCTCTGATCCCGTAATGGGATAATTTATATAATAAAATAGTGTGATCAATAGTGTCAAAGGCCTTGGAGAAGTCCAGGAAGATTCCAACCGTGTGTGATGCTTTATCGATGGCGCTGGCTATTGTGTTAATAAGAGTTAAGACTGCTTGGGAAGTGCTGTGTTTTTCTCTGAATCCAAATTGGAAGTTGCAAAAAATATTGTTGTCTTTAAGAAAGGATACCGTACGTTTGTATATAATTTTTTCAAGGATTTTCGATAGTGAAGTTAGGAGTGAGATGGGTCTGTAATTACTTAAGCTGAGTTTATTTCCTTTTTTAAATTTAGGGACGACTTTTGCAGTTTTCATTTTGATGGGAACCACTCCTAAGTTTAGAGACAGAATAAAAATGTGCATTAGGGGTTCTGCTATTTGAAATACTATTTGTTTTAGTATACAGTTGTCTAGACTATCGTGGCCGTGGCTTTTTTTATTTGGTAGATCATTTATTATATTACATACTTCATAAACAGTGACGGGAGTGAAAAAGATCGTGTTTGAGACTGGGTTATCCAGATAATTGAAAAATGATTTGTTTATAGGAGGAATGTTTTTGGCCAAGTTCTCTCCAATGTTTGCAAAGTATGTGGTAAAAATTTTGGCTTTTTTCCTATGCACATTAAATGTTTACTTGGCAGCCCAAGGGGGGGGGGGTTAAACCCCCTAACCCCCCCCCCCCCCCCCCCCCCGTAGATCCGCCACTGGCTTTTCTCTCGATCAAAAATATCGGGGATATCATTCAGGAATATATTAACGAGAGTAGGACTGATAACACAACCTTGTTTAACTCCAATATTAGTACTTAATATGTATATGCATATAGTTCTTTTTATGGCTCTTTTTCTCATCACCTTACACTACTTGTACATAATCTGATAATTCATATGTCATGAAAGAGCATGTCTAGTTGATCAATTATGAGTATTTTTTCTTTGTTTATGTTTTGAATGCTATACTCACGATATATTGTTCTGCTTTTGTAATGACTGTGTTACTCTTATTATTGTCATCATTATTATTGTTCTGATTATTGATGTTATATTCGAACCAAATATTGATGGATATATCAATGAAGTTCAATGAATAAATACATACATACATATTACAGAGTTTTGACACAGTTGTTCTCGTAAACGACCTCGGGAGGACTGGCTTGTATCTCTAAATATTCATCTTGATCGCCGCTCTCAGGAACCTTGCTTCTAGAGGACTTGGTGGCATTGAAGAGGCCCTGGTAGATGTGTTCGGATGTTCCCCCTTCAGCAGAGAAGGTTGGGTTCTCGTACAAGTCAGCCTGAGCATGACGAGATAAAATTGTGCAGGTCCCTGCCGTTGACGGCGCTGATGAGTCCTTTGGTCGTGAATTCAACGACCCCATCTTAAAGTATTTCCTGAAGTAGTGAGATAAATCGCTTAGTACCGATCATAATAATGATGATTATGATAATAATAATAATAATGATAATAATAATAATAATAATGATAATAATAATAATAATAATAATAATAATGATGATAATAATAATTATAATGATAATGACAACAGTAATAATAATAATAATAATAATAATAATGATAATGATAATAATAATAATAATAATGACAATAGTAATAATAATAGTAATAATAATGATGATGATGATGATAATAATAATAATAATAATAATAATAATAATAATAATAATAATAATAATAATAATTGAGCATCCCCATAGAGCCTTACTACAGGTACAAAGCACTTGAATTTAAACGATTCTGTTAATGAATCGTAAGATCATGAGCCGATGTGACTTCTGTTCAAGTGGCAGCTCTTGTCCCTTCTGGCTGGGCTGGAAAAGGTGTTTGTTTGTTGCGCGGAATGTTACTTAAAGTATTGTACATTTTATGACGAATTTGATTTTTCATACTAACAGCGATGTGGCGGCGATCCATGTCTTATCAGCCATGTTTCGTGTGGCAGAAAATTATCATAATTTTGACCGTCAAATCGCGGAATTATCTGTAGGTTGTACAGATTTTGTTATTTGATGTTAAGTTGAACACACCAGTTTGCAAGAAAAACAGTCTGCGAGGCAAAGATGGGTAATTCTGAATGCAATATTGTCTACACCCGCTTACACTTTGTTTGCATGCTGGGGATGACCAATACTGCCTTTCGTTATCGCTCAGTTTTAGGCAAAGAAGTGTTTATTTTAATGCTTTAGATGGGTCTCAGGTCAGAGACCTGCGTTGATATTATAATCATCTCAATATTGGGTGTACTCCCTGCTCGTTAAAATTGGAGCCAGGCGGGAGGGAGAGATATACCGCCTCGCTCGCACTGCAGTGGACTATGTGTTCGACTGTCATAAGGCGAGGGTGCGATGGTTTATCATGTATTATCATTTAAAATCCCGGCCGGGTCCCTAGGCCTATTCAGACTGTTCACTCTTGTGTACATGTTACATTACCATTTGTATTATGACGTGTAATGTTCATCATTGTGATTTTGCAGCTTACTTTCATTGGAATGACCATTACAAGAGGAGAAACGATAATTGGAAGTTTCTATAATTAAATACCATGGCCAATCTCAAAACGAGTTGTCGTTATCTTTTATTTCTTGTCCCGTGTAGATAATGAAATAAAGTGAATTGGTAACTTTGTAGAGGCTTGATAAAATCAGAGCCGCCTGGCCGTACATGCTACCAATGTATGTAATATGGTGTAAAAATGAAGCCCAGGAAAAAAAATTGCACTTCAAAATCATCATGTGCTTCAGGAAAGTAAACATATACAAATGACCGGAAATGCCATACTCATTTCCCCTCATAGACTGCAGTGTATCTGACTAAAGCGTACCCCTGTACGGTTTCGTTAATGGCAGTATTCAGTCATAGATATCTTAATAATAAAATTGTACATTTGAAAACCGTTTTTTTTTTTTTTTTTTTTTTTTTTTTGCCTGGCTTTTTATTCATCCTTCTGAATATCATTATACAGGACAGATATCAAAATTCAACAATTTATTAAATCAAGCCTCCACAAAGTTACCGATTCCCTTTAATATGTGCTCCGTACTAGAATCTCTTTACAACAGAGTTGCTATTGATATCAAGATAAGTTTGCTTTGAATCAATCACAGCTGTTTATAAGACAGGGCCCTAATTCTGAGATCATTTAGTACAGTTAAGTTGACAAAGCAATTGAGACATATCTAGTACTCTATATAAAGTTTTAAAATAAAACAGGAACATTGCTTTTTTTGTTCCTTTTCCTTCATTTTGTTCCTAATGTGTCTCCGAATATATATACGATAGAAGATGCGAATGCTTGGGTGTCAAAATCGCTATCGTTATTATTATCTAAGCACCGTTTATCAGAGCTGATGCAGAATTGAGACCAAATTGCACAAGATGTGTTGAATTCGTTTCGTAGTATACTCACCGCGTAACGAATAACACGCCTCCGCACACAAGAAGCAAGAATGTAACCCCGAAAAGCGCCCAAGGCACGGACGCTCGAGATCTGCTTTTAGCAACATCACCCACTGTCGATTTCGATTTTGTGGTCACGTCATCAGTATTTGGCTTCTCACCTAACATAAAAAAGCACACACAAAAACATGACCGAATGATCAGTCTCATGAGCGCGCAACTACAAGAAAGTTAGTTTTGAATAAATCGCTTTCAAAAATTTAAAGCATAATCTCAACCTCTTTCATTTATGAAGGGTGAATAATGGGATAGATCATATTTCAATGTTCAGTTCTACTTTTAATCATTTGCCTATTTGTTTATATTTTGGGGGAAAATGAGCTGTAAACATAACCGTCATTTCGTGAAAACACAAAATTCAAGGAAGCAAAGTGACGGATTTCCACGAAGTGACGGATCTCAGCCGCGCGCGTGTAAAACATATGGGACTTGATCACGGCGCTTTTAACCATTATTTCGTGAAAACACAAAGTCAATTCAGGTACTCGCACTTCTTTGTTTTCACGAAATGACGGATCTCAGCCGCACACGTAGAACATACTGGACGGTTGTAAGCCGTCACTTCGTGAAAACAGAAGATCCTATTACTATGTATTTTCTTGTTGACGTTATCGCCATAGTTACACAATTATACATCATTATGATCTGAAGCTTTGTGAAGTTCATGGTGTTAGTGAATGATGTCCAAAAATGAAAATAACTCCAAATTGAAAAAAAAATATGCGTTTTTTCCTCATTACCGTCACTTCGTGAAAACAAGGACGAATTTAACAAATGCCTTTTTGTAATCAAAGAGTACACCAGACCAGTCAATTATTTCCTCGACTTCTGTCTATAGCTTCAACGCATCCCAAGGGTAACAAATTTGCTCCTCCGTCCATATTTCGAAAGGTCAAATGTTGAGGTCAAGTTCATGATTTGGCTTTTTGTCAAGGACAATGTGAAGAGTAGGATTAGGGTTAGGTTTAGGATTAACATGGCAAAGTTAGATCGGAGCAATTTTCGCAGGAGCAAATGTCATGGAACCCATCCCAAGTGATCCTCATTATATGCCATATCAAAACCTACGCAGTTTTGTTGTAGGAAATTTCACTGTTTATATCCACTGATAAGAAACACTTATACCATTGACGTACATTCAATTATATTTTTAAGCACTTCACATATTCTCCGAGATTTCGTGCGAAGCTTGGACTCCTTGCACGGATGGGAAAAGAACAGAGTCTTCCAGGATAAACAAAGGCCTAATGAAATTTACGACGGTTGATTAAACTTAAATCATGATTTAGAAACGACTTGTTATGTCCGGCGAAAAGGCGGAAAAAAACACGGGCGAGGTCAAAAATAGTGTTCTTTGTCTTGAAGAATGAAGATTTGATTACTTTTTTAAAATAAAGGAGAACAAAAAAGATTTGACCTACTGGCTACCCATCAAAAATCCTTTTGATTTGGACCAAAGAATTTTTCTTAAGCTTTACCTACATGGTAAGGTCCTTATCACAGATTCTTGACCGTTGTCAACATGCGTCAGCCTTTTGCCGATATCAAAGACGTGTACCGGCGATACGCTTATCATGTACTCGACGCCCGAGTCTAAGCCTGTCAACATATAAGTAAGATCGTCGGTTGTAACTGAGTCCTGGGTGATGAACGCAAACTTCAACCAATCGGAAGACTCGTTCTTGAGGTAGATGTTGTAGCCACCAATAGGACCCTCACCAACATCACGATTACCATTCCATGCATTCCACATGATTGCAATTGCAGTGCAACCCGTATAAACTGAAGATGGGGGCTGAGACAGATTCGGGGACACTTTGAGGGGAAAGATAGAAAGGTAAAGGCAATGGGTGAAAAACAAATGACAGGTACAATCATTTATGAAGTTTGTTACCTAAATATGATTCTTCTTCCTATCTGTAAACTTAAAGAGAAGGTTGAGTTCTGGGAAAGGTGAAAAATAGTTTGGGAGCTTTCTCATTCCTTTGAGTCAGTTTGGAAGAAAAATCATAGTAAAAATGTCCCCTGAAAAGGATTGCTCTTGAATGCCCTCATATTCGAAATATGACAATAAATAGTTGAAGTGTTCGGGCCGAACATTTTTGTCACATGTGTGCGCAGTGCATGTGCTCTTCAACAAGATTTGGTCAATTTCTTATCATTTTGATGATTCCAAAACCTCGCAGTATACACCAATTCCAGTGTAGACATGATCAACCTTTTTCAAATGCTTTGAGACGGTTTCTTTCACAATGTAATAGCATGACCAAAACTCAACTGTATCTGTAAGGATCATATATACATGCATGTAGGTTACTATACCGACCAACGTATTCAGTACAGAGGCAATATTTCTCAATGAGATAATCATAAAGGTGCTGATTAGTATAGAATTTCTAACTACAGCGGCAATTTTAAGACAGGAGAAAAATATTTTGAATTGAAAGCATTGGCAGTAATCTTAATTATGCTATTGGCTCGCTTACCAATCTGGCAGGTTGGTCCAGACCATCCGTAGAGACACTTCCCATAAGTACATTCACCTGTTACAGAGTTACAATATGAGCTTCCCAATGTACAGTGACAGGTCTTAGAACAATGGTCAAAACAACCTGCATCTGAAACATAAGGGGAAATGGTCTCATTATCTAAGGTAGCTTAGCGAAATGTAGTGGTGCATAAGCACGGGGATTTTAAACAAAAGAACGCAAGCGGCCAATCAGCGACAGCGTTTCTCGCTTCCGGGATTTTACCCCCTGGGGAACGAAGACTCTGTGTCTGACAAAAGCGATCCCGTCTCCCGGTGCTGAAAAGCCGCGATTTATTTTTGGTCTTCTCTACAGACTCGTTAAAACGCTATATCCCCCTCTACGGCTACATTATTGTGTACTTCTACGTGTTTTTCTCTACGCGGCAAACCACTATTATGACGGGTCAAGTCTGCGGGACACATTCATGATGATCCGTTGTATTAAATTTTCTCAATACGTATCTATCTATTCTTGTATTTATATACTTCGATAAAAACACTTGTAAATAACAATCTAATTGTTTCGTTCTATCTTACTGGGGACTCTGAAACTAGAATTTACTAAGAGCAGTGAGTCTATCAGTATCGAAATTCTCTGTCTTTTAAAAATATTTTTAATATATATTTTCATGGTAGGCTAAAATCAGTTTGTGGGCTTTGTCGTTTAACGAGGGAATTCAAGAGGAACATCGATTTGAATACCGTTTTTGTTTTCCTCATGAAGAGTATTATTGTTTATTCATAAATATTATTTATTTCTTCTTTCATGGTTAAAACAGATATCCGAGAGAGTCTGGATCATTATTACGAGGTTAAAAGTATTGCGTGCCTTTCAAATATATTGCTCTTATTGACTTCAATTATTTCTGCCCATCACCTTTTTCTGTCAATAACCTCTTCCTAATTGAGATCCCAATCTCCATCAGAATTTTGTGCAGTATGCGCCCACAAGTATAAAGGGCATGAAATAGTAGGTAAAAGGTTCGAAATTCGAAGGAAATCGTAATTTCTGATTGCCTTGCTTCAGTCTTATAATCGCAAATCGAGAGGGACAGGGTAACATGTCCCCCCCCCCCCCCCCCAACATGATGGTAATTGTCATTATGGTGATGATGATGATGTCGATGATACTAATAATAATAATAATTACATTATCAATAATATTAGTAAGTAGGCAAAAGATTGTTTTCTTGTTATATTGTGATAAGGATGTGCACTGACGAATATTTCGGATTATATTGTAGATATTCTTGTTGTCATGGCAATAAAATTTCAAAGTGATTTAGAAGCTCGAAGGGGGGGGGGGGGGCGGGCTGTAAAGGTTGCGCCGTGGCTAATTATTTATATACATCAGCCAATCCTTATCAGTTGTTTATCCATTCCTGAATAGCCTACTGAAGCAAGGAATGATAACATATAAAACGGAGAGAATGCAGCCCGTTCATTTGTCAGTAGTCGGAAAATTAGTCAACGTAGAGCAGGGGCGGCGCACCCGGGGGCCAGGGGGCACAGTGCCCTCCCACTTTTTCAAGTACCCCAAAAGTGCCCTTTTTACATCTGAAAAATGCCCCCCTTCCTCTCTGATAAGTGCCCTTTTTACTATTAAAAGTGCCCCTTTTCCTTTCTAATAAGTGCCCCTTCCCCTTCTGATAAGTGTTTTTTCCCCTCCTGATAAGTGCCCCTTTTCAAAATCTGATAATTGGCTCCTTATCTCTCTAATAAGTGCCCTTTTCTTCTGATGATAAGTACATTTTTACTTCTGATAGGTGCCCCTTTTCCCTTCTAAATAGTGCCAACTTTCCCCTTCTGATAAATGCCATTTTTACATCTCATAAGCTCCCCTTTTCCTGTCTAATATGTGCCATTTTCCTCTTCTCATGAGTGCCCCTTTTTACTTCTTATAAGTGCCCCATTCCAACTCTGATAAGCGCCCTTTCCTCTTCGGATAAATGCCCCCTTTTACGTATATTTCCCGTTGTTTCTTACAAATAAAGCCATATCTAACTTCAAAGAATCGATGCGGCTTTATGTAGTAGCAGGTACACATATTACTACAATGTAAGGCAGTGGAGCTGGAGGCAAGAGGGGCATAATGCCTACCCCCCCCCCCGCAGCAAAGGAATTCTTATTCCGCTATATATTCGAATATGCCCATAATTTACACCAATTAAGGGCAATATTTTCTGAAAATCTCCCCAAAACTCCCACGCTACGCTCGCTAGCTCTCATGAAAGCAAGCAGATCGCATAAAGTATGTTGATATAGATGTAATCCTTAACCCTTCTGAGACGACGGGCTTCTACAGAAGCCGAGCGAGGTGTTCAGTCTGTGGCGGAGGGCTTCTACAGAAGCCGAGATTTATGCCTAATATGTTGACGAAGTTTTCTAGCGAACTATCAGCTCTTATGCGCTAAAATTCTTAGTAGTATTATGTAGATATATTCATTCACAATACCCGTTTTAAAAAAAATGAGGTTACGTTGAAAAAAATCGAGAAAAATAGATTTCGTTTCAACTTTACCCGAAATTCTTGTTGGGATCGTAAATCCCGTATACCTAGAGACGAACGCGTACGTGTCCGCTCCGATCACGTGATATCATCGCTTTCGGCCGGCCACGAGGAGTATGCGTTCTTGATCTTGACGACATACAGGCTACAGCTCGACTTCGCTCCTTTTAATCCAACTTCATAAGAAAGGATCCTTTCATTTTATAAATTGAAATTGACCGATTTAGCGCACCATTCAAGAATGGACCTTTCAAAATGAAATGCTTTTTTTCAAAATGAAGCGCTTATCTCAGCTGAGTGGACCATGCAGGCCCCACTCTAATAAGAGGAACAAAAGAATGCCAAAGCAACTACTATTAAAAGGAAGATTAGCGTTTTCAAAGAAGAGGTCAATCTACTGAATACATGACAACACAAAGAGCCACTCGGGCCTGCGTTTATGAGGGCATGTAGCCATCTTAGAGCATGTAATTATGTTTGCGAAATAAAATATAGCTATCCAACCCCAAGCGGTCTTGGATTTATGCGGCAAATGAAATGTTCATATTTCATGTTCTGAAAAGCACCCCCTTACCCTTCTCTCTATCTCTTCCCACGGAAGGATACCCTTGTCTTGAGTAACTCCGGCGGAATAGACATAAATATGAGAATTATCCTGTGAAGGAAGGTTCCGCCAATGTTGGAAAAATGCCCAGCAACATAAACACAAGTTCCTTCCAATTAGAGAGAAAGATTAAAAAAAAAAAAAAAAAAAAAAAAAAAACATTAATCTTCATTATCATTACTACTAATTATCCTTGTTAGCATCATCATCATCATCACCACCATTATATATTTATATCCATGTCATATACAAAACTTTTCAAAAATGAAACGAGAATTAACAAAGTTTTATAGACAAAATATATTGGTTGAACGAGACCAAAGATGGAGACGAACACATATAAATGAAATTCAGTATATACGGTCCGTTAAATGTTTAACCTGATGACTGGGATTTGTGTCAAAAGGATAATAAACACAACACTCATTGGCTATATGAAAGCTTTAATTAAATGCGTCTTTATAATTTATTCCCGATTCTGTCATCCGCTGTAAAAAAAAAAAAAATAAATAAAAAATAAAAAAAAAGGGAGGGGGAGGGGCTGTTATTGCAGATACTGCAACATTACTTTATAACGAAATCTTGATTTGGTCACTCAGCTGTAAGCCTACATCAGAAATAACTTACAACTCATACATTTTTTTCCTATAAACATCTTGATTTATTGAAACAATACTGTGCTCGCATTGAGGGTCTTTCGAGAGTATGAGAATGCCCTTATATATTTGTCTTTCTTCGACAATAGGGTTACATAAAATATCATATTCGATCATAGTTGTACATGTATTACATTATGTTCGGAGTTTGCGTTCACTTGGTATCTTCCGTGTCATTTTCTTCCATGAAATAGAATTAGAGGCAATAGTGGGGGGGGGGGGGGGGGGGGAGAGATATATGATGAGGTACATGATGTGTTTTGTTTACATTTCTTTATTTTAGCATTGTCTGTTATTTCTGATTGATCATGGGGGAGGGGGGGGGAGGGAGGTGGGAGGGAGGAGGGAGGGGGCTAGCCATTACCATTGGTTGCTATACTATCGGGATTTTTTAAACACATTTTTTCATCGCTTTAGTTTGCTTTTTAATTCTCGTCAATATCATGCACAACTGTTGTGCTTCGGTTTTTACTTCTTTCCTCATTATCTCGTAACATACAGTGAATTACTATACTCTCTATATCATGCTCTTTTTCTGCTGTTCTCTTTATTTTCAAATTGATCAAACTCTTAGATACGGCGAATAAGTCCTTATTAGCCACACCCCTTCAAAAGAAAAATTGCATGCAATGCGGAAATGAAACGCACTGAAACAAAGTTCTAATTGCACGAACTTCCTGACGAATTCAGAGAGAGAGAGAGAGAGCGGCATTGAGATGTAGCCATTACCATCGGTTGCTATACTATCGGGATTTTTTTAAACACATTTTTTTTTATCGCTTTAGCTTGTTTATCATTCTCGTCAATATTAACCACAACTGTTGTATTTCGGTTTTTACTACTTTCCTCATTTTCTCGTAACATACAGTGAATTACTATACTCTCAATATCATGCTCTTTTTCTGCTGTTCTCTTTATTTTCAAATTGATCAAACTCTTAGATACGGCGAATAAGTCCTTATTAGCCACACCCCTTCAAAAGAAAAATTGCATGCAATGCGGAAATGAAACGCACTGAAACAAAGTTCTAATTGCACGAACTTCCTGACGAATTCAGAGAGAGAGAGAGAGAGCGGCATTGAGATGTAGCCATTACCATCGGTTGCTATACTATCGGGATTTTTTTAAACACATTTTTTTTTTATCGCTTTAGCTTGTTTATCATTCTCGTCAATATTAACCACAACTGTTGTATTTCGGTTTTTACTACTTTCCTCATTTTCTCGTAACATACAGTGAATTACTATACTCTCAATATCATGCTCTTTTTCTGCTGTTCTCTTTATTTTCAAATTGATCAAACTCTTAGATACGGCGAATAAGTCCTTATTAGCCACACCCCTTCAAAAGAAAAATTGCATGCAATGCGGAAATGAAACGCACTGAAACAAAGTTCTAATTGCACGAACTTCCTGACGAATTCAGAGAGAGAGAGAGAGAGCGGCATTGAGATGTAGCCATTACCATCGGTTGCTATACTATCGGGATTTTTTTAAACACATTTTTTTTTTATCGCTTTAGCTTGTTTATCATTCTCGTCAATATTAACCACAACTGTTGTATTTCGGTTTTTACTACTTTCCTCATTTTCTCGTAACATACAGTGAATTACTATACTCTCAATATCATGCTCTTTTTCTGCTGTTCTCTTTATTTTCAAATTGATCAAACTCTTAGATACGGCGAATAAGTCCTTATTAGCCACACCCCTTCAAAAGAAAAATTGCATGCAATGCGGAAATGAAACGCACTGAAACAAAGTTCTAATTGCACGAACTTCCTGACGAATTCAGAAGGAGAGAGAGAGAGAGAGAGAGAGCGGCATTGAGATGTAGCCATTACCATTGGTTGCTATACTATCGGGATTTTTTTTAAACACATTTTTTTTTATCGCTTTAGTTTGTTTATGATTCTCGTCAATATCAACCACAACTGTTGTGTTTCGGTTTTTGCTTCTTTCCTCATTATCTCGTAACATACAGTGAATTACTATACTCTCAATATCATGCTCTTTTTCTGCTGTTCTCTTTATTTTCAAATTGATCAAACTCTTAGATACGGCGAATAAGTCCTTATTAGCCACACCCCTTCAAAAGAAAAATTGCATGCAATGCGGAAATGAAACGCACTGAAACAAAGTTCTAATTGCACGAACTTCCTGACGAATTCAGAAGGAGAGAGAGAGAGAGAGAGAGAGAGCGGCATTGAGATGTAGCCATTACCATCGGTTGCTCTACTATCGGGATTTTTTTAAACACATTTTTTTTTATCGCTTTAGTTTGTTTATGATTCTCGTCAATATCAACCACAACTGTAAACAAAGTTCTAATTGCACGAACTTCCTGACGAATTCAAAGAGAGAGAGAGAGCGGCATTGAGATGTGACAAAGTATTATTTTGTTCCAATCACTGTCATTCATTTCTTTCCCATTACAAAAAAAAAAAAAAAAAAAAAAAATCAAATATGCGTACACAATTTTAATTATTTTTTTTTTTATTGATACAGCAACTACATAGGGAAATAATGTTGAAATAGAGATGAATAGATAGAGAAAAATAAACGAATGAAGCGGGAGACAAAAACTAAAGTAAATAATTACGACAAATTATGAGAAATGAAGTCGAAAGTGAATAGGATTATTTTTATCTTACTGAGTAACATAATGTTCATCCGAAAATTCAATTCCCTGAATGGGCCTATACCTGTTTGCATATTTAAAAGAAAAAGCATTTAGAGTGATCATGTCACAATGTTGGTCAGAATGCGTTGGAAACTCATGTGAAATGTAGGGCCAATGACTTGGGTGATAATATGCCGAGCATTAGCAGACGACAATGTGTGCATGAATGACGGAAATGACCGAGTGAGGTGCAATGAGCAATTAAAGTAGAAAGCACCGCCAAATTTCCCATTACCGGCAATGTAACCGAAATCGCTCCGTCACAGGGAGAACAATCGCTGTGCGCGGGCTCGCACTCAAAGAGTTAAGAAAAGCGACAGGGATAATGTATGAATTAAAAGATAATTCGACATTCCCCCAATTAATTTGCTGTTGTCAATTTCATTATATCGCTATAAATGATTCTCAACCAAAGGAATTCAGCATTAGAAAAAAGTCTGAAAATTTTTGCTCGCTCGCTTCGCTCACTCGCACATGAGTCATTAGACCACCACACACAACTGCTAATTTATTGGGGAAGCTGAAGCAGTGTCCAGAACCACAATAAAAAGGAAGAAGATGATGCCTGATAATGTATTAATCATGTTGACTGGACTGTTGGGTAATACCAATGTCACAAAAATGGTCCCTATTTTCGTTTTATGTTCACCCCTTGTAGGTGCCCCCTTTTCCCCAAAAGTGCCCTTTTTGGCTGGTGCCCCTCCCCCCCCCCCCCCCCCCACTTTGAAAGACGCTCCGCTGCCCCTGACGTAGAGAAATAGCCCAGGCCAAACCCGGTTCGAGCTGACAAGCTTTTTGTGAATAACATGGATAGTCTAAGTAACTGTAAGGGGGCAAAATCTCATAATTTATGTAAAATGGGGTGACTATTTCGGGAAAGTTCCCAGACTATGTAAGTTCTATGTAAAACAAATTGCATGGGTTAATCAATGTGAACAAGAAAAGAGTAGGTTCTATTTAAGTTTATTATAGGCTAAATTGTAAGTTCAGTGTATGATAACAGAAGGACGATACAGGTAACAAACCAGTATTATGTAACAGGGAACAAAGAAAGACATCCCAACGGAGTGAATAGGCATTGTCTAGTGCAGGTGTCACGCCACCGGCCGAGGTGCGCTTAATCTTTCCATAATGAGAGTGTTCTTAGAACACTCCGAGTCATGTGCATCATAACAACTTTCGAATGACTAAAGTTCACAATTTGAACTCTTCGTAATACAATGAATAACCTATGTTTAACACTCCTACAAAATATCAACCCAATCCGACAATTCATTTCATGGCGGTTGCTATGGCCTTTTGATTCACTCTCTATTAATTTTCTTTATTGTTTTCTTGCTCCGCACGCTTGAATAGCCCCTCTGTAGAACAGCTGAGCTGCAATGGCACGGCTGAGCAGGGCGATCCTTCCAATATTATTTTCTCATGTTATCATGCATGTTATTATATATATGTTCTTATAATTGGTAAATAAAATAAGAATAGTCTACCCTTAAACATTCGTTCCTGCCCTTCAGCTGAATCTTTCAAAAGAAATCTTAATACTTATTTGTTTTCTCTATGATTGGATTTGGTTGTGTGCACTCGGAGAGCAAAATAATTACTTTGATTCATTTTTTTCTTATTGTAAAGCGCCTTGAGCATGTTTATATGGAAAGGCGCTGTATGTATGTATGTAAATCAATCAAATCAAATATAGGCCTCAACTTTAGAGCTCATTTCCTCCCTAACTGATACCAGCAAACCTATCTTACAAGCTCTTTTCGTTCGCTAAATCAAAAGGGTTGTAAAGTTTCAAGTTTAAAGCTGAGACTTTGTTCTATCCAAATAGAATAAAATCAGATTTGTTTGTTTGTTTGTGTGTTTGTTTGTTGTTATTTTTTTTTGTTAATGTTTTTGTTTGTTTGTTTGTTGTTTTTTTTTTTCGGGGGGGGGGGGCTTTTTGGTGGCTTTGTCGTGCCGGGTCACACATGTTCAAGGACGTTTTTTTGTTTAAAGGGCCCTGTCCAAGGGTCCCCGCCGCAATACTCGCAATACACGCGAATACACCCCTCCCCTTTCCTTTCAGTCACATGACAGAGAAAAAAAGAGAAGGTGAAAGAGGGTGAAAAGAGAAGGTGAGAGAGGGTGAAAAGAAAAAAAAAAATCATTACGAAAAGTATAAGTATTCGCTGGCTCGCAATTTATTCATTTATTTTCATTTTTAGATGACATGCAAACATGATACTCGGTTGAAAGGCATCAGCCCCTCCCACGAGAAAATATGGCCATACGCCAGGATTTGATCATAAGTGAGCTGTTCTTTTATTTACGGGTGTGAAAAATTCAGGAGTGGGAAGGGGGTGGGTCTTGAAGTTCTTGACAAATTAAAGTCGGTTTATTTTTAAGCTTGTGCATGCAAGCCGGTGAATATAATTTAGTCAAAATTAGAAGTGAAAATTCTAAATAGAAGTCCTGCCCCCTCCCCGAACATGATTAATACATATCAAGCATCATCTTCTTCCTTTTTATTGTGGTTCTAGACATGTTTCAGCTTCCCTAACTGGCAGTAATGTGTGATAGTCTAATGATCCATGTGCGAGCGAAGCGAGGAGCAAAAGTTTTCTGACTTTTTTCTAACGTTGAAGTCCTATGTTTGTGCATTTTTTTACGGCGATATAATGAAAATGACAAGAGAAACTTAATTCCGGGAATGTCGAAAGATATTTTAATTCGTGCTTTAACCCTGTCGTTTTTCTTTAGGATTTCATCGATATCAACATACTTTAGTATGATAAATGCTTGATTTCAATATGTATTATAAGAGTTTGGGGGAAATTTTCGGAAAATATTATCCTTACTTGGTAGTATTATGGCATATTCGAGAAAGCGGAATGACAAATACTGTGCTGGGGGGGGGGGGCATGGCATGCCCCTCTTGCCTCCAGCCCCACTGCTTTACTCTGTAGTTTAGTAATGGGTACCTGTTAAGCCGCACCTATAATTTGAAGCTATATAAATATGGCTCTTTTTGTAAGAAACAGTGGGAAATATTGGTAAAAGGGGCATTTATCAGAAGAGGAAAGGGTGCTTATCAGAGGTGGGAAGGGGCAATTAAAAGAGGTGAAAAGAGGCACTTATGAGGGAGAGGGCACATATTACGTAGGGAAAGGGGTAATTATCAGAAGGGGGAAAAGGGCACTTATTAGAAGGGAAAAGGGGCACCTATCAGAAGCATAAGTGCTTTTATCAAATGAGAAAAGGGCACAAATTAGACAGAATTAGGGGCATTTATCAAAAGGAGAAAAGGGCACCTATAAGAGAGAAAGGGAACAGTTTTCAGAAAAAAGGGACACGTTTTGGGTACTTCAGACTATAGAAAAACAGGGGGAATCACATCAACTGCACGTGGCCTTTAGTTAAGCACTTTTTTTAATCGGGTGCTGCCATCAGTTAGGGTTTGATATATTTCAAGATATGTATCATACACTGAAGCCCCTACTCTGTGCAATGAAAAGCTACTTCAGTGAAAGGCTTGTGTCTCAAATTTTGCATAGAGCTATATAGTTCGAAGAAGAAATAATAATGGGGGATCGGACCTATTGTGTTGAGTTGAATGCATGTAGGACGGAGGAATAATGGGGAGGCGGCTTTGGTTATACGTGCGTTCGAGCAGCGTCAGCGTTTGTTCTTATGATGAAAAGACAGGAAGTCTATTGACTACTGATATAAAGAAGTAATAGGAGAGAGAGAGCCCTACTGCTAATCCCTGTTAAACTGAACTTCCCTCAGTGACATAACAACATGTTATGCATAGGCCGCTATTACAGGACTCAGGCCGACAGCATGGACTGATGATAGTATTGATTTGATTTGGTTTGATGGATTCATGATATATTCTAGAGTAAAAATCCCCTCATTATACCATACTTGCCTCTTAGCTACTTTTTTTGCTGCATATCTAGATTAGCTCAAGCTAGAATGACACGCACTCTAAAAAGAAAATGCTCATGCGGACAAATATTATTGCATGCAAAGGGCTCTTTTTGGTATTTAGTTTTAAATGTAATTTTCAATTCGATGATTTAAAAAGACATTAAAAAAACTGTATTTCTCACTAGCTTATACTAGTTTCACTTTCTGCAGAGACGTCGCTAGAAAATTTTGAATGGGGAGGGGATGACGCCAAAATTTTCCGACAAAGGTCTGACACTCAAATTTGCCTACAAAAAATGCCGCACCCTAAGCTGTACCCACAGAATTCAGTGGCTATACCCTAATCCCCCCCCCCCCCAAACACACACACACATAGAGAGAGCTTGATCATACCGGCCAGGCGGCCAATATTCTAATCTAAATACAGTAGTTACATAATTATCCTGGCTGCCCAAATATTTGAATATTCTGGCACCTCGCTACCTGAATATGAAGTGTTGCATTGTTGCCCGAATATCGGAACTTAAAAAATCATCAGGGGGAGGGGGGGGGGGGCGCAGCCCATTATCGAAGGGAGTGCCTTTTGTCCGAATATTAACTTTCCACTATTTTTTTTTTTGGGGGGGGGGTAGCGGAAACAAATTTCCCAGATATATTTGTGGCGAGTGTGGAACCGAAAATTTAAGCAGTGGAAAGGAGAAATAATGGCCAACTTTAAATTCTAACTAGGCATATGATATTGGGAATACACCAAAGGCCTTCCCAAGGTTCTCGAGGGAAGAGGGGAGAGGGGGTTAGGACCAACAACAACCAAAATGATAGCATATGCAAATCATCTAGAATTGTCAGGAAAAAGAAAACGGTATATATTTTCGCCGACAGCGCTTTGAACTGGAAGTAAGTTTATGGGGAACCGCTGGCCCTCTAGATCTGTAGGGTCTATCGAGGGATGGGAAAGGGGTGGGGGGGGGGGGGCAATAAAACGGACCCCCGCAAAAAGTAATAATATGTATATGAAAATTGTATCCCGGAATAAGATTCATAATGTATTTTTTCTCAGTCACACGAGAAAACATTCCATTTCGCGCCCAAAATGAATGGTAAATGAATCGTAAGCTAATTTCAAAATAATGCCGACTTTAAAAATATGACGATAAGATTTATCGGCAGCAGATGGGGGGGCTTGAGGGATCACACTCCCACTCAGAATTGCTGTCTGCAAATGCGCCACCTCTTTCGGCAAAAAAGGAGGGAGAAAATGGGGAGAGGGAAGAGGAAAGAGAAAAGAAAAAGGAGAAAAGAGAAAGGAAAAGGGAAAGGGGAAGAAAAGGAAAAGGAAAGGAAATTAAACTAAAACAGAAAGAAAAGAGGGAAAGGAAAAGGGAAGCAAAGAAAAAGAAGGAAAAACTTTTTTTGTTTTGTTTTTTGTTTTTTTTCCTCGCTCTCAAAAAAGTGAATAGATAATATTCGGGCAAAATGCGCCCCCCTTCGGCAATGGGCTGTACATAGCCCCCTCCCGAGGATTTTCAAAGTTCCGATGTTTGGCCAGCCACCACTTCATATTCGGGTAGAGAGGTGCCAGAATATCCACATATTTGGGTAGTGAGGTTTCCTGATATATAACTTCTGTACATTTTTACTAAGAAAAGTTTTTCGTTGTTGTTGTTTTTGTTTTTGTTTTGTTGTGTTTTTTAATTTAGAAGTTGAAAAGTTGATATTCGGGTAAAAGGTGTCAGCCTATCCCCTTGCGAAAATGGGCCCGTATGATCATGACTTCTACATCTGCGATTTTCTTGTATCATTGTGTGAGGGGAGATTAAGGTGTACCGTGTAGCATTTTTTGGCAAATTTGGGTGTCACACTCTAAAAATCTGTCGGCAAATTTGGGTGTCCCACCCCTCCCCCATTCAAATGTTCTAGCGATGCCCCTGGATATCGGCGTTGATTCAATCTTCATTCCTCTTTCTGTCTGGACTACAAGATCCCTAATCTTTCATAAGCTTTTGTTTTGCCACTTTAATCCCATTTCAAGGGGAAATCTAGGAAAATCTGTACTGTCCCTTTCCTATTTAATGGTTTTTAATCTCCGATTTGTATACTTGTAACACATAGGCGTAGCCAGGGGGGCCCAGGGGGGCACTGGCCCCCCTATTCAGCCCCTAAAAAAAAGTGAGAACGAAAAAGCGGGGGAATTGAGACAAAAAAACCTAAAAAGGCGCTAAGAGTCGTTACCTTTCAATCACAATTTGCTAAAACGTCAAAGTTTTCACGCTTCGCGCGGGAAGGGGAAATAACTCCCCCTTCCCTGCCCCCACACCTATTACATACAGTAAAATATTGCATCCATATTATTGAAAAGCAGTCCGAGCGTCGAACTATAACTTTCCGCCTAAAAAAATTGTTTGCTACGAGCTCTTATCTTTCTCTCAAATTTGTTAAAACGTCATAGCTTTCGTGCTTGGGGCGGGAGGGGGAAAAGTCCCCCTCCCTGCACCCACCCCTGTTACAGTGCATTATTGCGTCCAAATAATTGAAAAAGCAGTCCGGGCGTCGAACTATCTTTCCGCCTAAAAAAAAGTTGCTGCGACCCGTTATCTTTCTCTCAACGCCCCTCCCTTCACGCTTTGCGTGCTAATCACCAATTTCGCACGCTTCGCGTTCTCGATCACAACCCAACCCCCCTAAAATGAAATCCTGGCTACGCGGTTGCATCCAAATTATTGAAAAGCAGTCCGAGCGTCGAACTATAACTTTCCGCCTAAAAAAAAATTATTTGCTACGAGCTGTTATCTTTCTCTCAAATTTGTTAAAACGTCATAGCTTTCGTGCTTTGGGCGGCAGGGGAGGGGGGGGGGGAGCGAACTCCCTCCTCCCTGCACCCACCTCTGTTACATACAGTGCAGTATTGCGTCCAAATAACTGAAAAGCAGTCCGGGCGTCGAACTAACTTTCTGCCTAAAAAAAAGTGGCTGCGAGCCGTTATCTTTCTCTCACCCCCCCCCCCCCCTCCCTTCATGCTTTGCGTGCTAATCACCAATTTCGCACGCTTTGCGTTCTCGATCACAACCGAACCCCCCTAAAATAAAATCCTGGCTACGCGGTTGGATCCTTCACGTCTGCCCCCCCCCATTAAAAAATCCTGGCTACGCCATTGTTGAAATACCACACCATGCTCTACTCATATGGCTCAATAAGTTTCACTTCTTTAATACACTATCCCCGATGTAAAAAATAGCTCCAATACCATTATGACTATGATGATGATGATGATAATAATAAATAATTATAACAACAACATCAAAACCATGATGGTAATGCTAATCATAATCTTAATCATAATAATCACGATAACAACAATGAAAATACTGATAAATAAAAATCATGTCTATATTGACATTTGATGGGTAGCCTCATCAGTATTCAACTGATGACGGAGGCTTGGGGGCAAATCAATTACTAACCCAGCATTGAAAGCTACATGATTAATACTTTTTTTGAAAGGATCCTGCCATTACATCAGTTAGGGTTTAATATATTTCAAGATAATGTATCATACACTGAAGCCCGTAGTCTGTTCATTGAAAGGCTACTTTGAACAGTGAATGGCTTGTCTCAAATTTGCATAGAGCTTCGGAGAAATAATAATGGGGATCGGACCTATTGTGTTGAGTTGAATGCGTGGGACGGAAGAATAATGGGAGGGGCGGCTTTATACGTGCGTTCGATCCGCGCCAGCGTTTGTTGTTATGATGAAAAGACAGAAAGTCTATTGACTATAGATATAAAGAAGAATTAGGAGAGAGAGAGAGAGAGAGAGAGAGCCCAACTGCAAATCCCCTGTTAAACTTCAATTGTCCTCAATGACAAAGTAAAGTGTTATTATGCATAGGCGGCTATTACAGGTCTCAGGCCGACAGCAAGGACAAATGTTAGTATTTAATTTGAGTTGATGAGTTAATGATATCATAATAAGATATTCTAAAAGTAAAAATCCCCTCATTGTACTATATACTTGTCTCTTCACTACAATAGTTATTTGCTGCATATCTAGAAAATGATCATGGGGAACAATTTAATATTACATATAAAGGGGTTTTTTTGTCTTTAGTTCTAAATGTAGTTTTCAATTCGAAAATTCAAAAGGCATACAAAACTGCATTTCTCATTATCCTATAAAAGTTCATTTCTCTCGTTTTCCTTGCCCTTAAATTATAAGTAGATTTTTCCATCATCATTCACGTCTTTAATTTCTGATATTGATTTCCACGTCCTATCCACATGCTATCATTTTAGAACATAACATATTTTTTTAAAGATAAACATGCGAACTGAGGAAAATAGAACAAGAATCAGAATATTTGGAGAAAACTGAGAAAAAGAGAGAGTGTGAGAGAGAGAGAGAGAGAGCGAGGGAGAGATTGAGAGAAGACGAAGGCAATCATTATATTGGTTTTAATGGCTGCCATTTCCATTGATTATGTGGTGTTGTGTTGTTGTTTTTTGTTTCCACCAGCGCCGTTCTAGTTCTTTTTTTTTTGGGGGGGGGGGGGAGCACACTATGATCGTTGAAATGCAATAGACATATTCTAGTCATACAAGATAAGAAGAATTGGAGAAGGGGAGAAAAAGGAATAAGAGGAGCAATAAAACATAAAGAACAAACTGTTAGGCAAGCCAAGCCATCGGAAACTCACTCTATTTTTAGAATAAATATATATTCTATTTATTCTGTTGTTATTGATCCAGTACTACACACTAGCCTTTCATACACATATACTGACAGAAGAGGGCGTACTTCCGGAATCAGTGAATGGTACCAAGAGCTTCTTTCTTTGAATTTTTCAAAAAGATTGGCTCGGATCCGGGAAGACTGCATTATAGGCTCCATGCGATCGTTATGTAGAAGGCACGGAGCTCAATGCAGTGTTCACGCACAATAAGAATGCGTCCGTTCCGGATGCGTTCTTATGCACCACGACATTTCGCTAAACTACCTAATGAACTTATCAGAAACGTTATACGAGATATTTTATGTTATTATCATTATTATTACTATTATTGTTGTTGTTCTTCTTCTCCTTTTTCTTTTTCTTCTTCTTCTTCTACTACTTCTTCTTATTATTATTATCATTAATATTATTATCGTCATTCAACATGCACTTTTACCTTCCATTTTTCATTTGAATTCATTAATCAGCGATTTAAAGGCGACAGCCCATTTGACCGTAGTGCTTGGATATGACGGTCCACTGGACAACAAAAAGGTCGATCTCGTAAACTTTAGGTCAAAATCCCCTACAAAAGCGAAACGTCGGTCTTATAAAAATTTCATGTCGTGAACTTTCGTCTTGTTGTCAGAAGGCCCACGAGCCCGAAACCTTTGTCTTGTGGTCCACCGTCTAGGTCAACTTTCGGTCAACTAGGATATCCCCGATGTTGTAATATCAATTTCTTCTACCGTCTGAAGGAGCAATCCAAACCTCTGATTAATTTTCCCCTAAGTTGAAGATTTTCTTCATAATCTACACTTCTCGTTCCATACTGGCCATGTTGGCCAAAGGCATCAACTTACAGATAGTACAATAGTCGTCCCCCGATGGGTCAGTTACGTATCCCACGGCGCACACACCGTCCGAATGTATACAGTAACCGGTCTGCGGATCACACAACACGTTTACTGGACAGTGACAACTACTGCCGCAGTATTCGCCGTAGAATCCATCTGGGCAAATCTCAGGAACTTATGAATTGCAAGAGAGATTAGATAGGAAAAAGTGAAAAGTATTTTCAGACTTTAATTTTAGTTATTTAGATAAGCAAAGACTGATTCAAAAACATAAACATGATTAACAAAAGCTTTCATAAATTGAGTAATAAAATGGTGTTGCTTGCATTATCGTGTGAGTGAATGAGAGACCTCATAACCCTTTTAGTGGTGGGAGCACATTTGCACGATAAGGGGAAAAAAACTGTGATTTAAACCATGATTCATTTCTGCAATCTGCGTTTATTGCAACATACTTTTTAATAATAATAAGCAAGAGGTTCATTAAATTTCCATGTGCGATTAGGCATTTAAAGAACAATATCCTCATCAGAAAAGATCACATAGAAGGTACGACGCGAATGCGTGTTAAACATATAATTTGGGTGTTAAAAGTGACAAAAAGAATTTTATAGTGTTATTGACAATACAGAACAACAGCCGATTGAGATTTTTTTTCCTGTTTAATCTTAAAGCTTAAAGGTCTCAGAGCTTTACATTGAGGGCCAGGATCTTTTGACGATGTGTGTGTGTGGGGGGGGGGCGGGGGCGGTGGGGGGCGGGGGCGGGGGGCGGGGAACGGAGGGTAAATGTAAGGGAAAGTGTGGATGAATAGATTACAACAACAAAAATATCTGCAATATATAGTCTTCTCAGTTTTGTTTCGATTCAGCTTTAGAATATGTTGAAAGAAAGCCATGTTTTCAACTGTTAAACAAAACATGCATTCGTTATTCTTTTCCCGGCGTTTTTTTGTTTTTTGTTTTGTTTTGTTTTGTTTTTTTCACTGATGAATAGTGATATCGGAGCGAGCGATAATATGTTGTTATGATTTTTCTGCTTCTGCCAAAAGCAGCCTTCATATCTTCTAAGGGATCATTTCCGGTGAACGGTATCGCACGACCTAGAGGTGAGCAATAAAGTCTCGTATTCCCAACACGAAGATTCTTATTGGTTCATAAATACCTTGGCAACTGGGACCCGACCAGCCGCCGGCACAGTCCCCCGGACACTCCCCGCTGAAGATGTCACAATGTGACCCTCCCGAGCAATGGCAATCCTGGAGACAGTCAACACCGTATTGTCCGGCTTGACAGGCTGTCAAGTAGAGAGGCAAAATATGATCAACAAAAAATTGTTTTGTTTGGTGCATTTGTTCCTCCTCGTCCCGTTCCTTCCAGAGAATGGGACTACATGCCCGCAGCGGTGTCGATATGTCTTCAGGATCGGAGTAGGGCAAACGCGTTGATCTCAGCACTTCTCTCTCCCGAGACCACAAACTCAGTCAGATACAACTTCAGAAAACAGAGTAAAGGTAAATACGACGAAAACGGCGTATAACGCATGATGCAGAGCGCGTTGATAGAGAGAGTTGTGACACGCGCATAATAAGCATGCGCGTACGCGGTCTTTGTTTAAAACATGGCGGATCATGGAGCTCCCAATAGTTCCCTTTCCCGTACATTCTCTATGAGAGGGAACTTTTTGAAGCTCTATGAAATGACTGACCAATCAGAAGCGACCTCCAGTGTCAGGACTCTCTGTATGGATAACTCTGGCATGATGAATATAGAGCCCTCTTCGTTCAGTGTGACGCAGTGTGTACAAAATGCATGGGAAAATCTTGCAACGTCAACCTGCTGTTGAAAAATAATGCTGCGTCTCAATTATCTTCAAAGTCCTTGAATGATTCGTTATATAAAATAAATGTTAAATGATAAACATTTGAAATAAATGCAGCCCTGGAAAAAATTATTGGACCAGCTCTTTTTAAAGGCCTATATGGCAAGTGTTGGCTAGATCAGTAATTGAATTTTCAGAATGATTTCTACCAGCTAACTCAAAGTGAGTGGACGACTACTCCCAAAAACAATTAGCCCGTGCAATAACTAACTCCTCAGATAATTACTGCCAGGGTAATTACCCCTAGGACAATTAACCCCGGACAATCAACACTAAAGGACAAATACATCTAAGGGCACCCCAAGGATATATACTTCAGAACAACTAGAATGTAAATATCCCAAAAGCTAACTGTCATCAGGGATATTCTTCAGGGGGTAGGGGTTTTGGAAAAAAATGTCCTGACAGAAGTGGTATGGGTATAATTGTCCAGGAGATATGCTTGATTGTCTGGTAATGCCATGTTCACTCCTCTGGAGGCAGTTTGTTCAGTTCTTGGTGGAAAATTGCTACATTTGATGATAGCAGCCATGCCTTGTGGCATGCTGTCCATTATATGTTGGATTTTTTTCCCTCCTCACAACAGCGCATTCATGTTGCAAGAATGTTTTCTTGTTTCATGAAAAATAATTTTCTAATACCTTTAACTGTTATGCCACACATAATGGATCTAAGTAGAATAATGGGCAGGCCACGGTGCTTAGGCCAAGAGAAGTAACACTTGACATTCATCCTCTCAGACATTTTATAGTCTATTAGCATGATTAGGTGGTCCAAACGTCTTTCTCTTAGGAAAAGAGGGGCATGGTAATTATCTGGGGAAATTTGTCCTAGCTGTAGTCGTCCTAGTGATGACTGTCCTGGGGTAATTTTCATAGGGGTAATTGTTCTAGTTAGTAGTCGTCCTTTAATCATGAATTAGCTTTTAATAATTATTTTCCTATATTCCCAAATGCAACTGGTCTAATAATTTTTTCCAGGGCTGTATATCCACGGCATTATTTTTAGAAAAAATATATATAAACAAAACATGTCGACTTTGCAAGATGTTTCCAATGCCTTTGGTACACACTGCCTCGCATTGAACGATGAAGGTTCTATATTCATTGTTCGTAATACGCCGTTTCCGGCGCATTTACCTGCACTCGGTTTTCCGAAGTTGTGTCCGACTGAAAGTTAAATTCAATATTATTGAGGAAACCGCCCCCATCTTCAGGAATTGATGCCCCTGCACATTACAGAACATGGAAGTGAAAATTATTTTTAATTCATCAAATCTGCAATTGAACGTGAAGCAATTTCTTATGCATGTCACCCTTAGAACAGAAATTTAGCACGGTAACCGAAAGTTGGGATTTTTTTCAAACCTTGAAAAATGCTATACCTTATGCACTTTTTATGTATTGGGGCGCATAATTTAACAAGACCCTGATGAAATTATATGCTCTCGATCAAAGAAAGGGGAGTTAGAAACTTTCGAATTTTGTACCCTTAAAAACGCAATACATGAACTAAATTCTATATTGGGGGCACGAAATTACGAGAACCTGGAGAAACACATGCGAGGGAGCAAAGCAACCGAGCTTTAGAAAATTTAGCATTTTGAACATCTTTAATGCACCAATTTGGAGCGCAAAATCATTAAGAAACACATTTTTCTTTATTTTATCCCATTTCTCTTTCTCTCTTTTGCGTTTTTTGCATAGTTTTTGCCCCCCTCAAATGCCGCCTGGGGCACGTGCCTCCTCTGTCCCCCTTAGATACGCCACTGACCATTTTTAATGTGATTACTGTGAAACTGAGACTTACTCTCGCTACAATAGGTGCCGGTGTATCCCGCCAGACAGTTGCATCCATAAGGATCAGGACGACAGATCTGACTTCCTGCACACGTCACGTTCAGGCCCTGGTCAAGACCGCATACGATATCACAATCTGAACCAAACCGATGCTTGCCGCAGACTTCATGTATAAAACAGAGAAATACAAATGTGATTATCGGAAACAATAAGGAAGTAAATACATGTGAAATTTGTCTTCAAATAGAAGAGCGATGCTGCACTCATCGATACCATACTTCTATTAATAAATTATTTTGAATATGTGGACCTAGGTAATACACTCTAACGAAGTTCTATCATAATGCTCTTTTGTAACTCTTTTTGTAACTTTTGTAATCTTAATTGTAGTAATAAAATAACCTCGCAAATAAGCTTCTCCTGCACATAAAATGTAATTTATAATATATTATTTGTACCTTGCAAACAATTCTTCCCATTGAATCCAGGCGGACAGATACACGACCCAGAAAGATCATGGCAGATCCCTCCATTGTAGCAAGGATCACATACACCTAGACAAGATGGCGGACCCCATCTCCCTGCGGGACAGTCTAGGAACAGAGAGGAGCAGGTAATTAACAGGAAAGGCGTACAAGATGTAAAACATTTGGTATAAAAATCACAGACAAAAAGACGAACAGTCTGCATAGAACTGAGAGGTAAAGCAAAATGACCGAACGTACATTAAACTGTCAATCAACTACACGGGGGAATTCGGTGTCGTGAAGAATCTGATAACTACAGTGCGAATAAAAAAAAGTTACACTTTTGAAAAATCTGTCAATATTACATTTCAAAATATTTAGAAGATTTTTTTATGTCTATAGATGCCCAATAGTCTCATCTATTACGTGCCACTAACAAAACAAATTTTCGTTCACGCTTGGGCGAACACTCACTGTTTTTGTCCAGAGTTTCAAAGATGGCTTGCGCCAAATTGAAAGAAGAGGGAAAATTAAACCAGCAGTCCGAATAAGTACTCCCATTCAAAAGCAAAGTGCTCTTTGACAAAGGGCGTAGGCTGGTTTGGGCATGGGGAGGTGCACATCTTGGGGAGGTGGAACTAAAGTTTAGAAAATTAAAATAGATATCACATCACAAGCAAGCAAGCTACAGTGTAGGTTAAGTAGGTGTTTAATTATTGTTCAGAAAATTATAAAGCTTGTGATTTGGTACCTAGCCTATACGCTGCTTTGTTAATCAAATGATTGCTTACCTGATGTCAGTAATCATTCAATCAGCAAAATATCATTCAACAAGTCAAAACTATTTCCAGTAAAAACATTTACTCTTGAAGATGGCTGGTTTTATTTTAATTTAAATGTCGATTTAATCTCAGCTTATGCTGAATTCTGTCAGGCCACATTGCCTCCTTGATTACAACATATCTAAATCCAAGATTATGATGCCTAGGAAGGTTCATAATGTTAGTTTTAAATATACTAATAACGGTCAAGGGTTACAAAGTACATCAACTGAGAAATACTTGGGTCTTGTGATAAATAACACTTAAAATTGGAATGATCATTGTACCGAATTACATGTAAAGTGCAATAGACCTTTTTGGTACATAATACGGAGGGACTGCGTTGACTGACCAAAACCAGTTTTAAAAACCCTTTACAGAATCTTTAGTATGCTCATGTTTGGATTATTGTTGCACAGCATGTGATCCATACAGAAACAAAGCGGTAGCCAACTGATTGTAAAGATTAAAAAAAAAGTTATACGTAAGAATGTTGAACAAAGACTGGAGTAGTACATGTAGTTACAACACTTTGTTACAAGAATTTAGCATGAATACATTAGAGAGTAGACGAAAGTACTTCCAACTTATTTTTTTAGTGTTATAAGCTTGTTAATGACATCACAGATATAGGACGTAATAACATGTGCAAACCTGCGAACAGAATTGGAAGAACAGATCATCATAACTTAAAGATGCATGTACCCAGAACAGCAAGAACAGATTATCATTATATGAACTCATTCTATCCGAAAACTACAAACGACTGGAACAAACTCCCTAAAAGTATAGTCAACATGAAAACTCTTGGCTTGTTTCAAAAAAAGTGTTAAAAACCACCTCAGCCTGCAGAGTTAAAGGCCAAGTCCACACTAATATCAAGTTGATTTGAAAAAGTAGAGTAAAATTAAACAAGCATAATGTTGAAAATTTCATCAAAATCGGATGTAAAATAAGAAAGTTACGAAATTTTAAAGTTTCGCTTAATTTCACAAAACAATTATATGCACATTCTGGTCGGTATGCAATTGAGGGAACCGATGACGTCATCCACTCACTATTTCTTTAGTATTTTATCATATGAAATGTGAAATATTTCATTTTTTTCCTCATTATGATGTGAAACAAAAATTGATTCCTCACTGAACTTGTGGAATTGTCATTGTAACATATTTTTTTTTTTTTTTTTTTTTTTTTTCCCCTTCCACAGGGTTCTTTATTTACAAAAAACAAATTCAACAAATACAAATAATCATATACTTTCGTATTCAGGATAGTGCAACAGAATGAGTAAACAATGGCATAACAATGAACATCACGGCCCAAACTTAAGGGCAGAGAAAAAATAAAGATTTCTTTTTTTCAATACATATGATATAAAACAATACATAGTAAATTGATCATTTTCATGTTGTCACGCTGCCAACACTCTCAAAACATTTTCTGAATAGAAACCATTTCTTCAGTAATTTCTTTTCTTTGAGATTCGTTTGATAAATGTATTTTTCCATTTCGTAATAACATTTTACGGCTAATATAATTTTCTCAAATGAAGGTAATTGATTTTGTAATTTGGCATGAAATATTTCTCGTCGTACAACCATCAGTATACAGTTTAGTGCATTGTTATTGATACCGCAAAATCCAAACAACTTATTTTGATTTGTAAGTATAACCTTTTCCCCAGTATTATGAAGTACCCAGTACTCAAATTTAGACCATATTACATTCGTGTACTGACAAGAGCAAAACACGTGTATAATGGTTTCTTCACTGTTATTACAAAAGGTGCATTTTTTATCAGTTACCACACCAAATTTCAACAATGCATCTCTCATATATAATATTCTGTTTAAAATCTTGATTTGGAACCATCTCATATTGGTATCTATTGATTGAAAAGGAATTAAACAATATGACCCCCATCGTTCATCCTGAATATCTAAGATTTTTTTCCACTTTATAAGACTTTTACATTCTTTGACTTTGTATTTTAAGAAAGACTGATAAATATGGGAACAACCAGATTTTGTTTTCACTATAAGGTGCAAAGCTTCAGGAATTATAGGTTCTATGGCCTTTGGAATTACACGTGTACTCTTTTCAAAACCTGACCGAACAGCATTACATAGACCATAGTACTGGAGAAAGTTTGTTTGTATGTCAAACCGACGTTGAAAATCAAAATATGAAAGAAAAGATCCGTCTTGTTCTAAAATGTCATTCACAAAACGTATTCCCTTTACACTCCAGGACCTAAAGTATATTACTCTACCATTCATTTTTATTTGGGGGTTATTCCAAAGAGGTTGACATGCAATATTTTCGATAAAAAGTTCCACCAGGTCTGACCATGCTAAAAGAACCTCTTTCCAAAATGGATTTGGTGTCAAGTCTGCCAAGTTTTTGTAGTAAATAGATCCCATATACAAATGAAAAGAATGATTTTGAGGCAAGAACGAATAAAACATATGGAAAGTGTAATTTTTTACCTGAGAATCACTTACAAATCTTCTAATCCACGATATCTTTAGAGATTTGGCATGAATAAAAATATTAATCATTTTAACTCCGCCTTCAGAGTATAGTTGACACATTTGTTCTCTACTTATCTTATCAGGTTTGTTACCCCAGATAAACGCATAAAAAGAACGGTTTATATCTATCATAATTTGAGAATTAGGTTCTGGAAGTGATAATAACAAATAATTTAGTTTTGGTACCAACAAACTTTTAACTACAGTTATCCTCCCTAAGACAGTTAAGGTTCTTTTTGACCATGACATAATTTGGCGTTTTATTTCTTTAATTTTTTCACAATAATTATGATTGACCATTTCTAACAAGTTAACCGAAAAGTCTATTCCTAGGTATCTCGAGTAACCTTCGGATACCCAATTTAGTTTGTGTTCTGGCATTAATTGTTTCTTACAGGCCCTATTTTTTCCGATCCATATCACTTGAGTTTTCGTAATGTTTATCTTAAGGTTTGACATTTTTTCAAAATCATCTAGAATACTTAGTGCACAGTGTAACTCTTCCTTTGTACCATTAAGTGTCAAAAGAGTGTCATCTGCGTATTGTAGGAGTTTACTTGTTTTTCCATTTAAATACAAACCAGATATAGAATTGGAGCGCCTAATCAAAATTCCTAGTATTTCGCTAACAAGTAAAAAAAGGTAGGGCGATAAAGGGTCTCCTTGACGACACCCTCGTCCTATAACAAATCTCTCTGTACAAAATCCATTTACTGTAACACTAGAAGACGCATTTTCATAAAATAAATGAATCCATTTTTTCAATGATGGCCCGAAGCGAAAGAAATCAAGAACATTAAAGAGAAACTTATGCGATACAGAATCAAATGCCTTTTCGAAATCAATAATCAACAACATGCCTGGTATATCTCTAAGTTCTGTGTACAGTAGCGTATCGTAAAGTAAACGAATATTTTCCCCAATAAAACGCCCTTTTAAGAATCCCTTTTGATTCTCGTGTATTAAATAGGGCAGCACATGCTTCAGTCGATTTGATATACATCCAGATGCTATTTTGTATATAACATTTAACAGTGAAATAGGACGCCAATTCTTTAGTAAATGTCGAGGTTTGTTCCCTTTAGGTATCAGTGTGATTATACCTATTTTTTGTGACTGCGACAGTTCTCCTGTGAAGTAAGCGTAGTTCAAAGATTTGATAATGAATGTTTTAAGATATTGCCAAAATAATCGATAAAATTCAACAGTGAAACCATCTTGCCCTGGGGATTTGTTAGTCTTCATACTTTTGAGCATTTGATAAACCTCCTCTTCTCTCAAAGGACCTTCCAATATTGTGGACATTTCCGGAGTTAACTTAGGAATATCTGAGTGGTTTAATAATGTATCAAGATTTACGTCTTCAGTTTCTTTACTCGCATACAAATTTGAGTAAAACCTAAATATTTCTTTTAATATACAATCCTGTCCACTAATAACATCTCCATTCTCTGTTGACAATTGACGTATTTCTTTATTTACTTTATTCTGTTTTTCTAAGTTTAAAAAGAATTTTGATGGCTTTTCTCCAAGCTCCATCCACTTGATTCTTGATCTCATAGCGATGCCATCATTTACTTTCAAGCGAAGAGTTTCAAGTTGTGATTTTCTGTTATTTAATTCTATCAATACAGCAGTCTTATCATTCGATATCACTAATTTTTGTTCCAGTTCTTCTATATTTCTTTCTAGTTCCTTTTCCCGATTTACATTTTTTTTCTTGATGAAAGAGCCATATGATATAGATTCTCCACGTAATATCATCATCAAGGTTTCAAAAAATAACTGGTCATTGATAGAAAATTCACATTCCCCAACTATATTATCATTTTGATCAAACTCCACTTTATCTTTTGCGTAAAATGTAATTGTCTCTTTTATAGTTTTAGTAATTTTGGAAACAAAAATTTCATCTTTTAATAGAGAATTGTTAAACTTCCAAGTTCCGGGGCCCCTTTTAATCTGATTTAAACTCAAGTTAAGACGAATTAATGAATGGTCTGTTCGATAACCAGAGATAATATCGGATTTATGAACTAAAGAAAGCAATTCTGATGAAATTAAAAAGAAATCTAATCTACCTTGTTTAAAAGGATTCGGCTGCCGCCATGTATAGTACTTTTTCATTGGATATCTAATTCTCCATGGGTCGCAAAGGTCTAATTCATTCTTCATATTGTTTACCTGCTGTCTCGCTCTAGGGTTATTTACATGTAAATAATTATGAGTATCAAAGGTGTGGTCCTGAACTAAATTCCAGTCCCCACAGATAATGACATGTGGATTATCGAATTCAATTACAATACGTTGAAGATCTGCGAAAAAGGTTGGATTATCAGTGTTTGGTCCATATAAAGACGCAAGAGTAATACCGTATTCATACAGGGTCAAGTCTAAAACTACCAAATTTCCCCGATTATCTATTCTACAGTTGTTAACTTTGACCGCAATAGTATCCTTGAAAAGAATTGCTACTCCTCTAGAGCTGGATGTATGATGGGAGAAAAAACAGCCGCCTCCCCAATCCCTATGTATTTCTGTTTCTATTTCAGGAGTAAAGTGGGTATCTTGGATACAACATATATCGTATGATTTCGATTTCAAATATAACAGTACATCTTTTCTTTTCTTATCGCTAGCTAAGCCGTGACAGTTCATTGAAATAAAAGTAATGTCATCCTGCATCAGAAAAGAGTTTTATGGCGAGAAAAGGCAACGAACTACCTGTGGAAGCATTTTTCAATATAGACACAAACAAAACAACGAAACAACTACACAACACACGAACACGGAACACAAAGGTGGGCTCGCTCTGCGAGCCCGAATAACGCCACGCCCGATAAGCCCCGGGAAACATCATCGCGGCCAAGGCAAAAGAAAAAAGCCTGTAGGGATACCATCCCTAAATCCTCTCAAGACCCTCTGAAATACTAGAGTCATTATTTAAAGCAGGGAACTGTAACTAAGAACCCTGTTTAAAGTATATTTGTGGAAGAGTGAATTCACACAGTGCGATATCAAACAGCACTGACAAAATACGACACCTAAATTCCATCCTGGAAAACCTGATATCAAGATTTTTCTTTCTCATATGACTTGGTAGGTAAAGAAAAGAGACAAGTATACGAGAACAAAGCATCAAAAATCCTTTTGATGAAAACGTGATATAAAGACATGTCTATTTCTCATGAGATTCAATTTGAAAAGAAAAGGGACAACTATTTCAGAATAAAGCACCTAAAATCCTTTCGATAAGAACCCAATATAAAGATGTCTCTTTCTCTGAAGACGAAAGAAGAAAGAAAGAAGAAGAAGAGAGAGAGAAAAAAAAAAAAAAAAAACCGTACCAGAACGAATAAAAATCGTTTTTGTGGAAACCTGATATAAAGACATGTTTCTGTCTCATAAAACTAGGTTGGTAAAAGAGAAAGGAAAATAATACCAGAACAAATCACCGAAAAATTTTTTGGTGAAAGTTTAACATCAAGATATGTCTTTTTCTCATGAGACGTGATTTGATGGGAAACAGGACAAGTATTCACGGGGGGGAAAAAAAAAAAAAAGGGGGAAGAAAAAAAAAAAATTGTGGAAAATAGAATTCACACTGTGCGATATCAAACAGCACTGACAAAAAAAAACACACACAAAAAAAAAAACCGACACCTAAAATCCATCTTGGAAAACCTGATATTAAGATGTTTCATTCTTATAAGACTTGGAAGGTAAAGAAAAGGGACAAGTATACGAAAACTAAGCATCAAAAATCCTTTTGATGAAAATGTGATATAAAGACATGACTATTTCTCATGAGACTCGATTTGAACAGAAAAAGGACAACTTGATTCAGAACAACATATCAAAAATCCTTTCGATAAAAACCCAATATAAAGATGTCTCTTTCTCTGAAGACGATAGGAGAAAAAAACAAAACAAAACAAAACAAAACAAAAAAAATTGTGGAAAAGTGAATTCACACAGTGCAATATCAAACAGCACTTACAAAAAACTACACCTAATACCCATCTTGGAAAAAAGAGAAAAGAAAAGTACTGTCCTTCACAAAGAAGGAAGGTCATTTTGCTTTATATCCCTTGAAAAGTTAGTTTAAGTTGCAAAGTAACATCAGACGATCAACTTGATCTCAAAGTGTATCACCCTATAGACATGATAAACGACCTTCTACAAATATATAATAAAATACTGGCATACATATGCAATTCGGTTGCATTTTGAATTGTTGTATACTGAATAATTGCGTAAAAACAGCTGTTTAAATTGCATATAGCTCACATTCACTTACTCTAGCAGAAGGCATAAAACTTGTCAATGAATGTCGAAACCCCCTTTGAGTTAGACATTCCAACGTATTGGCAGGTGACAACATCAATGAGGGAGGACAAGCTATTTTGCGGATAAAAACATGTACGTGCATATTCCGCACCTCTTTAACTCATATCTGTATCTGATAGGCCTATATAAAAAATAGTATATCAGTAAACTACTGAACTCATTTAGATGTAAAGGTGATATTGAGATAAATTTTCCCTTTTCTGAAAATTGCCTCAAAATATTTACCGGTGACGTATATCAGGAGAGTATGTGCTCAATTACGATTAATTTCTTGTACTTGGAGTCATACTACATTTGTTGTATGTTAAGTACCAATACAATAAAACCATTTCGCCATCTTTGAAAACAGGCCTGCTACGAACCGCCGCGCGACCACGCCACACGGCACACCAACCCCAACCTCACGAAGGGTAGGGCGCAACACCCTGCGAAACACCCCCCTCCCACAGGCGAACCGCCCGGTCCAGTCCACCCAACACCCCATAAAAAAGCATTGCAAATCCACGAACTCTCACGTCCCCGCCAACAAGAGGGGGGCACCCCACAAACACCACACCCCACCCCACCCCCGCGAACCCACGGCCTAGCATCCACGAAAGGTCGCGCAACACGACGACGCGACGCGAGCGCGACCACACGACGGCTCGCAGCAAGCCTTTGAAGCACCAACATGTACTACAAGATATATGGTGATAATTTTCCATTTAACATTACATAAAGAAATTCCTGGATTTTCTGGAAAAAATGTGCATAACGGGAACGATAAAAAACAGCACTTCGCATAATTTCAAACATACGTAATCAGTTCCAGCAAATTTCTTTGAAATCTTTTCAAATTTTTGATTAATTACAGCAATGTATAGGAACATGTCTCTCTATACTCTTTATCATACGATTCTCATTCTGGTATTGAAACAAGCATTATGATGTTACCTCGATTTTATGTTGTGTGGATTTATGAATTTTCTTGTATGTTTCAAATTCATAAAAACAAATATCGGAATTTTCTCGAAAGAACATTGATAAAAAAAATCATACTTTGGATCATTTTAAGCAGCTCAAACATATTAATTTTTTTTTTTTTTTTTTGGATGTCTTGCTTTGTACAAGTTTTTTTTTTTTTTTTTTTTTTGGGGGGGGGGGGTTTGTGTTCAAAATATGACAATTCAATCCTCCACACAGCAAAGGGGGTTGAAAAAGTATCATCTCTGAGCATACAGACATATCCCCTGTCAACCCTGTAAATCAAGAAAAATATTTTTCAATTTATCCTCCAAAATTATTGTAACTTGTCAAAAGTATTTAACTTACACAATTTAAACGATTATCTCAACTGGAAAAAAATAATTACATAAGCTACCGAAAAATCACTGCAATCTCGTTATGCTTGATAATGCAACAAAATAAGAACATAAACACAAAGATTGTTTAAAAAAAACAAAACAAAACAAAACAAAAAAACAAAAAACAATAAATGCGTGGAACGAAAAACACATCCTTTGTACTGAAAATCAGTTTGTACTCTTCCACTTTCAATAGAGATGTAATAAATGAATGAAAATTCCGAAAGTATTTACTGATTAGAAGATCATAAAACGTGGTTGATAAGAGAAAAAAAGAACTACAGCAGTCGAACAAAAAGCAGGAAATTATTTTTGTGGCATTTTGATATAAGGATATACATGATTGATCATTATGACTTGTTTGGTAAAATCATGGACCCTATAGGGTCCATGGTAAAATAATATAACAACAAATAAACAGGAAAAGAGGAGTAATGTCCTTCTCCAATTGTGATTTCATTTAACATTTTTCTCAATTCAGCATCTTTATGAAAGGAGGGCAAACGGAGATTATGTCAAAATCAAAGTATCCTCCATATTTCCCTTGAAATATTCATGAAAACCAAATTACTATGCTAAATAATATGTTCAGATTGTGACCTTGATAGGACAATAGACATGATAAACGACCTGCATAGGAATGACTGCTGGTATATACATTGTGCAGTTTAGTTGTAAACGTCTCGTATACAAAATAGTAACATAAACAGTTGTTTCAGATTGTAGACACGTTCAGTTCAGAATCATTCAATCCAGCTGAAGGCAAAACCTTTGTAAATTAGTGTCAAACACAAAGGACATTTTATGATCGCTCTTTTGAATCAGACAGTTTAACGTATTGGCAGGTGACAACACCATTCTGGTATGAATTGCTAATTTCTACATTTGATAACATGTACATGTATAATCTATACATGTTTAAGTTGCTTCCGTATCCCATAAGCAACTATAGCATGTCTGTAAAACAAGCCGTCATAATAATTTATAATTCTCCATGAAACTTTACATCAGACGAACGTTTTTATAGAATTAGATATGTGTATGCACATTCATGACAATCACAATGAAAATTTGCAGTTACATAACCCCCAAATAGATCATCAATTCCAGCAAATACATTCATTTACTTTAAAAAGTTATGATTGGATATACAATTGTAGTTTATGTCTCTGTACTCTCTACCATACGATCCTTTGATATCAAAACAAGCATCATGGCAAGGTTACATGTACCTCGATATCATATTTGTGTGGATTTATGCTTTTTGTTTCGAAAGAATACATATCGGAGTTTATGTGATTGAATATTGATGAAAATGTATATTTTAAAACCTTTTAAGCAGCTTAAAATTTCAATTATCAATATTTTAAATTCATGTTTTCTATAAGTGTTCTTTTTAATGAAAAATAACAGCAATTGCTACGCAGCACAAAATGGGACTGAGGAAGTATAGCATCTGAACATAGAGACATTTCCCCTGTTAATCATGGAAATGGTCCTTTAAAAACAGATTTACCATACACAAATTAACAGGTATCTCATCTTATATGAATACTTAATTAAGCTTTTGAAAACTTATAAGACTCATGTTTCAATCTCGTTACGTCTGTCAGTCAAACAAAATTAGCATACAAATGATATAAAGATGTATTTGTTCTAATATTATGATTTGGTTGGTAAAATGAAGAAGAAAACAAGAAAGAAAAAAAAAAAAAAAAAAAAAAAAAAGATTATTATTGCATTTTCCCGTTCCAACATTAAGAAATGGAAATAAACTGAGATTATAAAGTGAGATCAGAGGATCCTATATATTTCTCCTTGATAGATCATGAAGTCCAAAACATGCCTAGTGTGTTGTGTTCATATTAAAGATCTAGAACACACAGGAATGGAAGCGACATTAAAAGGAACAACTGCTGATTACAAGATACAAATTGTCAACATTTTGAATGTCATGTTTTCTATAATTATTCATCTAGCATGTCTAGAGAAGAACATACCAATACGGCCTTTTACATTGCGAAAAAGACCGAGGAGGTATTATGTGGCTTTCATTTTGGTATGAATTGCTAACTTCTTCATTTAATAACGAGTACATGCATAATCTATGCCTGTTTTAGTTGTTTCCGTATCCCATAATCAACTAAGACAAGCCATCATAATAAATGATAATTCTCCATGAAACCTTACATCAACGAATTTCCGTTTTTTCAGAAATAGCTATGTGCATGCACATTCATACAAATCACAATGAAAATTTGCTTTTTACATAACTCAAACACAGATCATCAATTCCAGCTAATACATTCATTTACTTTAAAAAAAAATTATGATTGGACATACATAATAGTTTATGTCTCTGTACTCTTTACCATACGATCCTAATTCTGGTATTGAAACAGCATTATGCCAAGGTTACCTCGATATCATATTGTGTGGATTTATGCTTTTTGTTTCAAAAGAATAAATATCGGAGTTCATTTGACTAAATATTGATGAAAATGTATATTTCAAAACTTTTTTAGCAGCTGAAAAATTTAATTGTCAGTATTTTAAATTCATGTTTTCTATAAGTGTTCTTTTAATGAAAAATAATAGCAATTGCTACACAGCACAAAATGGTACTGAGGAAGTACAGCATCTGAGCACAGAGACATTTCCCCTGTTAATCATGGAGATGGTCCTTTAAAAACGAATTTACCATACACAAATTAACAGGTTTCTCAGCTCAACAAGAAAAAAGGGAGTAGTGCCCTTAGGTGAACATATCATTTTGCATTTTCCCATTTCAACATTGAAGAAATGGAAATAAATTGAGATTATGAAGTGAGATCAGAGGATCCTATTTCCCCTTAGTAAATCATGAGCTCTAAAACAATGCCTAATCTGGTGTGTTCAGATTAAGACCTAGAGCAAACAAGCATGAAAGCGACATTAACTGCTGGTTACAAGTTACAAATTGTCAATATTTTGAATGTCATGTTTTCTATAACTATTCATCCAATAGCCTGTCTAGAGAAAAAACATATCAATATGGCCTTTCACAATGCGAATAAGACCGAGGAGGCATATCATGGCTTCCTTATAGCCCTGTACTTACATGTACATATTAAAACATCTTTGAGTTTGTCGTATGTAATATTGAGAAGTGATTTGAAGAACAAAAATATTGGATGAATCACTTCATACTCTTTAAGAGATACTACAGTGAGTGAAAATGAGAACCTATAAAGGTCAGCAAGGATTCTGAAATCTATAGCTTTCTCGCTCAGATCAAAATATGTAGTAAGTCTTTCGGAAGTAAGCAAATCATGCTCAGATCGCAGGTATTTCCGTACAAGACCTTACAAGACCTTACACAAGCTATTCTCCTTGCTATTAAATTGTGCACGATGATAGGCGTGAAAGAATTCTGGTTCTGTTATTAACTGATTTTAAATAATGAATAATGAATAATTACGTTTGCGGTTCTTTAAAGGATGATTAGGTTCATTTCAAAGTCACTCATTCCAATATCTTAGTCACTGCCTCGTAATTTCAGGTGACAAATTCTATATGAGAGGAACGAGTTGCTAGGTTTTCGATATTAGTATGCATGTTCACGTTCCTTCCTTATGATGTGTAGTGTACACGATGTATCAGGGAGTGTAAAAATCAATATCAGGACTATTGGAAGAGCAGTGTCTTTGTTGTGCAAAATTTAACACCGTTGATAAATCCTAGATTTCCTAATTTTTGCATAATGATTTCCTTTTCCATCTTCATATTTGTGCTCATGGAAATTCAATGGCATAATTCTACTGATTTCTTAGAGTACCTGTATATTCAAACAATCTTTAGCTTAAAATATGATAGATCTATGAAATGTGTCATGGCTTCTTGAGTGAAACATTTGGATTAGGACATGCATCCAATGAAAAATATCTTAGAAATGAATTTCAATATACTTGTATATACAATTATCACTTTGGAGCAATATTAACCTATACTATTTTGATTTGCACAGGAAAAAGTAGTAAAGATGAAGTTCTCTCACCATCTTTTTGACGACATGGTTTGTTACTTTTTTCATGCCGTTGTCGAGCTCTTTTCTTGCTTCTCTGGCACTAAATCTTCCTAATTCTGATGACATGGATCTTTGTTGATTGATTTTCTTCTTCCTTTTCTTTTAGAAATCTGTAGGCACACTTTTCTAGCTCAAAACGATGTCTCTTCAATGGCGTGAATAGGAAACTCGATGAGTAAGATTTTTTCTTTAACATTGATATCATTATACGTATAACACTTTGGAATGATGCTAATAAACTCAATGCTTTGATTTTTACAGGACATGCAGGAAAATGCAGCAAAGATGAAAATTTTCACCCTCTTTTGACGATTTAATCTGTTACCTTTTTCCATGCTGACGTGGATCCCTTTTGTCGCTTCTCTAGCACGACCTCGATACCGATGACGCGGATCCTCGTCGATTGATTTTCTTCTTTTCTTAATCTGTAGGCACACTTTTCTAGCTCAAAACGACGTCTCTTAAGCAGTGGGGGTAGGTCGATCAGGAGCCTGAAAGGGAGTCGGTTCTGGGCATCAGGATTTTCCCTCGCAGCCACCATCAGGTCATGTTGCTTCTGTTGATATTGCCGTAGTACCAGATCCCGGTCGTACATCGTGCCGAATCGTACAATTAAGGGGTCGGGTCCTCGCCTCTCCTCACCCGGTCGACCAACGTGTCTGCGGGGCAGTCGATGAGCATTCACCAACAACATATTTGTGATTACCTCTCTTGCTAATCCCAATTTTCCGATGACTTCTCTAACTTTTTTCTGTACATTTTCTCCTGTTTCCTTTTCTATTCCGTATATAAGCAAATTGAGTTTCCTGTTGTGTAACTCCATTGCAAGTATAGCTTCTTTCAATTCCTTTTCCACCTTTTCTCGCTCGTTTCTAAGCGCGGGTATTGTTTCTCCCTCAATACGGTTAATTCTAGCCGACGTATCCGCTGTGGCGGCTTGTAAGTCTGCAAATTCAGTACGCAGTTCTGCTATTTGTTTCTTAATTGCTGCCACGTTGGTTTTTAATTCATCAAAGCGTCCAACTATGGTATTGGTCAGCTCTGTCATGTCTGCTTTCGTTGCCGCCTCGCCTACCTTACCGGTACCCGCCATGTTTCCTGATTTTTCTTTAGAATCTGTCTTTTTTCGGAGAAAATACGGCTCTCTTTTCTTCGATGTATCACTTCTGTTCTTTTTCATACTATAGTGTTGTTTTTTAGAGTAGAAAATACCATGGATCGAGAGGATTTAGCTTCCTTCTAGCTCAGCCTTCAATTCTGCCGCCGGCGCCCATCGTGTCGTGACGTCATCCTCTGTCGTGACGTCATCCTCTGTCGTGACGTCATCCTCTGTCGTGACGTCATCCTCTGTCGTGACGTCATCCTCCGTCGTGACGTCATCCTCTGTCGTGACGTCATCCTCTGTCGTGACGTCATCCTCTGTCGTGACGTCATCCTCTGTCGTGACGTCATCCTCTGTCGTGACGTCATCCTCTGTCGTGACGTCATCCTCTGTCGTGACGTCATCCTCATGTCGTGACGTCATTGTAACATATTGTGATTCAAGGAAGAGCTTCCTTATTGTCAAATCTGCAAAAATTGAAATATTCTATAATTAATATAATAAAATACAAAGGAAATAGTGAGTGTGTGACACCATCAGCTATCTCATTTGCATATCCACCGTGTTATGCATATAACTGTTTTGTGAAAATAGGCGAAACCTTAAAAATGTCAAACCTTTCTTATTTTACATCCGATTTTGATGAAATTTTCAGCATTATGCTTGTTTAATTTGACTCTATTTATTGAAATCAACTTGATATTGGTAAAAGGATACTGAAGTCAAGCGGGTTTTCTGGGCCCGGGGGGGGGGGCACTCAGAGACTGAGTGAAGTGGTACCTATGCCGGGTACCCATGCTTGTCCAAAAAAAAAAGTCGAATGAAAGGATCAGATGACGTCTTTGGGGGAAAAGGGGTGTTTTTCAGTCTTACATTCGACGGTTTTGAGAAAACGGGGTGTTTTTCAGTCTTACATTCGACGTTTTTTTTTTTTTTTTTTGTTTCTTTTTTTAGAAAAATGGGTGTTGTACAGTCTAACTTTCGACGTTTTTTGAGAAATAGGCGTTCTTCGACATTTGTTGATACATTTTCCTACGCCATTTATGCCTTTTAAGGGTATATTTTACAATATCCTTTTAGAGGTAGAATTTGACACCAAGAATTACTTCCTTTTGGGTCCAGTTTTGAGGTGCTTAGACAAGCATGGGTACCACTTCAGTCCGCGAGTGACCCCCCCCCCCCCCCCCAGGTTCCGGGGCGTTTAAGTAATCTCTGTTTCGGGCGTCAGTTTCGGGTGTTATAGGTGCGAAAGGGTTTTAATTAACTATAAGTCTCGCGGTACTGTTGTCATGAGAATAGAATTGGGTTTGCCGACCTCCATGGATGGCCTGACTTTTAGTATAAGGTTTTGGGCAGAAATCAAGACTAATAATTGTTTTACAGAATGTTTCGGGTTATGTGCCCCCTTGTTTTTGAAGCTGTTGAAAGGAGGATTTTTTTTTCAGGGGCGGAACTCCTATGCCTCCGCGGGGGGGGGGGGGTGCACGTGCACCCAGTGCACCCCCCCCCCCCCAGCCTACGCCCTTGTTGACGTTATGAAAGTCTAGGAAATTTGTGATAATTTTCCATCATAATTTTAATGATTTCATTGCTTTATGCATGAGTGAGAACTGATAATGTGAAATTACTTCAAGATCTTTTTAAACACAGTATCACAATACACAGACACATCAAAACCATATGCTAATCATTCAATCAAGAAGTACCAAATTAGTTAATCTTCAAATCATTCGACCAATTAATCAGTCAATTTCAGAATTGACCTCTATGACTTTGACCTTTGACCTAAGTATCCCAGAATCTAATCAGATCGTCTTTCTATGGTGATACATACTAGTACCAAGTTTGAAGTTCATACCTCAAATGGTTCTTGAGATATCGCGTTAACAAGGCTAACACCTGCAATTTCAGAAATTGACCTGTGACCTTGGATTTACATACCCCAAAATCTAACCCACCAAGCCTGCCATCCGTCGACTAGCTAGAAGAGGTGGCGTCAAGAGGATCTCTGGTCTTATCGTCTTCCTATAGTGATACAGACCCCGTTCTTATTACGAGATTGGAAAGTGGATCGCTCCATCGTGGATCGCGCCAGGGCGGTCCACTGGCACGCTGCTGGCACGCCGCGGGTTCACACCTGCAGAGGGTAGCGCAATCTATCGTCGCACTTCTCTTTTTCAGGGTTCTTGTTGCCATGACATCTGACGTAATGGGGTCAACGTTTTCGCGCATAATTCGATTCGGCTTAAAGGGAAATCCAACCTTAATAGCAAGTTGCTCTGAAAGAAAGAGGAAAAATCAGAGAAACAGATTGGTGAAAGTTTGAACGAAATCGGACAAGCAATAAGAAAGTTATGAATTTTTGAAAGTTGTAATCACTATGCATATGGGAATTTCAAATTGGCCGAATAGGTAATGTCACTGTGATGTAGCTGTGGACAACTCCCCCATTCGCTCTAACACAAAAAATGACTAAAATGTCACTTTTTTCCAAAATGCATTACTCAGTAGGAGCTTTTCGTTCATGAGGACCTATAACAATTTGCTATCTCCAATATATTTTGAGTACTGCCCCGAGGGTAAAAGCGCCTTGAAGAAAACCGCAAATTAATGATATTTTTGTGAACGACAAATGGGAGAGTTGTCCATAAAAATGTCACAATTGACTCACCAAATTGCCAATTTGAGATTCGCATAGATGTAGTAATCTCATTTTTCAAACATCCATAACTTTCTTATTTCTTGTCCGATTTCTTTCAAACTTTCACCATCCTGTTTTTCTTATTTTTGTCCTTTCACACAAATCATCTTATTACCAAGGTTCGATTGCCCTTTAACGCTAGCGATCTATACCGACTGTATACTGTGCGCTATATGCGAGCTGTATCCTTACATTGTAAACACTTCCTTGGTCACGGCGTACTTCCGGCGTACTTTCAGCGTACTTCGCATCTTCCTGTTCTCACTACAAAAGAGAGATCGATCTAGCGCGCGCTAGATCGCGCTATCTCTTGTAGACCACCCCCCAGAGGTGGTCCGGTTTGGGATCGCTGTTGATCGCCCTGGATCGCGCCGGAACGACGTCGCCGCGTTCTCACCATAGAGGTGGCGCGATCTAGCGCGCGCTAGGTCGCTCTATCCCTTGTAATGAGAACGGGGTCACATACTAGCACCAAGTTTAAATCGCGAGAACGAGGCTATCACCTGAAATTTCAGCAATTGGCCTCTGTGACCTTGACCTTTGACCTACGTACCCCAAAATCTAATCAGATCGTCTTCCTATGGTGAAACATACTAGCACTAAAGCAGGTTTCCCACTTAGCCGAGTTATAGTGGCGAGTTAGGGAGAGTTGTGGCGAGTAGCCTCAAGGAGGCACTCGCGATAACTCGCGTAAAGCTCTTCATGTAACTCGGGATAACTCGCGACAACTAGGCACGGCTCGGTGTAAATCGTTGAAACTCTGCACAACTCTCCTTGAAGTCGCAAGCAGTTCCAAAATTTTTGAACATGTTCAAAATTTTCACGAACTCGTTGTAACTCGTGATGAACTCGTTTAAATTCGTAATATATTCGCAATACTCGCAACATACTCGCATTACTCGTAAGAAGCTCGAGATGCACTTTTCATAACTCGCCACCTTCAAGTATACCAGAGTGCTATTCGAGTTTCCAAGAGTGGGATACAAGCACTACGATTGTGTTACGAGTCAGGCGGAGTTGCTCACGAGATTAGCACGAGTTTAGATCGAACACGGCGACTTACAGCGAGTTTCGTATGAGCTTATTCAGAGTGCATTGCAAGCGCACCATGATATGTCAGCTGGCATTTAAATCAGTGGCGTATCTGCGGAGGGGCAGAGGGAGCACGTACTCCCGACGGCACTTGAAGGGGGCGCAAAAAAAAAACGCAAAAGAGAGAAAGAAAAGGGGGAGAAAAACAAGAAAATTTATGGTCTTAGAGGGTTATTTGCGCCCCAGTCAAGGACAAAATGCGTAAGAAATGGTATTATATAGGGTTTAATTTTCTTAAGCTCGGTTGCATTGCTCCGTCGCATAATTATGTTCAGGATCTAGCTAATTCGCGCCCCCAGTAGGTTTTTTAAGTGTAAACCATTAATTGACTCTAGTTGCTTCGCTCCCCCCCCCCCCCTGCATAAAGCAGGAGCTTGGTAAATTTTGCGCCCCCAGATGGGATATAAGTGCATTAAAAGCACTTTCAAAGTATAGAACATTCGAAAGAAATCATAAATTTGCCTTGCAATTGCCTTGCTAAATTCCTCAAATATATTTCTGCAGGGTTTTCATTCATTTTGCGCCCCAAAGATAGGAATGTTCAAAAAAAAAATTTTAATTGTTGCTAGTCGCTGTATTCCCTAAGATTTTTTTTTTTCTAAGGGTAAAATACAAAAGAAATTTCATTTTGAGGGGTGAAAAGAAAAAAAAAATTAAAAATCTGCCGCTCGGTCGCGTTGCTCCCTCGCTTCTACAATAATTCTTCAAATTTGGGCTAATAACCCCGGGTTATGTGAATCAAAACTTATTCTCATGTAGTTCCATCATCTCTAAACTAGAAACGCTCATTAATCTGAGTTTGGGCATCGGGGGGGGGGGGGGGGTGGCAGATTTGATAGTTTGCCCCAGGCACCAGAATACCTAGATACGCCGCTGCTATTAATATGCAGTGATTTACATTTTCCCAGAATTATTTTCAAGATAGAACACATTTATTCAACCCTAAACGCACGTGTACCCAGAAAAAAAGGCCATCGCCATTGCATTTCCATAACTACAAACCAACAAGGCAAGAAACATGCTTCGGCTTTTTTGAAATTGAAGACCCAATTATGCTAATTAGCATATAGTTACAGTGGCATAAATTAAAGTTTAAAAAAAAATCCTTTCACCATAATAGTCATCTCTTAGCATGAACTTTAATCATACCCTTCCTAGGTCCCTTTGCAAGTAATTAATTTGAAGAAAAAGGATAATTTGTCCATGCATTATGTAATAATTAACATACATAATTAAGTAATTCTAATGTCACACACGTGACCCCAAGACATGAAAAGTTTATACTATTTGAAAAATACAGTTTGGATAATCTATAATTTTCCTGTCATAAGCTAACTTGTATTTGTCCTCCATCTCACCAAATATTATTCCAAATATGATTCTCGTTCTTTAAATATCGCCCAACTAACTTTGTCACACACGTGACCTGAGTGCGAATAGTCAAGTGCATATACTGGGCAAGTCATGTGTACAGCCTTTTTCATCTATTATTGTTGAGTTTCTTGACGTATTAATTCTGTTTTCACTTTTTGTATTCCTCTTGTTTAATCCTGTGAATTGATTGCGTCATCCTATACAATTATGATCAAAGTGTAATAAGTTGTCGTATATTTATAATGTAATTGGCCAATGGAAATGTGCTTCTAAAAATTAAAAAAAAACAAAAAAAAAACAACAAGCTGAAGATGAGTATACTTGTATATCAGCATGCAAAGTTTTGATTTGTTTACTTTGATTCTTTGGTCTGAACATTAATAATAATGATGATAGTAGATATTAATGATAATAATATGTAATAATAATTATTACAACGACAATAATGATAATAAGTATTAATAATAATTAAATATACCTTGCACTGAGAGGTTCCAGGTGAAATTATGGATTCTCTGATGTGACTGGCATAACACTAGTTTTTTGAGGGACGCAGCCCCGAAGAAAATAGGAACTATGCCAGTCACCGAAGAATCCATAATTTCAACTGGTGCCTCGAAAAGAGTGTATATGGTATATTTGATTCATATCCTACCTGTCAATTGTCAATTTTAAACGGTTCTCAGCTTAATTCGTTAATACTGGACGGGACAAATACCACTTCTTGTCAAGTCTGAATTTTGCACCCTTTCACAAAAGTGGTTTTTGGTCACTCAAGCTTAACAACAAGTCAGATTTTTGTTGTGTTATTGCATAGGAGAGACCTTAAGCTATCAACAGGAATTAAAATTGATGGATAATATTCTGAAATAATGATTTGGGGAGACCTTTTCCAACTGTTAACTTTGGGGGGGGGGGACGCACTGTATACAGGAAAAACTAACACACTTGGAAGGTTATCAGAATTATAGGGCTCAAAATAGCCCAATCCCCTGTTTTGGGGGTCACACACGTGACTAAGAATGGCCCCTTTGCAGCACTTTGGTCTCCTCCTGAACATCTCTTTTTTGGCGACAACTCCTCGACAACATGGTCGCACCAATTGCGCAGAAGATCAAGGTCTCTTCCTCAAGCAGAGCGAAAATACTTCTGGCATCCATCTTTATTTTGCAGAGCGCCAAAAATTATGCATTTCCCACCCCTTGATCGTATGAAACTCGTAGAAAGCTCTTATATTACTCGTAACAAGATCTTGATAACTCGTTTATATGTCGGTATAAGTCGTACACAAGACATCGCAACTCATACCAAGCTCGGTGTGACTCTCTTCTCGCTCAGTTCACTCATACAGCTATCGTGGTAAACTCGATGTTTCGTCGTAGATCACTCATGCAAGTCTCAGAATATTGGCAAATTTCGCGCGAGTTCACGCGAGTTCAAGCTCTCTCAGCTCGACACAACTCCAACTCGGCCAAGTGGGAACCTTGCTTAAGTTTGAAGTTCATACCTCAAATTGTTCTTGAGTTATCGCTAGAACAAGGCTAACACCTAAGATTTCAGAAATTGGCCTCTGTGGCCTTGACCTTTGACCTACGTACCCCAAAATCTAATTAGATCGTCTTCCTATGGTGATCATACATACTAGCACCGAGTTTAAAGTTCATACCCCATGTGGTTCTTCAGTTATCGCTGGAACGAGAAAGCGGGACGGACGGACGGACGGACAACCCGAAAACATAATGCCTCCGGCACCACCTTCGGTGGGCGGAGACATGAAATTTGATCAATTTGGCATTCTTGATTAAATGTCTAGTTTGGAAGTGCGTTGACGTGTTTGTGAATAATTTGTTAAATTACAGTGTGATCGATGGATTGACAGAGTTGCCCGACTGCCTAACTGGTTGGTTCCATGACATTTGCTCCTGCGACAATTGCTCCGGTCTAACTTTTCCATGTTAATCCTAAACCTAAACCTAACCCCAACCCTAACCCTAACCCTAATCCTAATCTTCACGTTGTTCTTAACAAAAAAACAAATTATGACCTTTACCTTAACCTTTGACCTTTCGAGATATGGACGGAGGAGCAAATGTCGCAGGAGGAAATGTCGTGTCACCAACTGGTTGATTGACTGAACGATGGTTTGAGCAATCGATTAATTAATAGATCGATGAATCGACTGATTGATGGTTGATTAACTGATTACATTATTGGTTGACTGGTTGATTGACTGACTGGTTGAAAGAAAGTTGACTGATGCATTGATGGATTGATTGACTGACTGACTGACTGACTGATCTATCGGTTGATGAACAGTATTGATGGGTTGGTTGTTGATTGATAGATTAATTGGTTGATTTTTATTGATTGACTGAATGATCAGAAGATGGATTAATTTGGTACTTTTCTTCTTGACTGAATGACTGGCATGTGGATTTGATTTTTCTGTGTTAATACTGTGCTTAAAAGATCTTGAAGTAATTACAAATTATGCATATAGCAATGAAATCATTAAAAAAAAATGATAGAAAATTGCCACAAAATTCCTAGACTATAATAACATAATCATCAATTTATGCAAAAGAGCAATTTATTTTTGAATAGGAGTACTTATTCGGACTGCTGGTTTAATTTTCCCTCTTCTTTCACATTTGGCGCAAGCCATTTTTCACACTCTGGACAAAAACAGTCAGTGTTCACCCAAGTGTGAACGAAAATTTGTTTTGTTAATGGCACTTGATAGGTGAGACTATTGGGCACCTATCGACATAAAAAAATCTTTTAAATATTTTGAAATGTAATTTTGACAGATTTTTCAAAAGTGTAACTTTTTTTTATACACTCTGTAGTCTGGTGATTCACAAAACTATAGGCCAATAAACCTACACTTACGGTCTTAAGGATCGGTCCAATATCACCGATAATGATAAAACCGTTCTCCTTGAGTTTATCTTGAAAATATATCTGATATTTTTTTAAAGAATACAAAAGAGCATCTCTTCATTAAAAACTATTTACCATATGTCGATTAAAGATGCATACATTTACTGGGTAAAATTTTGCCCAATATCCCGTTGAAAATTTAACCCAAGAAGAACGCATGTTTTTCCGTTTTATTTCATTTCTTTTCATTTATTTCACTCTCTCTTTCAGAAAAAAAAACAAAACATCAAAAAGATAAACATGTGGATAAATCATGATGGTAATGAATATGCCACCGATCCGAGAAAGCTGAAGAAGGGAAGAAGTTGAAGTCTTATTTACATAAATCGGTGGGTTGGGACCTTAACACCAATCTCCAATACATTTCCCAACATAAACTTCAGCAGACCTATCGTTATCGGTGATATGGGTGATATGGGACCGGGCCTCTCTCTTTCAAAAAAAAAACATCAAAAAGATAAACATGTGGATAAATCATGATGGTAAATGAATATGCCACCGATCCGAGAAAGCTGAAGAAGGGAAGAAGTTGAAATCTTATTTACATAAATCAGTGGGCTGGGACCTTAACACCAATCTCCAATACATTTTCCAACATAAACTTCAGCAGACCTATCGTTATCGGTGATATGGGACCGGGCCTTATGATCCTTCAGGCTCGGGGGCCATCTGACATCTAGTCGTACGGTTTACGAGACTGAACTTTCATGATGACCGGTTCTTTTTTGTTAGTCCAATAGATATCATGAAGGGATGTTTGGAGCGAGTAGAGGAATATGTGAGACAAGTAAAACAGGAAATTATATATTCTTACCAGAAACGATCATCCTGATCACACTGTAACCATCTCTACAGTACAAGCGATTCTCGCATGTAACATATGTTCCTTCATCTTCTCTACGTACAGGATCAATATCATAACTGAGAGCCCTGTAAGAACGTAAGACCCCATACTTCCCAGACTGGAAGAAATACCAAGTAGGTTCCAATCCTTTTCGAGAAGTAACAGTCAATGTGGTGTTAGTCCCCTGGTAGGCAAAGACAGTAAATCTCCCATTGCTTGGTTCAAGTATTCCTGCAAAGTCAGTTCAAAGTTCAAACTCTCAACACTGGGGTTGCTGGTATCATGGAAACTGCATGGACATCCATTTGGAAACTTACACTACATTTTGTTACATTTACATTCAAGGTACACGGACCGCAGACATGAACTGTGCAACTTTGAACTGAATTTTAAGAAGCCTTTTCGATTTATTACAGGACAAACGTATCCAGAGCTTTTTTCACTTATACCATTTCTGGCCAAAGTTTGGGAAATGGGTACGTTTTTAGGGGGAGTAGGAAGGGGATGTAACAGCCCCTTCCCGATGAAAAACGTCACTTTTGGCAGGGGGTTTGGGGATTTGTTTGTTTGTTTTTGTGATGTACGGTTATATGATCAATTCCTTTTGACAAAGTTTGGTCCACGGGTTTTAGGAAGAATTCGACCCGACTTTTCATGACAGTTTTTCGTTGTGTAATGTACAGTCATACCAGTTCCATTTGACAAAGAGAAGTCCACGGCCATGGGGTGAAATCGGCTTTGCATTTTCATGGTTCAAATCGTATCTCTCAGTCATGTTAATGGGGTAACAACTAGGGGACAAGATGTTTATACTTACCTTTTGGCGATCCATGGGTCAATAACTGTTATCATACCTCCTTGCATTTAACTTACGTGCATATCATGCAAACACACATAACGATACATTTGTATACAGCTATACGCCTCCTATTAACAATTTGAATTAAATAACTTCAAATCACGGAAAATGGATGTTACATTATTTATGTTTTCTTTTAATTTCTTTTAATTTCTTTTCCTTTCTTGTCCTTTCCTTTTCTTTTCTTTTCTTTCCTTTCCTTTTCTTTTCTTTTTTCTTCTTTTCCTTTACCTTTTCTCCTTTTCTTTTTTCTCCTTCTTCTTCTTCATCTTCTTCTTCAGCTTTTTCTTCATCTTTTTCTTTTATTGCAGTCACACTTTCACCTAAACTTGCCTACAACTACGCATATGGGTGGGACGTAGCTATAACAAGCGACAGTTATCTATCTGCGAGACAATTACGGGTTATGAAATTTTCTTTTGTCGGGGAGCGCTCCTTGAAACTGGCGACCAATAAGCCAGTGACCAAAGGGAGATTATAGTGTCGTCAAAATCTCCAATCAAAAAGGAAGAAAAAAAAATCCGGATCTCGGTTGGCGATAACGTCAATGGAAAGGAAGGACTAGATTGGAAGGCTTTTAGAACTATCGTATGACATTTTAACAAAATAATGATTCATATGAGGTTAAAGCTGAATAGTTGTGACATGTCTAAACTTTTTTGTCTGGGTCTTACTGTTTTAAAGTGAATCAGGGCTCAAAACGTCAAACCGGGGGTCTTATCCGCATACTACATACGGAAATGGACGAAATTCGTTTTTATTTTTGAATACTTTTTAAAGTATCGTTCGACATTTTAACTAAATCATGATTTATATGAGATTAAAGCTGAAAAGTTGCTCTTTACTCTCATATAGTTGACATGCTGAAACTTTTTGTCTGGGTCTTACTGTTTTAAAGTGGAATCAGGGTTCAAACCGGCATACCAGGGGTCTTATCCGCACAGTACATACGGATATGGACGAAATGGGTTTTTAGCTTTCAAGGCTTTTTAAACTATCGTATGACATTTTAAATAATGATAAATAATGATTTATATGAGGTTAAAGCTGAATAGTTGCTCTTTACTCTCATATATGTGACATGCTAAAACTTTTTGTCTGGGTCTTACTGTTTTAAAGTGAAATCAGGGCTCAAAACGTCAAACCGGGGCTCTTATCTGCTTATCACACACAGAAATGGACGAAATTCGTTTTTATTTTTGAATGCTATGACATTCTAACTAAATAATGACTGATATGAGGTTAAAGCTGAATAGTTGCTCTTTACTCTCATATATGTGACATACCGAAACTTTTTGTCTTACTGTTTTAAAATTAAACCAGGGCTCAATTCTGCGTATTCTCTCTTTTCTTGTCAGTCCTTGACACAAATCGATTTGTGTGTGTGTGTGTGTGTGTGTGTGTGTTTGTTTTGAGGGCTTGATCTGGCCAATGCAAGGGCGTTGCAGGGATGCAAAATTTTATAGGGGCAATGTCAAATCTTCTTTTAAGGGGGATATGCCCTCATCGATCCTTACGGATCATTACGTTCCCTGGTGACAAGAAACGCCACCCTGGCAATATCTCTTTATTTTTGCCCACATATGTCATGAATATCGAGAACATAATTCACACTATAGCATTTAGGAATTTGAAATAAAGTAATTACAAACTGATATTGAAATTTTTACTAGAGGGATCGAGCAGCTATAGTTTATTTAAAAGGGACATGATTTTTAAATGCAATATTGCGTGGGAAGGGGATATATAAAAAAGGGAAAATTGAGAAATCCCAAACACAAGTGGTGAAAATGAGAAATGTTATTTAGCGAGGGGAAGGGCTATACAAAAGTGGCCGAAAAACATAAGTGGTAGCACGAATGGGGGAGGAGAAAAAACACTGTTACTAAGAAGGGAGTGGACATTAATGAATAAATCACTATCACCAATGGAGGCCAAATTAAATTATGAAGATAGTATAAGAACACTATACAATACAATAAATATATTACGTACAAAACAAGCAAAGAGAACATAGACTCTCAGAAACATTTGGTGAAATGAAACCATTTTTTCTCAAACTTATCTTCTTTAAGATTTATCTTTGATAAATACTTTTCCATATCATAATATGTTTTGATAGCTGTCAAAACTTTTTCAAATCTTGGTAATTGACTTTTACATTTAGATGAAAATATTTCTGTTTTTTTACAACGATTAAGATACAGTTAAAAGCGTTATTATGACTTCCGTTCAATCCAAACAAGTTATTTTGGTGTGTGAGTTTAAATTTTATATTGGTTTTACTGAATACCCATTTTTCAAGTTTAGCCCATATTACATATGAATATGAACAGTAACAAAATAATATTATGCAGGATTGTCTCTTCACTGTTGTTACAAAATGTACATTGCTTATTATCAACTATTTGAAATTTCATCAGTGAATCTTTCATGTAAAGTATTCGATTTAAAATCTTGTATTGAAACCATCTCATATTTATATCAATAGTTGACTGATAGGGAATCAGACAATATGAACACCATGTTTTATCCTCCATTTCTAAACTTTGTTTCCATTTGGTGAAGCTTTTACATTCTTTCTCATTATGAGTTAAAAACGAATGATAAATATTAGAACATCCTTTTTTTTTTTTTTTTTTTTGTTGTTGACCTCAGCTCAGGATAAAGTCGAGTCAGGACAGCCCCCCCCCCCCCGGGCCCCCTAGGCCCTTTCAAAAAGCTCTGGCCACAACCTGTCCAGAATGGCCAACAAAATGACGCATAGTGTATCAGTTGTTGGTAGGTGCGTAGACGAAAATGGAATAGCCCAACAGGCAATTAGCCTTAGTGATAATTAGACAAAGTGATGTTTGGACAAATTGGCATTTAGACCAACTGACAATTAGACTAAATGGAAAATGGACTATATGATAGTTAGACTAACTGCACATTAGACCATATAAATGCCATGTAGACCAAATGGATACTAGACCAAATGGATTTTAGACGAAATGCCTGTAGACCAAGTAGTTTTAGACTGACTGGGAATTAGACAAACTGACATTAGACGAACATGACGAACTGGTAGTAGACCAAGTGACAACAAAATAAAGTAAACATATGTGAGAGTAAAGAGCAACTCTTCAGCTTTAATGTCATATAGATCATTATTTAGTTAAAATGTCATACGTACTTTAAAAAGTATCCAAAGATAAAAACGAATTTCGTCCATTTGCGTGTGTAGTATGCGGATAAGACCTCCCGTATGACGGTTTGAGCCCTGATTTCACTGTAAACAGTAAGACTAAGCTTTAATTTCATATGGATCATTATTTAGTTAAAATGTCATACGATGCTTTAAAAAGTATACAAAGATAAAAACGAATTTCGTCCATTTTCGTGCGTAGTATGCGGATAAGACCTCCGGTATGCCGGTTTGAGCCTTGATTTTAAAACAGTGAGACCCAGACAAAAAGTTTCGGCATGTTATCTGTATGCAAGTAAAGAGCAACTATTCAGCTTTAATCTCATATAGGTCATTATTTAGTTAGAATGTCATACGATAGTTTTAAAAGCCTTGAAAGTTAAAAGCACATTTCGTCCATATCCGTGTGTACTGTGCGGATAAGACCTCCGGTATGGCGGTTTGAGCCCTGATTTCACTTTAAAACAGTAAGACCCAGACAAAAAGTTTTGGCATGTCACATATATGAGAATAAAGAGCAACTATTCAGCTTTAACCTTATATGAATCATTATTTAGTTAAAATGTCATACGATAGTTTTAAAAGCCTTGAAAGTTAAAAACCCATTTCGTCCATATCCATGTGTACTGTGCGGATAAGACCCCGGGTATGCCGGTTTGAATCCTGATTTCACTTTAAAACAGTAAGACCCAGACAAAAAGTTTCGGAATGTCATCTATATGAGAGTAAAGAGCAACTATTCATCTTTAATCTCATATGAATCATTATTTAGTTAAAATGTCATACGATAGTTTTAAAAGCCTTCAAAGTTAAAAACGAATTCTGTCCATTTCCGTGTGCAATGTGGGGATAAGACCTCCGGTATGCCGGTTTGAGCCCTGATTTCACTTTAAAACAGTAAGACCCAGAAAAAAAAAGTTTCGGCATGTGATATATATGAGAGTAAAGAGCAACTATTCAGCCTTAATGTCATATAGATCATTATTTAGTTAAAATGTCATACGATGGTTTTAAAAGCCTTTAGAATTAAAACAATTTGCGTGCATTTGGGATGTATCAATCCAAAAAACAATCTCAACTTAAAAATTCAAATCGAAAGTTTTCAGCTTTTAAATCATATCACCTCAAAGAAAATGTTTTCTGCTATAATATGACACAGTTTACCTTCACATCAAAGCGTCGAGTAATTTTTTATTTCAATTTATCATCTTTATCACCCATGTTACACTTTCATTTTCGATTGGAACTTTTGAAGACACCATACCGACAAATCCTATTATTTTCCGCGCTAGCAGACGCCGGAAGTCTTATTGGACCCCTTTCACACTCACTTCGTTAGAGTGGTCTAACTTAGACCCGTTCATCTGGAGCGGTTCTGAGGTGAGTGTGAATGCTAAAGTGGTCCAGGAAGCGTTCTTCTGGAGCGCTCCAGAAGACCACCTCGGGAGGTGGTCTTGAGGAACGGTTCTTAGTTAGACCGCTCTAACGTGCAGTGTGAAAGCAAAAACGATCCTACATAAAGCGTACTTCAACCGGAAGTGAGTGTGTGTGTGTGCGTGTGTGTGTGTGTGTGTGTGTTACGCGTGAAGTATATCAGTGGAGGTGCCGTGGTCCAGTGGTTTAAGGCGCTTGACTGGAGAAGCGAGGATCGGGCGTTCGATCCCCGGCACGGCACTTATGCCCTTGAGCAAGGCATTTTATCTACATTGCTCTTTTATCGTACATCAAATAAATGAAGTGCTATAGGCATATTGATACCAGCGTGTGTATGTGTAAAAAAAAAAAAAAAAAAAAAAAAAAAAATATCAGGCAGGCAGTATACGGTTTGAATTCCGCGCGAAAAAAATTGACCCGCTGACCTGAGCTGCCATAACAACAAGATCACTTTAAAATGCGCGGAGTTTGAAAGCAATCAAACCGTTCTACAAGAACCGTTCCTCTAGAGCGGTCTAACTTGGAGCGGTCTAACAGGGAGTGTGAATGGGGTCGCGCTCACAGGCATGCTGCCCTGTATTAAAAGATGGAACTACGTGGTCCTAGCGGGCAGGTTTTACTTGAAAATGTGACAACGGCATTGAATCAAATACTGACAGACAACTAAGATTTAAAGGGGAAGTCCACAACGCTTTACAGTAATTTGTATTGAATAAACGCAGACAAAAAGAGAGAAAAGATCAGTTAAAAATTTGAGGTAAATCTAATGGATGAGAAAGAAACTCAAGAAGTATGGATGGATTAAAGACAAATTGTGAACTGCGTTTTTTTTTTACCTTGCCAGCACCTTTCCCATGTAGTAAAAAAAAATCATGAATTTATCTTTTCTGTGCCCCTGCGCCCTTAAAATAATATTGCATTTATGTTTTTACAGAACCCCTTTACGAAAGTGATATTTCACTTCATCAAAAACCGTAACGTATTAGAGTTGCCAATTTACATTTGATCGATTTCACCTTCAAAAATTCATAAATCTCTTATTTGTGATCGGATTTTCCTCAAACTTTCATCTGTTTCTCTTATTTTCTGCTTTTACTCAAACCAATTTAACATCAGGGCTGACATTCCATTTAATAATGAATGAGTTGCCTACTGTAAGGTCCGAGATGCGTAGCTGATACAACGGTTATGCTGTCATTATTCTCCAAGGAAAGTCTGCATTCAAATTTACCGGCAGAGTGGGAACCATCTTGTGACCACATCTCAAGTACAAGAGAAGACGAATTCAGTCCCATAACGATATTACTTTGCACGGAACTGGGATTTTCAAGAAGAACATGTCGACGAGGAAGAAAAAAATCTCTAGGATATTCGATGTTTGAACAAGTCATCTCTGAATAGGATCGGTGTTCTTTTTGTTCGACAATAAAGAAAATTTTCAGATTATCTACTGAAGCATAATGATCCGATACCAACAGATGTACACCGAGTAGTTGTTCACTGTAGGTGCCTACATTGATTTTGATAATAAAAAAAATAGAAACAAATATGTACGTGTAAAAATCTCAATGGCACACACATTAAAGAACATAATCCTTATTGAACATAAAATTACAGGAGGCATGGGATGTTATTTTCCACTATTACAAACAATTTTGCTTTTTTTCAAGTTTTTAGAAAAACGTAGTTTTGAAATATTAATTATACTAATTAATTTTAGGGCAAGCGATCGCATACTTTCATCATGCATTTTCATAGAATGAGCATTCAAATTAGAATTTTACCCAATGATCATTCAAATTCAAGGGAGCTTCAGATCGCGAACATTTGGGAATTCGAATTCACAATAGACAATCATGTTCGCGATTTAAGCAATGGATTTAACAATGCACTTCTTCCCTTCGAATTTTCATTTAAAAATTACATGATATGATTTAGAAACAATATATGAAGTCGTGTTTTTGCAATGTGACAGTCATAGATGAGGAATAAATGATATTGATGAAGAATGATTATATTTTACGAAAAGGCAAAATCATGGAACAAAAACAAACGCAAGCAAAAGCTGGGGAACGATTTCTGACTACGAAGTGGGGTTGCCCTAGCCCCGTTATAGCACTCCTCCTGTTTGAGGGCTCTGTTATTATCAAAGCAAAAAGAAGAAATAACAAAGCAGACGGTCAACTGAAAAAAATTAGATAAGACAAAATTAAAAAGACGAACAATATGAATGAAAGGCTACTTTGAATACGCTGTTCACATTTAAAACGATACAGTATATGAAAAGTAAAGGGCAGTCCAGTACTATCTTACACCCATATGATTTGACGACTACAGCATTTTGGAAAAACACATTGCATTTGAAAATATCAGAATGCTTAAATGATTAAAAAACTGAAGAATTTAGATTCATAAAAAAGCCAAAGCCCGGCCATTTTGTGTACTTCTTTTACCTGTTTGAAAATGAATGAACATACTCATAACTGGGGTGCCAATTAATGAAAAGGAAAGTAAAACTCGAGCAAGAATTCGCATCCAAGTCGTCATAAATGAATTTTAATGACGCCTTGGCCACTTTAAATTGAAGGACGATGAATTAATTTGGATGTTTGAAGCACATTTTTTCTTGCTGGAAAATGAATATGAACGAATGAAAACTAATATGAACCAAAGGAGTAAACGCGACGAGCAAATAGCTTGAATCCGAGCGTTTAAAAATGAATTTTGAAAGCTAATTTTGCGAATTGACCGGGAAAACCTTTAACAAATGACGCACATGTCATGCATGTGTTCAAACGAAAAGTGACAAAGTTCTTCATAGCCAAGTCCAAGCTATTTTGTTCCATACGTAACCGACCACGTCTCGTATCTTAGTATACCTGATAATTGTAGTAGGTTGATAGTCCTACCAGAGCTTTGATCAAATGAGATATGAAGTGAAAAGACACGGTTGATGTCAATTTATTTTCAGTGCTCCACAATACTTGTAAATGTGGGACACCAAATTACCAAATACCTTATAGACTATAAATACACTACTATTTTTAGATACCTGATCGTTCACATATGAAATTAAGCGGGACGGAGCAGTTGTTTTCCTGCCAAGTGCCCTGTTCCAACTGAATGCAGTCCTTATACTGTTGACATATTACCATTTCGTTGCCTTCCCATGATGAAAACCTGTTGATATGACCACAATTGTGCAGATAATTACCTGGATGATACAATAATGTGAAGTATATCAACGCAGTCAGCTTAACTTATCAATTATGAACTTCATATTTTATTTCGAACAACAACCCAGTAGGATATGTTAACGCCTCTGGACTACTAAGAAATACATTTGCAAATTTGCACCCATACCCACGTTATCGGTACAACCGCAGCATCCCTACGGGTACAAAATTTCATCTTCGGCTTCAGTTCGTCAATGTTGTAACCCTGAAGGTGCACAAGTCCACAGGTTCAGTTTCACACCGTAGTTAAGCGGCTTCGTCTAAGATGCAAATGTACACCTTTATAAGGGTGCAACGAATACGAAAATACCTAGGGGTACACTTAGGGTGTTAGGGTGCAAATTTCAACTTTTATTTCTACTGAATGCCACCCCCCCCCCCCTCCCTCCACTCAGTAGGGGAAAATATTAACAAGGGGTAATCACTTTAGGGGAAGTTCTCCTTTGCTGTTAATTAAGCGAGGTATAGGCCGGGGTTTAATTGTCCCGAGGATATTCATAGGAGCACTTGCCTGTGTATAGTTGTTCCGGAGGAATTGTTCTGGTGAAAGTACATAGGGAAATTGTCCGCAGATTAATTAATTAGATTATATTTTTATTCTCTGCAAAGACCATGCAATACTAGCATATTCGGAAATACTTTTCCTTTTTTACAGTACTTGTACTCCATTAAAACTAGAGGCACAACGAAAGACTTAAGTGATGTTAACTAAGCGTTTTCTCACGAATTATCAAGCAGTGATCCATCGGTCCATTTATAGGTGCACTCCTCTTCCAGATCAGCGAGGCCAAACCAGACTGCTCTCCTCTCTATTAAAGTCTGAACAAAGTCCTGTCACCAAGAAAAGACCGCTGACTATTAATTGTTCTTTAACAAGAACATCAATAATAATAATAATAATAATATATGATTTCTCGTCAATTTTAACACTTTTTTTTTCATTCAATTTGATACTATTTTTTCATTCAATTTCGTCCCGAAACTTCGTGGTCATGCACATCCCAAGGTCAATTTCGTATGTGGTCATTCATTTATGAACTTTGTCCAATCAATTTCGTGATTTTGCATCCAGTTTCATCAAAGTCAAATCAATTTCATCATCCCCGGCTGCCGGCGTACGATTGCACATTGGACATTTTTTATTCGATTTCTTGCTTGAAAACTGACTTCAAATTCATGAAAGAAAAACTCTCTGTACACATGCAAATTAAAGGCTTGTAATTACTTGTTCATATATCTTGTTCATTAATTGAGGAAGTTTACATGAATTATGAAAAAAAAGTGTCTGTTTTGTCCCTTGGATGGTTTCGTTTCATTGTCTTGTCTATCCGTCGAATTTGAATGAAACTCTTTTGAAATTGAATGCACCTTTCATTCTGCAGCGGATCTTCACTTGAGACGAATTCGAATGATTAATTTGCATGAAACTCTTTTGAAACTGATTGAAGGAGGTCCAATTTATTGGAAGCAAGTTTTTTGTATTTATCTGAATCCTTTTTTTTTTTTAATAGTGATCTGAATATTTAATTAGATTTTCACTTTTTAAAAACCAATGCTACATAATCTGTGTGTATGAGTACTTAAAGCAGAACACAATTGCCATTGTGCATTGCAGCTGAATTTCCAGAATACTTTTTATAAACCCAGAGTCATGAATCATTGATCGCACTGGATAGCAAAAGGTTGGCAGAAATAACAGGTGCGATACGCGATGGTATTGTTGTGTACGTTATCAATTACTGATTTTGTGGCCTTGATTTTCGAAAATTGCAAATGTAATTAGATATTCAGGGCATTATTTTAACAAAAATATTCAGAGAAATGTCACAAAAATCTACCCTAATAAATTTGACATCCTTCAACTTTACTATGTAGAAGCTGTAGAGGCTTCTAATCTTGTGCCGAGGTTAGTTTTGAAATATATTGGTACATTTCTTTGGGTTTAACCTCCTATGCAATCATGACAACAACAAAAAATTCGTCGCCCCTTATACCCAGTAACTTACATTTATCTCTCTAGTCTTAAGCTGGGCCAGATCACCACCGAACTCATGGCAATAATTCCGAGCATCCTGGAAAGATCGTGGGGTAGTGATATACCGATAGGAACTGTTTCCTAAACCATGCCAATCTGCAGATCCAATTGTGATGCCTGCTGTAAAAAAAGAAAATGCAAATAAAACGAGAGCCACCATACGTTATAATTTCTCAGCCTTTGGCAAAATATCAATCTACATTCACCACTCTCTATAAAGCTTAAGTAAATGGGTATCCAGTATGAAAAAAATATTCGAATGCTTGAGAACCTTATCATGCTAGCTCGACTCAAACCGGGATAATTAATAATATGATTGCAGGGCCCTCAGGAAGAACGGTATTGATAATGATGAGGCTATCCTTCTCAAACAAGACATACTATCATTGTTATCGTTAGCCATGCTCTTCTCTAAATATTGAATCAAGCAGTGTAATTTTAGTCCGCCCCTTCCAAAAGTGTCATCAACGCAATAGTTCTTCAACGTAATTCCGTTATTCTGTTAATCTTCTGCCACAAATTCTGCTTCGTATTGTTTCCCCTTCATTTCTTTTATTTTTATTTTTCCAACTCCCGATTATTTTCCTTTTTTTTTTCCTTTTCTATTACAATTTTTTCTTCATTTTATAGTTCTCGTTCTCTCTTTTCCTCGCTTCTTCATTATTTTGGCTTTCATTTACAAAATTTTTACTAAGACTTACAGATCTAGTTACTTTTAAAACGCCGCGAATCTAACCTTCATAGCATTTTATACCCACACAATTTGTATACAACTCGACAGTTAGAATCTCTAATAATACCGGATTACTACTGCATGTGCTAAGATCGTAAGGTTGTGGCAGGGTTCAAATGTCCGGGTGAGGGAGTTGATTTAGGGCACTGAGTTTTACAATCGTAATTTCTTGAAAGATTACTCAGAAAGTTGTTTTTTGTTTGCTTCCGTGTCTAATATTGTTAAGTAACTGTTCCGACTAAAAAAAGTGATTTTAGATAAGAGTGCCCAATATGCTACAATTCAGTTCGGAGCTATAACGTAATATATACTATTAGGGCTAATACGCGCTGTGTATTTAATTAGAAGGTGCTATATAAAGAGACTATTATTATTATTATTATTATTATCATTATTATTATCATTATTATTATTATTGCTATTGTTTTCATTATTATAAATATTGTTATTGTTAGTAGTAGTATTTTTGCTATTATCATTATTATTATTATCAGTAGTAGTAGTATTGTTATTATTACTATTATTATTATTATTTATATTATATATATATATATATATTTTTTTCTTTTTTAATTATCAAATGGAGATGCGAAGGTTTATACCCATGTGTATAAATTAGTATCTAATACGTTGCGAAGATGACATAAGCATATATACACTCCCTCAAAATGGCAAATATGGCATGGGTGGAATGCTTACCAGGGAATGGAAAGGGTATAGGCCTATTTGAAGTGCGATATTATAATTCAGTCTAATGATTGAGGTAATGTATGCATAATTTGCATAGATCTTTACAATATGTATCATAATTATCATTTATAATTGAAAAAGCGCAATGTATATAAAATTCATTGTAACTGATTGGTATTTTGGTGTTATCATTATGTTTTTATCATTTTCATATTCACTACCATAATTAGTTTCATTACAATCATCATCATCATCATCATCATCATCATCATCACCATCATCAATATTATATAGCTACCCGATGAGTGATAATGGATTTATTGAAGATTCAGTAATCTATAAATCAAATTATAGTTGATAAATGGGATAATTTTTTTTTTTTAGATTATTTCCTTTCGGTTGCTATGCGACTTCGCGCTATGAAAATATCAAGCGCTTTTTATAAAGTATAAAAAGAGAAGCAAAATCTCAAAAATATATTTGCTTGCTCGCTTTCTTTGTTTGGAAATTCATTTGACCACTCATAGAGAAGGTCGACTAAGAAAAGATTTTAATTCAAGCAAAAGTGAATATGATTTGTATTTTTTAATAAGATAATGAACAAGGAAGTATGAGATCGCAAAAATCGTGAAGGTCCTAAACAAACGGATTTTTCAGTTTCATGTGGGGAGCCATTATTTGTTTAGTCAACAAATTTATTTTTAAAAATCATATCTCTACCAGTAAAGAATGAAAAAGACTTGTTGATTTTTTTAAGTAGTTTATTTTGATAGAGAACACTTAACAGTCAATGATAACCCTGGACAATTATTTTCTTCAGTATATCATGTATATGGGAAAGTAAGCGCACAAGCACCAAATGTTGAGTATGTTCATGGTGTTTTGTTTGTTTGTTTGTTTTTTATGTGTTTCTGGCCATCGCTTATAATTTAGATTGTTCCGTTGGTCCTTGAGCGCGCAAATTGAAAAAGAAACACTTAAAATGGTCCAGGACTAATTTTGTAGCTGTTTCAGACCGGCTTTAACATCTTAAAAAGTTCAAGGATACCAATCATTAATTAGCCGTTTGACAAGGCCTCGCGTCTTAGATTATATTCCACGCCGCGCACGACTTAGACGAGACTAGCTTTTGATACGGTGACTTGGCCAGATTCCGAGGAACGCGCGAGCGAGCGGCGAAGCCGTGAGGCCTTTTCGATATTGGTTTTTTTTTCCCCTCTCGGCTTCCTCGCTAGCTCATGAATCATGCATAGCTGTATGCAAATATACCAGCTGGGGTTCAATAGACCAATCAAAACCTACGGCTTCGTTGGCGATTCGTTCATTCTTGACACAGGTGAGTACTAGTGAAAGAATTGTTTTTGTTTGTTTTAGTTACGGAGTTAATAATTAAATAATGGACGTAAAATGAAGAAAAACGTTTTTGAATGTAAAGTACGCTTAATAACTTGACTTATCAGCTTTAATAGGAATTACAAAATATATAGAGGGATAATTTATTAAACATCCATGCCAAAGTCTCAACTTGGTTCTTCATGAGAGACACAAGCGGGGATATGATGACCACAATGTTGCGGCTTTCCGCGGTACCAGAGGATGGGCCCACGTTCCCCTCGGCCACCGCGGGTGGAGGCGATGAGAAGTCGGTGGTTTGCAGCTCTGCATCAGCTTGCCCACTCTGCACCTGTGTTCGCGTTCGGAGATGGTCTTTGCACAAAGGTATTGCCTGAAAGATGGCACTTTTACCGCAACCAGTCGGAAGGCTGACGAATGTATCTTGTCCTCGAAGCGCTGAAAATAATGTCTTCAATTGTAAGTCCTTGAATCCTGTGATATTCAGCTTCTGAGCTGCAAAAACGGTACTATTTAGGAGGATATCTTCTATGAAGTCGTCCCGAGAATCACTGGGGCGAGCCGCCATGTTGACTGAACTCATTTGCGTCCAAATTTGCATACTGAATATATGCTGACGTCATAGGAACAATTCGATTGCTGATTGGCTGCTACCATTTTGGTAGGGAATTTTCCCCAAAAAACAATGGCTATAATAAGAAATCCGAACCAATATCGAAAAGGCCTCGCAGCTTCGCCGCTCGCTCGCGCGTTCACTCTGGATTTAGTGAATAGTCTTATTTCAGCCGCGCTAAATTGTTGGACATAAACCTAAGCCACGAGGCCTTGTCAAACGGCTAATCATTAATAAAAATGTTTTGCTTTGTTTGTTCGCAATAATATATTCAAAATATAAGCTTTAGGTATTATATCTATGAAGAGATACTGCTAATTGAAAAATATTCTAAATTAAATGAAAAAGCGACTTGTGAGTACACTAGACGACGCACCCAAAAAGGGCGTACGAAGGAACACAAATCCGACTCATAGGGGCGCACACCTGTAATTATTTCCCCATAGGCTCATGTGTTAAAAATGAGAAATAAAAAAAATCATGAAAAATAAGTGCTAGCAATGACACCATTCAAACTTGTGTCTTGACTAGTTCATACAATTTCCTTGACTTGCTGAAAATATGAAGGTGTGTTTTCAGTATTTCTTTTCTCTACAAGGGCTGCAACTTACACTACCCACAATCCTGATCTAAGCTACAGTGGTCATGAGGTTTTTGGGGGCTGCTAATAAAGTCCCCATAAAATCACACTGGAACCAACTCCTGCTCTCTCATGGGACTGATCTGAACCTTAATTATCCCTCCCTAGGCACAAATAAAAAGTGTTGAAATATGTATTATCGATTTTATATGAATTGTTTTCAACAATAACATCATTGGTCGAATGGGAATTACCCAAAATGACTGGCTCTAATTTCAGCCGTGCGGCCACGGGGTCCGACTTAGCTTCCGTGCGCGGGTCTGTTTATGTCATCCTTTATTTTCTTCATACTCCTTGCCCATAGTTTTCTCAGATTGATTTTATAAAATGCGTACCAAAATAGTACACACTCTAAAATATGCTGCAAACTAAAAATGTCGCAAAGTGAGAGGTCTGTGAAGGTGTTTCCTGTTTCCATTTTCGATATTCATATCTTTATTCGATATTCATTTCCTTATTCAAAAACGGTAATATCTCGGGGGTTTTTTTCCCCACTCCTGCCTAGCGCCCACCCATGCCAACTTAAGGCAACCATGACCTTGAACTTGACCCCTTTAAGGTCAGGGAGAAAAATGGCGCCAAAACTGATTTTATACAGATGCGTATCAAAAGAGTACACACTTTGGTTTTTTTTTGTTTTGTTTTGTTTTGTTTTTTGTTTGCTTGTTCTTATTCAATTGTGGGTTAGGATGTATTTAACTGAGAAAAAGTAGCCAGTGAGTGAGTAATGGCTACTTTTGGAAAACTCGCATTTTTTGCGCAAAAAATGCTTGTCTTGAATTAGAGAAAAATGCATACCATACCAGGGCCCCATTTCATAAAACTTGTTATCAATAACAAGTTACAATAGTTGTTATAAGCTACTGAAATCCTTGAATCTGATTGGCTGAGAGCGAATTTATCACAGAAATGAGGCAGTCGTTATTGATAATAAGTTTTATGAAACAGGGCCCCGATAGCAATTGTGTGTGCTCTGACATTTTTTAGTAAGTGATTTGAGCAACCATTTCTTCCCTAACCTTTACCGAGCCTCACACCCTCACTCAAAACAAAACAACAACAACAACAACAACAACAAACACCCATAGCACAGAATTGGAGATTATGTCTTTTTTGTACACACTTTATATTTTTGTCTTGAACACGTTGAAAGCATCCAATGCAGTACAGGAAAATGTACCTAGAATGTTTAATTTTCATAGAAGAAACTATGAAAAATTATATTTTCAGACCTTCACTTTCGTGTCCTGGTTTTCCCTAACCTCTTCTACCGAGTCGCAGTATCCTTTAGTGTCTGGAGCACGAACATGGGGAAAGGATACACTGTTAGTGTTATGCGTGTTGATATCTTTAATTGAAGAAATGATAAAGCATTACCCTTATTACCCTTTCTTAAATTTCTTATTCATGCTACAAGACCTTGTTTCCAAGATCTTGTAACCTTCACGATGAATTAGAAATTTGAAGAAAACATTTCAATGCCAGAAATCTCCTCCTGTATCTTCCAAACACTCTCCACACTGAAATGGTTATTATTGGTGGAGATGATTTGTGCTTGAAAGACACCATCTGCAATGGTAGTGGTGGTGGTGGTGGTGGTGGTGGTGGTGAGGGCAGTGGCGTATCTTGCATCGGTGTCCTCCTTGAAGGTCCGGGAAAAAAAACAGGACAACTTGCTACTGCTACGTGTATACATCACGTGAGCTGCCCAGACACATAACTTGCCTGTCTTGGAGGGATTCTACCCAACATCAATTCATTATTGATTCATTTCTGGATACGCTACAGGGCGGGGGAGGGGAACACGGCTAGGTATGGAGGATCCAATGAATGTTCCGATCAATTACTGATTGGAACTGATAGCAGAGCACTTGCAATTACAACCTGGTATGGACTGATAGCAGAGAACTTGCAATTACAACCTGGTATGGACGTGGATCCAATTCATTTAGAATGAAGCATTTTTTGCGCAAACCAGTTTTTGGGAGTTTACCAAAGAAGCCAGTGTTAACTCAAAGCGTGAAATATCGTCAGTATTCATATTGTCATCAGCCCGAATAGACCCTAACCAATAATTTTAAAGGGGGAAACATGTAGATATCGTTAAATAACAAAAAAAAAAAGAAAAGAAGTTTTTTAGGTGATTGTACGCCTAACCATGACACTGTATCATGACATCATCTAGGCGCCATGTTGTTCAAATCTGATGTATAATAATATGTTTTGAAAGACAAGTATTTTATTTACTGCATGCGGTATGATGATAGAATTTTATCTACACTAAACTAAATTTTCGTTGGTGGTAGTCAACAAGAGTGCGGGCCAAAATTCAAATGCTTTTGTCCATTTTCGAGTGTTCGAGGTATCATACCCACAATTGTATAAACATTTTTTTATATTTGCTTTTGGTTTGGGGGGGGGGTCCGTTGTTTTTAGTTTAAATGTATTTTGATTTTTGTATGCACTCATTATTTCCTTTAGATGCAGTTGAGTACAGTTCATGGGATTGCATTGTCATTGACGGCCTATTGTCTAGAAGTTATTAAGAAAGGTCGATTGTACTGTTTGTATATGACATGAAATTAATTGTGTATCATGATTTGGAATCAGTAATGATATGAAAAATGACTCAATCTTGCTGAAATCCACATACATTGAAAAAGACTTCACACTCATAGGATTAAACACATATGGCATCAACATTTGTCCAAAGTTTAAAGCTATTTATAGTCATATTCTCGATAAGAAGGCATTTCCATATGAAATTCTTTTCAGATGAGATTAAAAAGGATGAGAATGGTCAGACCGTCAGAGTTCACTTTTCACCTTTACCATAACTCAAAACTCTTTTGAAGATTTTCCAACTTTAGTAAAACATTAAACATGACATGAATACTTAATTACAAGTACAGTGGTCTAGTTCTGACATTTCAATTCTTGATCTCGAGGGATACGTGGATCGCTTAATTATTTACGTTTTACATAGGGAGGAGTGAAGTAAGAAAGCACTTTTTCGCTTTTAAACTACCAATGGACAATTTACCTGTTGGGGGCTCCGATAATGATACACAACAAACTAGGTCTACCTCTTCGAGGATCAAAAAATAAAAAAAAATGGTGTATACAAATAAATCTGAGAACGCAGTGCTTCATAATAACTCTGGCATATCAGGTACCTATTTGCACATGGGTGGAGAGTGGCAAACGTGGATTAATGCCTTGCCAAAGGACGTTAGTGCCGGGCTGGGATTCGAATCCTTAACCCTTCGATTGAGAGTCAAGTGAATCAAACATTCACAAAACTGTACTTTAGTCAAGCTTGTTTTAAATATCCTTAATATCACATAATAATCCGTTTCAAGTTGAGATACAAGATTCATATTTTCATCTTGTTTCATATATCTATGCTTGTATTTATAATATTCTTCAGTATTTCTTCCTTGGTTGCGCTAGCTTGGTCGGGGAGGAAGACCTGCGGGTCATGGTTATTATGTTAGCCCTTTCCATATCCATGCAGCCCAGCTGGCGTAGCCAGTATTTTCAATCAGTTATTTTTCTTTTATTTACAAATATTTTGTTTCATCTTGATGTATGCTGCCAAATGAATAATGAATAAATAAATAAACAAATAAATAAATGAACCACTATACCACGACACCTCTAAAATACTCAAAACGAGAAGGGAATGACAACTATAAAGGAACAAATGAATTAAATTTCAGTTTTTGCCAGGGATGAAATATTATGACGCTGGCTCATTGATCCTCATATCTAATGTTAAGATAAATATCTGTATTACACTGTATTTATTTCATAATGGTTCATATACTTTGCACGCGTTATCATGTCGACGTATCGGATACGTGGTGAATTGTGAAGAGGAAAAAGGCATATTTCAGAAAAGACCTTACCTACTAAAGTCATGTACAACACCAACGAAGGGATAATCATCATATTCGTCTTTTCATGCCAAGCTTGTAAAAGTATGATCCGGTCACAAAATTTGCTTTAAAGATGGGGTTGACGATCGAAATGTAGGCCTGTACATCCGCAGTGTAACAGCAACTGTGCACTTTCGGCTAGCTCAGAGTTGTTTGAAGTTATACTGTCGATCACTTTACAATATGATAGGTCTTAACTTCCTCATTATAAAAAAAAAAATAATAATAAAAAAAATTACCTTAAAACAGGAAAAACGATCCTTGAACTCATTTCCTTGAGTATTTCCATGTTCAGGACTTAGAAGAAAGGCTCTCGATTTGTTATTCAATATTTTATCCTTCATGGTAAGATTGTTGCATTAGGAGTGTACACAACAAGAAAATGAATAGTTTTAACAGGAAAACCGTTTCTTGCCGTCCAGTTCGTTTTTCCTGCTGACGTCATCGAATAGTTCATTTTTTTCCCCATCACCAGAGGGAAAAAATGAACTATACGATGACGTCAGCGGGAAAAAAATGAACTATTCATTTTTCCGCCCCCCCCCCCCCCACAAGAAACTGCTTAGCCTGAGCGCGTAGTACATTGTGACGACATTCATTTGCGCGTATCTATTGTTTTAGGCATGCGTAATGATGTCATTATTACGCGTTTGATATCCACGCAAATTCACACCTTCTTCAAAGTGTTGTGTATACGTGTGCGGTCTATCATACCCTACAGTACAGATGATCAAGTATACGTAGATGAGTAGAATTAAGGTTTTGTTCAAGATGACGGATATAAAACAAATATACAGTGACTCATTCTCGGAACAAGCTAAAACAATTTGGTCTTCCTTCGATGCGAATAGTTTTAGCCAGATCCTCGAGTGTCATTGTATATTTGTATAATAACGATACTAATCAGAATATATAGCTCAACATTAGCAAATGCTCTACTGGGCTCAGAAGAAAACTATGATTACTGATTAAGGGTAGCAATGGAATATATGAAATATTCAGTTAAAGGGAAATCCAACCTTTGTTATAATTTGATTTGTGTGAAAGCAGAAAATTCAGAGAATTAGATTTGTGAAAGTTTGAACGAAATCGGACAAGCAATAAGAAAGTTATGATTTTTTTTAAAGAAGTAACCACTATACATATGGGAATTTCAAATTGGCTGTATCGGTACTGTCACTGTGACCCCAACACACAAAAGTACTAAAATGTAAATTTTTCAAAATGTACAAATTTGTAAGATCTCTTTCTTTTTGGAGGACTTATAACAATATGCTATCCAAAATATATTTTGAGTAAGGCGCTCAGAAGAAAACCGGAATTTTATATTTTGGTGTACGACATGAATGGGAGAGTTGACCGTGAATACATCACAATCGATTCACCAAACTGCCAATTTGAGATTCGCATAGAAGTAGTGATCTTATTTTTCAAACATTCATAACTTTCTTATTCTTTGTCCGATTTCTTTTAAACTTTCACCATCCTGTGTCTCTTATTTTTCTCTTTTCACACGAATCAGCTTCTTTTCTTTCTTTCTTTTTTATAAAGGTTGGATTACCCTTTAAGTCTTCACACTAAGAAAAAAAGGTACAATTTTGCACCCTTCAAATGCAACACTGGCAGCACCTTTTTGGGTGCAACTTTGCACCCTAAGAAGCTTTTTGCACCTTTAAGGGTGCAGTTAGCAACAATTTGGGTGCAGAGTTGTACCCTTTAGAAAAGGTACAAATTTGCACCCTTTTGGATGCAAACGTTTCTGCACCCTTAAAGGTGCAAAGTTGCACCTTTTAGGGTGCAAACGGGCATTAAAGGGTGCAAACAAGAACAAAAAGGTGCATTGTTGCACCCTTTTCATGTAGGGTGCAAGATTGCACCCAAAAAGGTGCTGCCAGTGTTGCATTTAGGGTGCAAACTTGAACCTTTTTTTCTTAGTGTGTTCTACAAAGAATTCGGTATGTGATAAACAGCAATGGGTAGACCAGGGAAATGTAACTAGAAATTATATGGATCTCCTGTTACTGCATTCAACACTCTTCAGGTAAAAAAAAAAAAAAAAAAAAAAAAAAAAGGGTATTGATGCAGATAATTTATGCAGGAAAGACACCATCTGCAATGTCGGTAGTGGTGGTGGTGGTGGTGGTGGTGGTGGTGGTGGTGGTTGGGGGCGTGGCATATCCAGCATTGGCCCTTGGGTGAAGCTGGTGTAGCTCTTCCTTGAAGGCACAAGAAAAATATCATTACAAAGTGCTATGCTTGTACAAGAAAAGAGCTGTCCAGACACATTTAATTCCCGTCTTTGGATGATCCCGCTGCCCCTTTCTTTTATCAATTTCTGGATACGCGAGATATGTGCACGGCAAGGCATAGGGTTAAGGAATAAATGAGTGTTTAAATAAATTGTTTTAATTCATCCAGAGGCATTTTTACGCAAACCAACTTTTGCGAGTTTCCCAAATGTAGCCAGTACTCATTCAAGAGTAAAATATGATCAATTCTTATTATAGTGTCATCCGATGAAACAGAATCTCACCCATAGTTTCATAAGAAAAAACATGAATATTGTATATTTATCATTTTGGAGGATATTTTCAGAGCGTGTACTTTTTATACGCACTCTAAATTCTTTATTTGTTCTTCACTTGATCATTTTTTTCTATTCCTACCAAGGCACTATGATATATATTAGGTACAACTGTTTGATCAATTTCCTAAAGTCAACTTTTTGATTTGGAGTAATAATAATTCAAAATCAGGACTTAAAAAGATAACAACATTCAACCTGCAATAAGTCATACTACATCACTTTTTCTAAAGAAAGCTATGATATGATCGACATTTATTATTAACTGTAATTGTTATGCATCAACTTTGGAAGAAATTGGTTTAAAAATCGCAAAGTGCATATTGGGTTGAAATTTCGGTACTTTTTCAGATGTTGTATTAGCCAAACTTTACGTCATCTGCATGTAAATGAGCAAAAAAGGGCAGATTTTTTTTCACTGCCTGAAATCTCCCTGCACATCAATGATCTGTAACATAAATAAATGGATAGCTGAACAAAACAAACATACCTTGTTTAATTCACAATTTATCGAATATGAGAGGTTTAGATAAGTTTTGAAACCAGTGAAACAAAACACTTTTCTTTTTAAGATTTCAAGTGATGAAAAGAATTAAGCTACCAAAAACACAAATATGTATGGAACACACATATGTATGGAAACTTTGGAGTTGGAGTATTTAATATAATATAATATACAACACATCCGTACAGTTACGATAGAGTCAGGATCCACCAATATTCAACCAAAGTACAAAATATGTCTTTGTAATTTGCCAGGCATTAGAATCTTATAGCTCTGTGATTGGCTTGCTCAGCCACCCTGCAATTCTGGGCGCCTGTTAGTTGACCTCTTATCACCAGTTTGATTTTGATTTGATTTGATTTATTTTCTGTTTCAAAATAATTATACATGATACATACTGATCAAATGATTAAACATAAAACAATGTAATAAGTTTAGTATATCAAACCAACATACAGAGATAAAGGGTACTAAGAAGAGTACAAAAAATAATTTACACAAACGGATCATTATTGACCAAACATATACAATGCAACGGAGGGGGCATGCTAAGAAAGCAATGCTTGTATGATGCATGCCCCAAAGACTTAAATACGTACAAGAATTTTGGTCAAACAAATTATAATAATTGGATAAATAGTGGCGAAAGTTACAGAAAATTCACGGTATGCCAACATAGGTTTCTAGGAAAACAAAGAGGAAGAGTGAAAAGACGGGAAATGGAAGGGAAAAGAGGTTTGGAGCAGGAACAAAAACAAGGTCGTTAGGCAGTTACTTTACTTGTCCTGGCTTGGAGAATACATTTTGATCTATTTTTGTGAAAAGGTGTGAGAAGCAACCAATGAGAGTGCTGGAATCAACTATTTGAAGGACATAATGTGTACTCAGTTTACATTTTTCTGCCTTCCCTCTTCCTTTTTCTCACATACAGACACACTCATTATCTTTCATTTTCCTCCTTCCTCCACCCTCCTTCTCTTCATTCTCTTCAATGTTCCCACACCGTCTTGCACTTCAAATTTACTTTCACACTTGGTTTTTCTTATAGGTTGAGGCAATAGTCCTTCTACCTCAACTCACTTATCAAAACTCTCTTATCAATAAATCGCTTTTCGTAATGATGCTTTATGAATTTGATATTATTGAACGACCCAATCGTGATTAAGTTATATAAGTTTCTGGACATGTAATAAAAAAAAAGCTTTGCTTTTAAACATGTCCAACTGTTCAACTTCATTTAATAGGTCAATATCTGTGCATTATATTTTTTTACTTATTGATATTTAATTATGTGCCCATATCTATGGAAAAACATCATTGTTATATATTGTTGTTATTGTATTTATTTTATGTTATGCACTACAATATTATGTTAATATGAGTGAAACAGTCAATAAATCTTGAATATTGATCCTGTCCCTGTCATTAAGTGCATTTCTTTCTCACTTGCACGTTTTGTTTTATTTTCATATTTTTGCCATATATTAACTCTATTAAATCTTATATTTTCAAGACAAATAAAGAATAACATAAATCGGTGTTTCCTCCTCTTTAATTTCATGTGTAAATCATGACAATTGGTAAAATAATATTGACTAATCCATTTACTCATTCAGAAGTTTGATGTTACAGCGAAAGGGGGGGGGGGTGCGGTTTGACTGGTAACTGTCATTTGTCTGAGACCGTAAATTTTGACCTTTAAAATTTAGGAGGTTTGGAAGTTTCTCATATATATGTACAAACGTGTTTTTGTCCTGTACGACAACACACTATTTTTAAATGATTGTGTCAATGAAAAAATCCAGAATCTCAGGTTTACCCTAAACTTCATTATTATGAAATAGATACCTTCACCTAAAACCAGAAAGAGGATCGAGGACGGTGGAAACATGGGAACGCATTACCTTGATATTCATGTAAAAATATATGGTGGGATAAACATAATAAAATGAAGTTTTGGGAATACCACGTGTTACTTTTTTCTTAACAGGCTGTTGATTTATTACCCAATAACAGGGCTTGTACCGAAAGGGTGGATAGCGTCGCGTCGCGTCGCGTTGACTGGAACGCCACCATTCATCCAAAGCCCCCCCCCCCCCCCCGTTTTGCCGAAGGGTGCGTTGACTTTTTCTTAATATTGTTGGTGGGGGGGGGGGGGGGCTTTGGACGAATGACGGCGTTCAAGTCAACGCGACCCGACCCGACGCTCCCAGCGCACCCTTTCGGCAAAACCGGGGGGGGGGGGTGGGGACTTTGAACAAATGGTGGCGTTCCAGTCAACGCGACCCGACCCGACGCTCCCAATGCTACCTTTCGGCAAAACGGGGGGGGGGGGGGCTTTAGACGAATGGTGTCGTTCCATTCAACGCGACGCGGTACAAGCCCAATGATAGTCACGACAATAGTGATAAAAAGATATAGCACAGTTTTACTAGATGCTCTTTTGGGTTAAAAAGAAAAATCTAATGAATTGCCTTAGTATTACGTGCACAAATAGAATCAACAGTGACTCAGTTAGTCGGTTACGGGTTCTACAAAAAAGTGGATCATGTGATAAACAGCAATGGGTTTGCTTTCCTAATGAATTCGAGTTTGACTTTGAGTTCATTTATTCCGTCACGGTCAACAAAAAATGCTTCCAGCTTAAAGTTGCCTTTACCGAAGGCCTTGAAATACATGTTAATCTTTAGAAATAATCATAAATCAATAACTGAATCTTCAAAAATACTTTACAAATACAAACACTGTACAAAAATTAGAAGTAGCAAAAGTTATTACTTAACAAAATGAAAAGCAACAACTAAAGACAACAAAATATATATATAAAGCCCAATGCCATTTTTTACCTCTTAATGAATTAAGATATTGGGAGCATGTTATGACATTCAAATTATTTGTTGTACCATAAGATCTTAGTATCCAACTAAATTTCATTCTATTTAATGTTTTACCTTATACATGACCAAGCATTCATAATTTCTTGGTAAAAAAAAAACTTCCATTTTGTCAACCTTTGTCTATCATATTAGATCAATAGTGCATTTTAAAAGTAGCTTCTGACCTCCAACTGGTTGAAAATATAATTAGAATTGCAGACTCTTTCCAGCAACCTTGTGTGTCATCAACAGTTCTATCGAACCATTTCAATGAATGGTAATAATGATACAGATTAGTGGCAGATCCAGGATTCTCTGTCCGGGAAGGGAGGGGCACAAGTCCTAAAATTTTCTGGCGAGCTTACAAAAATTTGCTTTCTCATTTTTCAGGAGCGTTTTTACGCCAAACATCTGTGTCGAGCAAAAACATGTCTTTCATTTTTCATCATCATTTTCTGTCCAAATTTCTCTGACAAACCAAAGAACTAAAAAAAAAAAAAAACACAAGTTCGTACATTTTTCAGGACAGTTTGTAGTCCGAACATTTTGCACCCGTGACCCCTGCATCCGCCACTGACATGTTCTTTTATAGCGATATATTCATGTCACAAGTGATCAATGCACTTTAAAATTCAAACGTAACCACTTGTAAAAAGCTCGCTCAGTCGAAAGATAACCAGATATGGCAACATAATTTTGTATGCAAACTATAACTATGAGTACATTGAGATCCAGCAGAAGAAAAATACGCATATAAAGCAGATTCGACTGCTTCTCGTTCCGAATTTTAAACATGAAATATCAAGTATAATAACATAATTTTTGTACGCAAATTATAACAAACTGTCTTTTAGATAAAAGCCAGGTCCAGCGGAAGAAAATAGTGCACATGTAGCAGATTGCTTGTCGTTCCGAATAACATGGAAATATAAGTAATATCAACATACATGTAATATAAGCCAACCATTTCCTAGATTGCGGTCCGATCTAGAAAAAATGTAGACATATAGCAAATTGTTTGTCGTTCCAAATAACACGGAAGTATCTGAGATATATAGTAGCAGACTACCTCGAGACAGTTCTATCGTCCCATCTAGCGACAAAAAGGGGCACGTTTAGCAAATTGATTGTCGTTCCGAATAAATTGGAAATATCAAACACGATTGTTTTCGTAAACGATTTCAAGCGGATTGACTTGTATCTCTGAATACTCGTCCTGATCACCTCTCCTATCATGCCCAGGGACGTTACTTCCAGAAGTCTTCGGGCCTTTGTAGAGGTCCTGGTAGGTGTGTTCAGGTGTGCCTCCTTCAGAGGAGAAGGTTGGATTCCCGTACATGTAATCACTGGGTGAAGATGCCTTTGTTCCAGAGGGTGGCGATGATGGTGCGTTCTGTGTTCGTGTGTTCGATGTCGACATCCTTTTGCGGTAAAGCCTGGTAAGAAGAAATTTCTATATCAATTTTCCTAAAACTTACAAAGGTTGATAATAATAATAATATATAATAATAACGGTTGCTTATAAAGCGCTTTACAAGAATATATCAAAGCGCTTACATTATCATTATTACCCCGGTCACTGGATTCAAGTATACCATCCCGCACATCACAGTGCACAATCTCCACTCCCTGGGGAGCATTCCAGCCAGTCGCCTTTTTACGGGCGCGCACATGCTAATCCAATCACATTGACCTTCGCATCCTACCGGGTACCCAATTAGCACCTGGGTGGAGAGTGGCAAATGTAGATTAATGTCTTGCCAAAGGACATTAGTGCCGGGCTGGGATTTGAACCGCGTACCTTGTGATCTTCAGTCCGCTGACTTATCCACTAGACCACAACACCTCTGATATAAAACAATAGGAGAGGGAACATGTCTAGCTCGTTCTGGACTCTAAATCTTGAATGGTAAATCATCATAGCGAACTTCCAATCTATTATTCAAAACACTGTAAATATTTATTTCAGGGTGGATTTTTTTCTTCTTCCCTTCCTTCTTCTTCTGCTTCTTCTTCTTCTTCTTCTTCTTCTTCTTCTTGATATTTAAAGTCCAACGTTTTGTGTATTTTCCTACTGGTTTGGCGGGACTGATGCAGTGTATGTACAGTGCCATATGAAAAAAAAGTCTAAATGATGAACATGTTAGTTCTAACAGATTTCTAGCCTCATTTCGTATAATGTGTACATACCAAAATCCTAAAAGCACGCCTCCACATACAAGGAACAAGATCAACATGACTCCAAAGAGCGCCCATGGCACGGACCCTCCAGCCCTGCTCCTAGCGACATTACCATATGTTGGTGTCTTAGGCTCCGTGGGCGTGGTATTCGCCCCAGCAGTGATTGGTTCCATACCTACAATGTAGAACATGATGAAACACATAATCCGTGTTTATTAAAGAATCTTTTGAATTGTCAACATTCCTTTTTTAATGATTTTGACACTTTAAAAAAGGCGTGGTTTGTTAGAAGTTTCTGTGTCCTAAATGAAGCACTGCAGATTAATAATCAAATACCCTTTAACCGTTCTCCTGATACAGAGATGGTGTAGAGTCCCCCTGTTCTTAAAGTGCGGCCCACGGGCCACTTGTGGCCCGCGAAACGATTTCATGCGGCCTGCCAAAATATCTGAGTAAGAAGAAAAAAAATCTTGTTTTAAGAACTATGTTGATACATAATATATCATCCTAACTATTGGTAAGAATAAAAGTATCAAATTTTTTGCTCGCTCGCAAATAGCGTATCATATTTATCTGTTCCCTGCCCTACCACATATTATACTTCGGGTTTTGTTGTTTTTTTAATCAAACAAAGAAAAATATAAGGAGGGTGTATTCTAAAATCGTTTAACCGTCCTTAGATGAGTCATTCGGGTATGTATGCATTAACGTCTGTGGCGGGGGATGGGGCCTGGAGCCCTCTCCCCCGAGAATATAAAAATAATTCCTGCATTCGGGCACCAACCATCTCATTTTGGGGCAGTGAAATGGTCTCTTTGTAATTTTTATATCATATCTAAATTAGCACATTTGAAATTACATTTTCACAATTCTAAAGTGTCATTTTTTTTTGCTAGCAAGCTTCGCTCGCTCGCTGAATAATAATAATAATTAAAAAAAAAAAACAGAAAGCTAATACACAATGTATTCGGGCAAGAGTCGTGAGTCCCATGCGTCTTTGTATGTATATATAATACTCTGTGGCCCGCGACGTAATTTCAAGAATATTTCTGGCCCTCCTAACAAAATAATTAAGAACCCAGGAGTGTAGACATTATACATCATTGTTTCTATTAGTTTTGTCAACAAGAGATTCCATATTCAGTGAAAACTGAATAAATTTCCTTTATAATTGTAATACCCTTTCCACTGTTATTGTGTATCATTTCAACGGCGCTCAAATAATTCCCCCATCTCATACACAACCCCTGTGTGATTACGTAAATAAAATATATCAGTTTCATAACGAATGTCTTTTGTAAAGTTTACTTCTTTAAAACTTTAGTATTTTCCTATTACTATTTCCAGCTTTTTGTGTTTACAATATTTCTCAGTGCTTTCTCTTCGATAGCAAGTGCGTTATGTCTATAATTTGTTTGCTTTCCAAGGCCATGTATCTGTCTTCTTCTTTTTCCCCTTTTATTGGGCATTTTATGCATGATTGCCCAGTCTAGTTCTTTTTATGTACTGTATTCATGCTTCATCTTTTTGCCAGGGACCAGCGCTTCTACAAGCTCTGCTTCTAAGCTGGTCTCTGTTTTCATTCTCATTTTCATAAAATTAATCTTAAGTAGTCTTCATTGATGTTACTTTTTTTTTTCTCTCTTACAACTCAAACTTTAATGCACTTTGTTTTGCTTGTAATGATCGAAAAATGTTTATGCACTAAGTTGTGTTGTCAATTATTTTGAATATTGTCAGATTCATAATACTTATTGTTATATACTTTGAAAAATGAAAATGTAATGAAATAAAATCTAAATCTGAAATCTGAAAATCTGAATCTGAAATGTAAGAAATATGTCAAATGGGAAATAAACTCCAGAATATGTATTTTAAAAAAAAGGATTTCTGGGAAGTGAATATCTAACAATTTGGTTTGAAAGCCTGTACATGGCCTGAATTTCGAGCATTTCAATGATGGAAACGGAAACGCCTTTGTTTGTTTAGTTTCTAAACTTTAAAAGAAATAAATATTTTACATACACTGTACTGTTCTCATCACCAGTTTTTGACCACTGCCAAAGTCCATTGGTTTTGCGCTAAGATCATATACATGGACTGGTGTGACACTTATAATGTACTCGTCGTCTGGTTCTAAGCCAGTCAATACGTAACCGACTGTTGTAGCTGAGTCCGGTTTGACGAAAGCAACTTTTGACCAATCAGATGTCTCGCTCTTGAGGTAGATGTCGTAACCACCAATGGGACCCTCGCCGACATCGCGATCACCATCCCATGCATTCCATATGATTGCGATTGTATCGCAACCCGTGTAAATTGAGCTTGGAGGTTCAGCAAGCCTTGGAGATACTTGTAAAAGGAAGGACATAAAACGGAAAGTCATATGCCCGCAACATTTTCCCCTCAAACATATAATTATTTGCGAGTGAAGTTTAAGCTATATTAGCAGGCCTATTTTTAAAGTACTGATACGATCTTTTTCTTTTGAAGCTTTGCCAAAGTTCACTGAAATACAATTTTGAATGGCCATAAGCTTACCGATCTGACAGGTTGGTCCAGTCCATCCATAGAGACACTTGCTTGAGAAGCATTCACCTGTTACAGAGTTACAATAGGCGCTTTCACACCTACCGGATCAGGAAAAATACCTGGTATTTTCTGATCGGGTATTCTCCCCCGATCAGAAAATACCAGGTATTTTGCCAGTGTGAAACGAAAGTACTCGTAATATCCCCGCAAGAAAATACCCGGAATTTAGTAGGTACTTTCTCAAAACTACGCGTACTTTCTCCAAGGTCGCGGGGATATTTGCAGTGTGAAAGCAAATTACGAGAACTAGCTATTATGGCCATCTCTCGCATCGCACGTCCGCCGCTGCAGAAGCAGTGAATTTGAAAGCGCGCGCCTCGTCTGCAAAATAAACCGTACTGCGCATGCTCATAACTTCGAGAACTTTCCTCGAAGAGCTCTGGTTCGGGGAGGTGTGAAAGCGCGAAATAATTATCGGGTATTTTGGGGCCTGAACAAGTTCTCGTAATTTACGGGTATTTTTCCTGATCGGGTAGGTGTGAAAGCGCCTAATCTGAGACTCCTTCTAAACAGTGACAGGTCTGTGTACACGAGTCAAAGCAGCCCGTATCTATGAAATGTGAAGAATATGTTTCTTATTTCAAAAAAAGGTCGATTCAGCAAGTCAAGATGTAAATGACCTAAGCAAATTCATCCAGTAAGATTGAAAACGGTCAGCCTATTAGTTTAATAAGCTGTTTTTAGACATCATTCAGACGAAATTGGAAAAATGAGCTTTGATCGGCAGGATAGGACCTGAAGATAAGATATTGAGGTATTAACTTCTCTCTCGACTTTTGCATCATATTACACATCGCTAGTTGAAATTTCAACTTACAGATGTTGCAAAAGGTGTTCCTTGGTGGTTCAGTGACGTATCCAACAGCGCACACACTGTCCGAGTCGACACAATAACCGCTCTCTGCATCACATGGCCCATTGTCAGGACAGTGACACAAAATACCGCAGTGTTGGCCGTAGAAGCCTTTCGGGCAAACTTCTGGAACTATATATGAGTTTTAGAGAAAAGGGGACGTGATTTATTTGCTCTGCCTTTGTGATTTAATGATCTCCAAGAAAGGGAGAGAGAGAGAAAAAAACAATTGATAAACATGATCGAACCAAGTTAGAAATATATGACTGTTTTCTATACGACAGGCCCATAGAGAATTACGCTGGAAATCATACCTTGGCAACTGGGGCCAGTCCAGCGGTCTCCACAGTCCCCCGGACATTCCCCGCTGAAGATGTCACAAGCTGACCCTCCTGAGCAATGACAATCCTGGAGACAGTCAACACCGTAATGTCCGGATTGACAGGCTGTTAAGAAAGAAAGCAATATAATCAATGTTCCTAATCTGTACTTTCCCCGTTTTCGAGTACCAATCACAATCGACTGTTTACTCAGGACATTCAGTACACCGTTAAGCGATCCAGCTTCGACAGAATTCACGAAAGGAAACTCACGAGTTCAAGGGTCAGTTTCTGCAATAGTTAGAAATATCACTTCCTTTCGATATGACTGGAATAGCAGCAATACTACAATTACCTCAAATAAGGTCTACAAGCATTGTGATAGGAAAAAAATCAGTACTGTTGTAGTTCGAATTTCGTTAAATGAGTATGATATGTAATTCTGAGACTCACTTTCATTACAGTAGATGCCGGTGTAACCCGCCAGACAGTTGCATCCATAAGGATCAGGACGACAGATCTGACTACCTGCACATGTTACACTCAGCCCCTGGTGGGGACCGCACATGATATCACAATCTGAACCAAAGCGATGTTAACCACATGCTTTAGGTATAAGAGGGACAAACGAAAAACGATATGAAACTATATTATCATGATAATACATGTAAGCCAAGATTTCCGACAGGTGGGGACATTAGCAACTTTGGAGGAACATGACTTTGCATTATTTCGGCGCACTAGGAAATAGCTACAAAAAATGGGGTAGAAAATGACAAAGCCGACTGCAAAATCTGGATTACTGACAATTATCAAATGAAAGTTATTGCAAGGAGTTCTACGATGACTATTCCTGCGGATTCACTGTACCTTGTAAACAGTTCTTTCCAGTGAATCCGGGCGGACAGATACACGATCCAGATCGATCATGGCAGATCCCGCCATTGTAGCATGGATCACATACACCTAGACATGATGGAGGGCCCCATCTTCCTGCAGGACAGTCTTTCAAGAAGAAATAGAAATAGACATACGAGAATTAACCCTTCATTTTAGCTTGGTTAGGGTTGAAGGAGAAAATAAGAGGAACATTAGTGAAAGTTTTAAAAAAATCGGACAAAGAATAAGAAATGACGACTGACATCTATAGGAAGGTAGTTTTAGCAATGAGTCGGGTCTTTCATGACAGTGAACATAGTGGAGAAATGGGATATTGGAATGATTTTGTACAAAACAAAAGAGAGAGCTCTCACCGTATAAGATATCACACATCATGTATAACCTGTTTACTGGAGATATGTAATTCATGATGTCATAATATAACAATTCATAATTGTCTTATTCTTTGTCTGTCTTTTTTAAAACTTCCACCTATAATTTGTCTGCTTCTTCTCTGGCCGCCTGTCTATGAAGGGTACTTTCCCTTTCATTTTCTTTTCTTTTGAATTTCATATGGGTTGGTGACTTTTGATTTGCTATTATATTAAAAAAGAAAAAAAGAAAAAAAAAGGATTAAGCCTATTTTGTGTTTCAAACAGCAAGAGAGCAACTTAAAGTCTCTAGAGTTATTGATAGATGATCTTCTGCTCTTTGTAACGAAGATATTTTCTGCACACAAACATAGAAATAATACACAAAAGGGCTACATGAACTGGTTTTAATGGGTAGATATGCCCAAAATGGAATTAGACATGTTATGTATAAAAGGACCGGATGCATCTTTGTAAGGAACAGAAAAGTAAGGGGAGTTAATATGACGGAAATGTCACCAATCTGTTATTCCTTTGGGCATGTCAGGACAGTCTGAAAAAAGAGAGAACAAAAAAGTTGACATCCACTGACGTAGCTACTTGGGGTATGGCGTGCACATGCATGCCTCCCCTTGGAACACAGGAAAAGGGAAAATTTTGAAAGAGAGGGGAGAAAGGTAACATGACAAGTTATTTTGAGTAGCAGTGAACCCTTTGATTGGCCTACCGGAGTTCTCAGTGAGAGTCTTTTTTTTCAGCACATTTAACGATTCCGTAAATGTCTAGTGAGGCTATTCTTCACGTTATGCATTGTATATACACACAAACAAAATTGAGAGTAAATTTTACGGGTAACCTCGCTACTCATAAGGACCGCCATTCATAAGGACCACTTATTCATAAGGACCGCTATCCATAACGCGTGACTAAATGAATAGCGGTTTTGTACGAAGAGCGGTCCTTCTGAATAGAAAGCAAACCATAGACAAATTTCCTCGCTATCCGTAAGAACATCCATTCATAAGGACCACTATTCATAACTACTCATAAGGACCGCTATTCATAACGCGTTTTAAATGAATAGCGGTTTTCTAGGAATAGCGGTCCTTATGAACAGCGAGCGGACCCGAATTTTACCGACCCCTCCCATCCCTCACTTGATGGCTTTGTTCGTTCACATGGTTCACATTTCATCCACCTTTTAAAGGGACCGAAAAGTAGCCAATCGTGGTGTTTGGGAGCTTGGCCTGGCTCGGGTAATATTCAGGAATCTACGTTCATCTTCGGTAAAAGAACACGCAATTGCAGTGATACGCATTCGACCGAAGAAAGACGAACTGAACAACCCAACTGACAAACTACCCCACCCTTGACCGCCATTTTGTTCGCTGCTCCAAGATTGTTGTTATCCACGGCCTTGCAATAGGGGCAAGCGAATGAAATTGAACGTACATGGATATCGAGCGGTGGCTCCCTTTGATTTAATTTTGATTTGATTTATTCTTATTTTCCGTTTCAAAATGATTATTATTTTATTATTTTATTAATTAGTAATTATTACTTTAAGACTAGTGCCCCCCCCCCCATCGATTAGCAAAAATTTAAAAGGAAACAGGTAGAGAGGGGAAAGGGCTTTAAAAAAAAAAATCATGAGAAGATGGCAACAGACCAATGCCTTTCCTCTCCGCGACAGGATTCACGCTATTCCACATGAACCACTGGTTTTGTTCCCTTGCTTTCCATATAAAAGCCTACTGGCCTTTTCCCTTCTCTGTTATGAAGCCGTCATCTAAAAAAAAAATTGTTATTGTCACAAAATTGTTTCGACTGAATACGTCCTCATGGAAACAATGGCATTGCTAGACATTTTGAATGGGGGAGTGTAGAGCCCACAAATGTAAAAATCAACCACAAATGTAAAAACATTGCACCCGCAAATGTCAAAATAACCACAAATGTCATAACATATCACCTAAGTGTAAAAATTACCACAAATGTAAAAAAAAAAATCGTCCACAAATATAAAAATCTGTTTAACCACAAATGTAAAAACATTTCGCCTACAAATGTAAAATTGTCCATTTTTACCATAAATAATGTCGACCGCAAATGTAGAAACTCATTGCTTGCATAATGCACCCATGTAAAATAAGTTATTATGAGATATATGTGTGTGTGCGCGTGTATGGGTTTGTGTAAAGTTTTCCTGACCATTAAAATTCCTAAAAAAATCGAAACACCCTTTACCACAAATGTCAAAACATGTCAATCGCAAATGTAAAAACTTATCGAACTAGTGGTTTACTAGTGGTTTCCCTTTTTTATGATCAGTTTACAGAGACGGGGGGGGGGGGGGGTCGAGGAGCTGATCATAAACCTCAATGGCAGAAAAAATTCACATAATCTTCATAGAACAACAATTTATTTTATCAGTCTCAAGAGGGCGCTTCATATAAATTGAATTTGAACTAAAATTTGACTTTATATTCACGCGATTTTTAATGATGAAATATTTAATGGTTGAGAAATGCCTGATAACTGATAATCAGAGATAACACGAAAGTAGAGGGCCTACACTTTACGGCGCACGCTGCATGTTGTTTTGATTAAAAATAAAGGGTTTATTGCCACTTGGTCTACAGCCAGTTGGTCTAATATTCAATTGGTCTAACATCATTCGGTCTAATATCAGGTGGTCTAATAACCAATTGGTCTAATCATCATTTCATCCAATTACCATTTGGTCTAATTGTCATTTGGTCTTATTACCATTTGGTCTATAGTCAATTCGTGTAATAGCCATTTGGCCTAAAACCATTTGGTCTAATAACCATTTGGTCCATTATCAACTGGTGTAATTGCCATTTCGTCTAATCATCAAATGGTCTAAACTCAATTGGTCTAATACCCAGTTGCTCTACACATTATTTTGTCTACACCCATTTAGTTTAATAACCATTTGGTCTAATAGCCGTCTGGTCGAATTACCATTTGGTCTAATCATCGTTTCGTCTAATGACCAACAGGGCCCCGTTGCATAAAACTTACCATTAACGATAACTTTGCCATCAACGGTAACTCCCATGGAAACCTTGATTTTGATTGGCTGTTGAGTGATGTTGCCATGGTAGTTACCGTTGATAGCAGAGTTACCATTCACGGTAATTAGCCCATTCCTGGGCTAATTTCTTGTTTGCCCTCTTGCTACGACTAAGGACTACCCTCTTACCATTGCATTGAGGAATGACAATGGCGGATGCTCATGAATATGAAATGGGGTTAGGATTAGGGTTAGGTTTAGGGTCCTTCGCCTCCCCCCCCCCCCCCCCCCCCATGGTGCCAGTGCCCCCAACAGCTGGACTATAGCTAAGCCACTGATGATTGTCCACATGATCCATGCACTGTTTATACGTTTAAAAACAATTACCTGAACTGGGCCCTCTTGCATAAAAAATTGCGTTTCATCGCAACTCAGAAAATAAAACGCAAGTCCCAAATATGCGATCCTGATTGGCTGAAAATCAATTTGCGTTTAATTTTTTGAGTTGTGATTAAACGCAACTTTTTATGCAAGAGGGCCCTGGAGAAACTTGCTTTTCATCTCTAATAACATTATTTTCTTCTTCTTTTTTTTTTTGTTTGGCCTTTTTTATAATCTTCTCTTCCATCTTTCACCATTGTTTTCTTTATCCTTCCAAAATTTCTCTCTCTCTCTCTCTCTCTCTCTCTCTATCTTTACCTTATGTCTTTATCCTTCTATCCCTTAACTTTCTATCCTCCCTATTGTAATGTTATTCATCGATTAATTTTTACTTCCGTCCTTCCTAATATTACTTTTTATATTCATTTTTCCATCATCTCTCTCTCGTTATGTCATTCTGTTTCTATTCATTATTACTACATGTACCACATGCAATGCAAGGAAATGGAACGTTTTTGAAAGTGGGGACTGGTGCCTCTTTCCCGGATACCAACTACCCTTTTCAACATTTTGTTAGCAAGCGAAGTGAGCGGCCAAACATTATTACAATGTATTATCTTTGAAATGTGATCTTTTAAAAAAAAAAATATACTGTACATAATTATTAAACAGAATTATATAAATTTGTCTACTCAAAAAGTGAAGGGGCTGCAGCCCCATCACCCCCCCCCCCCCGGCCCGATGTTAGACCAATTGGCTATTAGACTAACTGGCTGTAGACCAAGTGGCAATAAACCTATATAACTATGACATGCTAACCTATTGTCTGATGGTTAGACACAATGGTAATTAGACGAAGTGATGATTAGACGATGTGGGTGTTAGACCAACTGGGTTTAGACAAAATGGCTATTAGACGAAATGATGATTAGATCATTTGGTTATTAGACCAACTGGTTTTAGCCGAAATAGATATTGGACCAAGTGAACATTAGACGAACTGATTATTAGACTAAGTGGTGTTTAGACCAAATGTGTCAAGACCAAATGGGTATTAAACAAAATGGGTTTTTAGACGAATTGGTGATGGACGCATTGTTGTTAGACCGAATGATATTAGACCATTTGGCTCTTAGACCAATTGGCATTAGGCCAAGTGGCAATTTAACCATAATAACTTATTTTACATATTATTATGCAAGTAATGAGTTTTTACATTTGTTGCCGATTTTTTTTTTTCTTTACATTTCTGGTTATTTGTCAACCACAAGTCTTGTGGTTGACATGTTATGACATTTATGGTTATTTTGACATTTGCGGGTGCAATGTTCTTACATTTGTGGTTGATTTTGAAATTTGTGGCCTTTACAGGGTGTCGAACCAAACTGAACAAATTTTGCAAAACAAACTTCAACGAGAAGGAAAAAGTTCCTCACAATTTCCAGTTTTACCAACAAGAGCAAAAAAATGGTCGGCAAGTTTCAAAATGTGCCGACAGATGTTCCCTTAAAAATGACATAAGGCGAGATAAAGATTCGAAAGACAGAAGTTTTTGAATCAGGATGAGGAATTTTTGTAGAATGAATTTCACCTCAACAAAAAATACGAAAGAACAAAGTAATACTCACCATAAACTATCACCCTTACAGCGCTGTAAGTACCTTCAAAGTAACATTCGTAATGACTATCGTCACAAGTGACATATGTTCCTTGGTTTTCTTCACGTATGAACCCAATATCATAATATTCGAATCTGTAGGTGTCAAATGTATGGCGATCACTGTATCGGAAGAAGTACCACGTGACATCACCATCAAATCCTCTACAACCAGTAACACTTAAAGTGACATTTGTTCCAGGATATGCGGTCACAGTGAATCTTCCATTGCTCGGTTGCATCCATCCTGAAAAAGCAATGCAAATTAGAACACAGGCGGATCAAGGGGGAGCGAGGGGGCCGCAGCCCCCTCTGTTCCGAAAGGGTGAAATGGGACACGAATCACGATGCGGTACTCTTTACTTAGTAACTTTATAAATATTCATTGTAGCCTCTCCATTTATATGATGTATATGATACTTTTACTAGGTTACATAGGCCTAATGAAATATGAGACACTCTCCTCATCTTTTCTTTTTTTCGTGTTCATTCAATTAATCATTTGAAAAAAGGGTCTTTAACGGGGAAATACATAAAAATCCACAAGGATGTATTTGTGAATATTGACAGTTGCGTAGGATTTTAAACAAATTGAAAAAGGATAATTACTTTTTTAGTTTGAGGAGGTTTCCCACTTCTCAATTCACCCCGTTCGCCCCAATAAAAGCGGATGGATTTCAGTCCTAGATCTACTATAGATCTAATATAGACATATCAATGTTTTTTGATATGGGGAGGATTAAAACAATTTTTTACTTTTTTTGCATGTAGCATTGATCTTTGCCTCACCTGCGTAGTTAGAGAGAGACAAGAACGGTACCATTCTTCCAAACTCGGCATGAACGTTTTTTCATGTTCTCAGAAGCAAATTGCGCATGCTTGGGACCGTTTCATCAAGCGTTTTGTCAGTGATTTTTACCGACAAATTTGCTCTCAGCCTATTAGATTCAACGATTTCAGTAGCTTATACAAGTTGTCGGTGAAAATCATTGACAGAACTGTTGGACTTGATTGTTTCTTATTTGTCAGGGCTTTTATCAATTTTATTTGTAGTAGAAGTAGTAGTAGCAGTGGTAGTAGCAGTAGAAGTAGAAATAGTAGAAGAAGTAGAAGTAGTAGAAGTAGACCAAGTAGACGTAGTAGATATAGAAGTAATAGTGAAGTAGCAGCAGTAGTATAGAGCAGTAGTATTAAAGGGGAAGTCCACCCTGGAATTTAGTTGATTTGATAAAAGCAGAAAAAATAGAGAAACATATAAGTAAAAGTTTGAGCAAAATCCAGCAAAAAATAAGAAAGACATGAATTTTTGAAGTTGTAATTAATCATACACAAATTGGCAACTCGGTGAGGTATCTTGCGAACTCCTCTCTCATTTGCTCAGTACAAGAAATTTCATAAATTTTCATTTTCTTAGTTGTTGATGAAGGAATATATTTGTTTCAGTCAGGTTTTGTGTAAAACAATGATTATATCAACGGTGCATGTATGTTTGTATATTTTCTATAGAAAAATGGAAATTTATAATTTTTTTAGTACAGGGCAAATGGGTCGAGGAGCTCGCAAGATACGTCACGGAGTTGCCAATTTGTGTTTGATTGATAACAACTTCAAAGAAATCATAACTTTCTTTTTTTTTCATCGGATTTTTCTTAAACTTCCATTAATCGTTTTCTTTTATTTTTCTGCTTCTTTTAAAACCAACTTGATATCAGGGTGGACTTTAATCATCATGATTACTATTATTATTCTTAATATCAATATCATTATTATTATCATTATTATCAGTAGTAGTAGTAGTAGTAGTAGTAGTAGTAGTAGTAGTCATAGTAGTTTCATTATTACTATTTCTTTCTACGACCTAATGTTCAGTTGGTAAATAAAACAGGAACCGGACTTCATCCAGAAATCTAGAGTCCGCCGCTGTTTTTCATATTGTGTTATTATTATTATTATTATTATCATTATTAATATTATTATTATTATCATTATTATTATCATTATTATTATCATTATTATTATTATTATTATTATTATTATTATCATCATTATTATCATTATTATTATCATTATTATTATTATTAATATTATTATACATCATTGTTATTATTATTGTTATTATTATTTTCATCATTATCATTGCCATTATCATTGTCTTCATGATTATTATTCTATCATAATTTTGATAAGCTTTTATTGAGTTCACCGACAGAGGGCGGATGATACTACAATTGCAATGTGACGTCTTTATACCATCGATCTCCATTTACGTGGATATCGCATCGTACGCACGGCTCTATGCGAGCAGTTGAGGCGCCCGCACAACCAAAATTAGGACCCCTCACTCAAACACAGTACGCGGGACATAGCGTGGGACATCGTCTGCTGTGTACGAACCCCGGGGTACGAACCCATTGTACTCCTATTCGAAAGATACATGATTTGATTGTTTACTTATAAAGACATTATACTAATTGTCACATTAAATCGCCTCTAGAATTTTTACGGATACACTTGTTTTGCCTGATTTTGCAATTAATTCGTGGAAAAGACATCACAGTGCTGAATCATTTGATTCTAAAAATGCATAAAATTTTATTGGAGTAGTACTGCAGCGCTGCGAGCCCAAACATGGCGACGCGTCGCATCAAACGTTGAGGGCGTTGCTTTATACCCATGTTTATACCACAACATTCCTGATCAATGCATTATCGTAAATAATCGATTGTAATAACTGTTCTTGCCCTTTTTTCCATATTAAATATGGTGTGTTTATTCATTACATGCTATATACCGAAATTTGCCCGGTCAATGTTACCGACGGTCAGATTGAAGACTTTGATACATGTATGTAATTTGATTTTCACAAATTTGCAAGTCTCTCTTTTTTATAGCTTTTAAAAAAAGTTATTCATTGGGCTCCAGTATTGAATAAGGAGTATCCCCATTTTAACTTAGCGAACAAGTTTTAGATGGGGATGGATAGATGGGGTGGGCATATCATAGTGTTATTAGTACCCATTAGTGCCCATTTTCAAACTGATGGGAAAACGGGAATTTTAAAACTCTGGCAATGTCAAAATAAAAAAGACACTTGAAACAAGCTTACGAAAGGCAATGTCCCAAAGTTTACAAGAGGATTGCCATGTATTTGGAAGGATCACTTCATATTAGTATAGGAAAGGTACATTATTATAGTTAATGCTTTAGTCTAAATATTTTGAATAAGCGCGGTTTGTGACACAGTTATTTCCGGTAGGTATAAGTCGTTGTACTATTAAACCATTTCTCCAACTGATCAATACTAGTGGCCAAGGTTTAGCATTATAGGAAAATATCCTACTGTTAGGCCGAAGATGCACAGCAGATACGACGGTTGAGATGTCGATGTTCTCAGAAGAAACGCTGCACTTGAGTATACCGGCAGAATGGAGCCAGGAACTATATAGCGATAACTCGTATACTGCAGACGTCGAGTTCAGTGCTGATAAGCTGTTGATTTGCACATAATTTGAGTATCTATCACCAACATTATGATAAAGTTCATGTCTGATACTGGAACAATCTAGGCCCATATACGATTGGTACTCGTTTTGCTCGACAAGAAGGAAAGCTTTTAGATCATCTACAGAAGCATATGGATCCGACACTAAAAGATGGACATCGAACAGCTGTTCACTGTAGACACCTATACATTAGATAAATGAAAAAAACAAAACTTACTAGTTCAAGAAACATTGAAAAAATATCCTTATTACAGGGCTCAATGTATTTCTCATTAGTTAAGATTTCATCTCTTAGTTTCAAACCAACAGAATTGAGAGAAATCTGAAATTCAACCTCCTAAATCAGAGAAATATCTTACAGCATATATCCATGTAGGACCATGCACTGAAAGCACGCACGCACGTCTTACTGGCGACCTCCCGAATTTTGAACTGACAGTCTACACCAATTCAATGATTAACATTTGATATCTTGTTTTGTTGAATATATATCTACAAGTCTTCAATAATGAACGTCGTTACCAGGCAAAAAAAGAAGGATTCTGGAGGTGAAAAGACTTCAAACCACACGGACCCAAAGCCAAAGGAGAATTTGGGCGTGGCAGCCGCTGCGCTCGTCGATCACCCGGCATCATCACAAAACGCCAGCCCGACGATTACCGGGGCGGCAATATCTCCCACCCATGGGGCCGCAGCTATGATGGAGATAAAGGATATGATTCATGCCCTGTCGCTAGAAATGTCAAGTAAGTTTGACCGGGTTCTTACCGACTTATACCAGCTTAATTTAAGTCTTACTGAAACGAGTAAAAAGGTCAGCACGCTAGAATCATGTATATCAGATTCCTCTGCTAGAATTGCAGATATTGAAAAAGGAAAGCTACCCAAATTACAAGATGATATTCAAAAAGTGCGGGAAGAGATGGAGGAGAAGTGCCTCCTCCTTGAGATTCACGACAGAAAGGCAAACCTTCTATACGGTGTTCATCGTTCACCCAACGAAGATGTCTACCAAAAGGCAAGTGAGGTATTCTCTGCCTTCCTGGGAATCTCGGCAGTAGAAACTTCAAAATACCAATCGCCAACGCCCATCGCCTTCCCAGCAAAGTCTCGCAACCCACTAAGTCCCCGCGCCCTGATGCTATAATTGTTCGTTTCGTTCTTATGAAGGACCGAGACCGAATCCTCCGTGCTTACGAGAATCCTGGACGCCAGCGCTTTCCCGAAGATTCCCCGCTCGCCAGGGTGTCTATCAGGACGGATCTCCCGCCAGCAATGAAACGCGAACGGAGCAGGCTAGCGTCACAAGCCTACAACTTGAGGAAGAACCAGCAGCTTCAAACAAGAATAAAGGTTGTAGGAGCTAAAGTAGCATTACACATCAGGAAAACAACAAGAAATGGCGGTCCACCGGGTGAGTGGTCACTTTGGAAAGAGTGAGTTCCATATCAAGTGTATCGGTTAGGAAAAGCTAACAGGAAAATATTTTGCCGTTTATGATTTGCTAGTCTACTTAACTGTAATACTCCCATTAGCGATACCCTATTTCAGATGCTTCAAGTATTTATCTCAACTGAAGGATGGATCAGAGAGAAATATGCACTATCTCCCATAACAGATACATTCCAAAACAAACATTTAACTGTTCTGATAGCGGCTATTACCTTTGTGCTGTTTGTATTGTATATCATTTCTATCAACTTTATACGAATTGCATGTAAATTATTCTAAGTACTAAAAACACTGTTATACTTCTCATTGAATAGAGGACAGAATTGTAGATAGATATTTGGCTTATTCGTATGGAAATACATGATTGCCAACCACTATGGGTTTAATTTTATACAAAACTAACAACTCAACAAAATCAAAATAAAACTCTGTCCTCTACCTCAGATAATGCAATCAGAAAGTAAACACCCTGTTAAACTTCATACTGGATAGAGGACAGAATTGTCGATAGATATTTGGCTTGTACTTGGCTTATTTCTTTGGAAATACATGAATACCCAACCACCATGGGTTTAATTTCATACAAAATTAACAACTCAACAAAATCTAAATGAAAATCTGTCCTGTACCTCAGATAATGCAATCAGAAATATAACACCCTGTAAAACTTCATACTGAACAGAGGACAGAATTGTAGATAGATATTTGGCTTATATATGGCTAATTTCTATGAAAACAAAGCTTCCCAACATGTATTAAGTATTACTTTGTACATAAGCAAAATGTCTGCCTTCCGGTTTGTTTCTTTGTTTTTTGTTTTTTTATTTCTCCAAGACGACTTCATGACCCCATTCACTGCAACTCAGGAAAAGTTGCAACATGCTTTTCACTGCTAGTCATTAATTGAGCTCGTACTGTACATAACATTATTGTAGCCTATTATTAGTGACCAGGCTCTGTCACTAATTTTTTTTTTTTTTTTTTTGAATTTTTATTCACATGTTTTATTGAATTTCACAAAAATTTGATGGTACTACGAGCAACTGTACCAGAAACTCTTCTTATTATTCACGGTGCTTCTTTTTCGTCGTTTTCTTGATTACCCATTTATATCTTGTAAACATAATTATGCCTGCCTGCCTGAACCGCCAACTATTTAATTAATTATTCATAACGTTGCTACTGTTTTTTATCTTTCTCCGGTTGGACAAATTCCTGACTAGCTTCCATACCGCAATTTATGTTATACAAGATTAATCCTGTTTAACTGAACACATATTCTTTGGGAATGGACCAACTGGAACGCCACATGCTTCCATAACACTTGCATCACTATGGTGTTCAGACATTCCCCTCTATAATATCGTTGTCAGCCAGCTGCTGTTCAGGCATGCTCAATTAAATTGAATTGCCATTCATTTATTTCCCTGTATGAAGGAATGATTCTTCGTTTTTCACCAGGAACTTATATCAGCCATGACATTCCTCTCCCTATACCAACAACAACTTCTTACGTACTTAAATGGTTACTAACTATAGCCTCCTGCTTCAAAAATATTTGAGGACTAACACTACACGCCTTTATCTGATGCCCTCATTATTCACACTGTAATATAGCGGGAAGGTTGAAGTGGCTAGATTGGGGTCAGCTGGGTTCAACTGATATGCCCGGTCAATATATCTTACTTTTCTCTAATAAAAAAATGACTGTAAACTACGACTAGATGATGGTAAAAAGCGACTGGAATATTATTTTGTTGAACCCGGCTGACCCTTTCGTCGGATCATTTTTAGCTAATTTGTTTTAAGAATGCAGGCTCTTTAACCCTTATCAGAATAATAATAAAAATGTCAATCTGCATGATTCTGTCATGTCTTTTCTATATGCTATACGAAGAGTTTTTTTTGTAACCAGATTCATTGCCTTTTTTATCAGCTGGGACACCAGTTAGAGAAGTCTGTCTGTCAAAATTCATGATATGTTGTTTTGTATAATTATGTGGAAGAGGTTATAAACCGCAGTGAGTAAGAACGTCTACGTTTTCCATAAATGATTACGTCAATGGTGCTATGACGCGTTGAGACTACCGTGTGTATTGCTATACACTGCCGTTCTGTATTAATTACACAGACGACTTTCATTTGCAGAAGTCCTCTGTCATGTCTGTCCTAAGGATAGACTCGGCAACATTGCTTGCCCTGTATAACTCCATGTTTCACCAGGAAACTGTGTTATGACATACTGACATCTTATCTGCCTTGTCATTCCTCTCCGTACTATATGACCAGTTACCACATCCTCATAATTATTATTTTTACCTAATCAATAGCTAATGGTGGTGTCACACCTTGGCGTTTTAGCCAGCGTATGCCCGACGTATGAGGAATTTGGCGAATACGCTGGCGTACGTCGAATACGTTACGGGTAAGTTTTGCATACGTTAAGAGCAATACAAATTGTGGCTCCACATATTCCTTCACTTTTTTTTCTATTCAATTTAGTAATGCACTTTCAACTGGAGGGTCCTTCTCAATCAAACTTCAATCTGTTTTTTTTTTTCTTCTTCTTTGTTTCTCTTCTTTGGTGAATTGATTTACTACTTCAGTGATCAGAGATCAACCTAGTATGTATCCAGGGAATTATGTTTAATTACTATATGCATGTAGGCAATCTGATGCGCTCAGAATCGCCTTTGCCCTTGCAATTTTCTGAATATATATTGTGAGTAATCGATCTTGTCAACACTGCTTGTGTTTGAATGGTGACACTGACACAATTTAGGGTCACATACAATAAATACTTCAGTCTTAGTTATAGTAGGTGCGGGAAAATACACCCACCCTGGGCACTTGCAGCTCAGAGTCCCCTATAGGAATGGCGTCATTTCGAATTCCTGCTTAGTTCATACTAGCTTACATGTTAATAAGATTTCCTTTTAATATTTTTTCTTTGCTATCCTTGGGAGACATCATGCTCCCTTCTCTCAGTTTTTGATTTTTTTTTTCTCTCTCTCTCCTTTCTTAAACTATAACCACTTTAAATAGTTATACAGATGAACTCCGTTTCATACATGCACCTTTTAGGACTCTAATTTGACGCTGTTTAAAAATTTCATGAAAATAATGTTATGTTTTGTACAATTATGTACCATATATGCGGAAGAGGGAATGAACCGCTTGGAGAGAACATTTCATGTCTTTCATAATAATTGTTTTAATTATCTGAACTTGTAAGCTATTACTTTCTATTTTTTTTTTATTGTATTTTCATACCTAAGGGTCAATTCAGCCTCCATATATGTACAGACGGCTTCAGTCAGTATGATTATGTATATGTTTATATATAATTTTTCTCGTTCTTTTTTATGAAGACTTATGGTATAGCCTATGCATGGTGTTTGTATTTTCATACCTAAGGGTCAAGTCAGCCTCCATACATGTACGTACAGACGGCTTCAGTCAGTATAATTATGTATATGTTTATATATAATTTTTCTCGTTCTTTTTTATGAAGACTTATGGTATAGCCTATGCATGGTGTTTGTATTTTCATACCTAAGGGTCAATTCAGCCTCCATACATGTACGTACAGACGGCTTCAGTCAGTATAATTATTTATATGTTTATATATAATTTTTCTTGTTCTTTTTTATGAAGACTTATGGTATAGCCTATGCATGGTGTAGCCAACGATATATCTTTTCCTAACGGGAGAAATGCCATTAAAGTGCTCTTTTTTTTTCTTCTTGTTTACGACCGTATTATAGTCAGTGCCCTTTGTACAAGTACATTTTATCATAATAAACCTTTTTTCTCTCTCTCTCCCTCTCTCTGTCATGTCAAGAGATTCTTTTACTGTGCCCTTGTATAATTCGTCGTGTCCGTGTTTGTCAGTTGTTTCTATCTGTCGTCTTGCTGTATATGTTTGCTCCGCTGTCCTTTATTTTCTTATCTCCTTTCTTCTTCACCAGCCGGTGCCATCTATACATGGAGTTTGGCGGGCTCTGCTCCGGTGGGTAACAATATGGCGCCCTGTTGCTTTGTTAGGCAACCATGTAACAAAGAAATATGCGCCATGTTGTGCCCAACTGGGGCCGAGTTGGTCGGGCTCTGTGTGTGGATGGCTCCGGCACCAGCATACTAAGACCGCCACCAATGGTTTATTTGATATGCTTTTTCCTTTTCAGGTACTGCTTCTGAACTCCTTATGGCTTGCCTGAACGATCATATGGCTTTTAATTCCCTCACAGATGACGATCTATTCGATTTACACAGACCCTCTCTCTCCAATAACATAACATTAACAAATTTCCCAGGTACCTATGATGATTCTATTGCTGACTGTATCAATTCCTCGTCTGAAGAACTTCGATTTGATTTTGATCAGCAGGACCCAGCACAAAGCTCTCTCAGCAAATATATAACAGTTTCACAATTTGATGACATAGTTATGAACTTTAAACGCGATACATTCTCTCTACTTCATTTGAATATTAGGAGCTTAAACAAACACTTTGATAATCTACAGTTACTTTTGAATAATCCCTCACCCAAACCTCTATCTGTAATAGGTTTGACAGAGACTTGGCTGTCTCAGGATTCCAATCTACCATTTTCTATTGATAATTATGATTTTATCTTCAAAAACAGGCAAGGAAGAACAGGTGGAGGTGTCGCTCTATACGTACTTAAGAGTTTTTGTTACTCTGTTCACGATAACATTTCAGTTAGTAATGACATCATTGAATCTCTTTTTATAGAAATTAAAGTGCCAGGTGCTAAGAATGTAATAGTAGGTGTTGTTTACCGACCTCCGAGCTCCAATGGAAACGATTTTATAATACATTTGTCCAACCTGCTTCGAAGTGCAACATTTAATAATAATATCGCCCATGAGCTCATTGAAACTTTTTTATCTGCCTCCTTCTTGCCACTTGTTTCTAAACCCCCTCGCGTAGCAAATCTATCTGCCACTCTAATAGACAATATTTTCTCCAACGTTATTCCTCATCCTGATTCATACATCATTCTTTCAGATACAACTGATCACTATCCAATTTTGACGTACTACACCGTATCTCAGTCACTTAAGAATCATGGTCCCCGCCCTCTACGACGTAAAGTTAACAATGCGAATTTGACCCGTTTAAGTGTTAGTCTTGAAAATGTGGACTGGTCATGTGTTTTTGATATAGATAATGTGGACTCTTCGTACGATATGTTTTGTAATATTCTAAACAACCAGCTAGATATATTCATTCCCAAACAAAGAGACAATAATAGAAATTACAAAAAGTCCCCGAGACTTCCATGGATATCTAAGTCTCTACTCCGGTCTATAAATCGGAAAAATAATCTTTATTATAAGTACAAATCAAAAGGTACAGACAAAACTAAACACAAATATACTTCCTACAAAAATACATTGACTAAAATCATACGTTTAGAAAAGAAAAAATACTTTATAAACCAACTTGAACTACATAAACATGATATGAACAACACTTGGAAAGTCCTCAAACAAGCAATGAACGTGGCAAACAATAAAGCTGTTATAACGGAAATCAAACTTAACGATGAAATTGTACAGGAGCCTGTTAACATTGCTAATACATTTAATACCCACTTTTCCTCCATCATGTCCATAGGGGATAACCTTGCCAAAAATATACCTCCTTCCAATAAACGTTTCACAGATTTTCTTGGTCCAGCTAACCAGAATTCTATATTTTTTACTCCGACATATACCCATGAAATTATAGACATCGTTTCAAATCTAGACAACAAGAAAAGTTCTGGCTACGATGATATCAATAATGTTATCCTTAAAGCCATTATTCCATTCATAGTAGATCCCCTGGTACATATATTTAATTTGTCTTTACTACATGGGCAAATTCCCAACTCTATGAAAATCGCCAAAGTCATTCCTTTATTTAAAAAGGGGGACAAACTAAATGTAAACAACTATCGACCGATCTCATTGTTATCTTCTTTCTCTAAGATATTAGAGAAAATCATATATATTAGAACAGTTGCCTTCCTAAAAGATCATAATGTTTTCTCTAACTTTCAATTTGGTTTTAGGGAAAAGCATAGTACCATTCATGCTTTATTATCTTTTGTGGAGAAAGTAGCTCATGCTATTGATAATTCCTCTCATATGGTTGGTATCTTCCTGGACTTCTCCAAAGCCTTTGACACAATAAACCACGATATATTACTTAATAAACTTTCCCATTACGGTGTACGTGGAAAGGCTTTGGAGTGGTTCAGGAAGTGGTTCAGGAACTATCTTTCTAACAGAAAGCAATATGTCTCTTTAAACGATTGTTCATCAGATTTATGTAATATTAGCTGTGGTGTTCCGCAGGGAAGCCTCCTTGGTCCACTTTTATTTATTTTATATATAAATGATTTCTGCAGATCATCCCATATTTTATCGTTTATACTTTTTGCTGACGACACGAATCTGTTCTTTTCCCACAACAATCCATACACTCTTGCGCAAACGGTTAATTCTGAACTATCTAAGATTCTACAATGGATTAGAGCAAACAAACTTTCACTTAATCTCCAAAAAACTAAATATATGTTGTTCAGTAACACTATAGATTCACTGCCAATAAATATTGAATTCGATGACTTCCCGTTGGAGAGTGTTTCTCACACTAAATTTTTGGGCGTAACAGTCGAAAATAAACTCTCCTGGAAGTATCATATTGACAACATCTGTAAAACTATTTCTCGAAATATTGGTGTCATGAATAGATTAAAAACACATCTCCATTCATCTTCCTTACTTATGCTTTATTCCTCTCTGGTCTTACCATATCTACATTATGGACTCCTGGTGTGGGGCAATACGCACCAAACTTTGTTAAACAGAATATTATTATTACAAAAGAAAGCTCTTCGTATCATTTGCCTTTCTCATTTTCACTCCCATACGGATCCTCTTTTCTTTGAAAATAAAATATTGAAAATTAAAGATCTTTATCTTCTCCAGTTAGGTCAGTTTATGTATTCTTATAATAACGACATGCTTCCTTCCGTTTTTGATGATATGTTCACCCAAAATAAATCCTCTCATAAGTACCCAACCCGGCGCTGTAATGACTTTCATCTACCTCTGTTGAGAACCCTTCTAGCTCAAAACACGTTTATTTATACAGCCCCCAAATTTTGGAACTCTCTTCATAATGACATTCAACTTGCCCCCTCACTTTATTCATTTAAAAGGAAATTGAAATTGTTTCTTATACTTTCTTACAATACAAATTAATATCAGTGCATAGTCTAATCATGCCTCGCCTCTTTTAAAAAATGCATTTATCCTTCCCGTCATGTCTTTACGCTCTATATGCACCTTACTATAATTATGGTCACTACCCCTGTAGTATGCACATCGTGTGCTCTCTCCCTCTCTCTCTCTCTCTCTCTCTCTCTCTCTCTCCCTCCTCTCCACCTCTACTCTCTTTTTCTTTACTCTTCACATATGCAGCAACATTTACTATCCTTGTATTTTTCTCTTCGCTTGCTTTAATTTATGTTGTCTTATATTCTTTTTATTATGTTCACCATACTATATACGTGTCGTAACAAGTTCTCAAATTACGGATTTATAATTGTATTATTATTCTGGCACTTTTTGGTAATCTATGTATATCTATATTTTTTCTGGTCAATATATTTACATGTTAAAAAAAAATACGTTTGTCATTATTTCGAGGGATCCACATACTACAAGCTTTGCTTTTCAGTGGATCCCTCCATTTCCACAGGTTTAACTTAAAGAAAAAAAAACAACAACAAAAACACTATTATACTGGATGTCTATGTATACTTTCCATTTTATAACTTTAAACCATGTAAAATGTATGTTGTTATTGAATATTGAATTGTATACTTGATTTCTTGTTAAAATCACTGTTCTGTTGGAAATGAAAATAAAACTGAAACTGAAATTGAAACATTGTGATTGTTTAAATGCATTAAAATCATAATCATGGACTTAATTGCCAAACAGTTGCGAGCTATGCCAAAATACTGGACGAGACGGAGGCGAGTCTGAATATTAAGTTCAATACCCCCCCCCCCCCCGGCCCCCAAGAATCCTGGATCCGCCATTGAAGAGAGCCACACAAACATTACTTTGACAAACATAAGTACGTAGTTTCCATTTAATCCAGGCCATTTTGTCCTGTACGTTGCCGATCACATTTAAGAATTTGGTAAATCGAAAGATCATATTATCTGAAAGCCCTTTTAGAGCTTGGATCAGAGCAAGGATCAAGTAACGTGATACTTATGATGTCAATTTATGCTCATAATACCAAAATTCTTGGTAATGTAAGGGACACCTATAATAACTAATAACCTTGAACTTAACCATGTACCTTTTAGATCTAAATAACCATTTCCCAGGCCATTACATAGGATCTGTCTTCTTTTTTTCCAAAGTTCATTACCAGATTTCACGCTTATCATTGTCTTTGTCTAAAGATTCATATTTAGCAGTTTAGACTATACATAAAAATAAATGGTACGGTTATTCTTTTGTTTTATGGTACAAACGATCACTTAAAGGAAAATATATAACTTTTCCTTAGTATTACCATGTACAGTGGTCACACTCTCCGAGAGATCAACATGTATTCAATGACAAGATATTCTTTAATGCCTATACCATGTATACTGCATGTCAATTGCTCAAGTACACTCTTACCTATATACATGTACTATACTCTTATGTACACTCTGCTTTGTGTCGCTCGTAACTTATCATGAATGTGTCAAAATAAATATCCTAATAGAGTCTCGACAAATAGTCCAGAACAAAAATCATTTTAGATACCTGATCGTTCGCATACGAAATTAAGCTGGATCGAGCAGTTTTGTTCCCGCCAGGTTCCCTGTTCCAACTGAATGCAATCCTTATACTGTTGACATATCACCGTTTCGTTACCTTCCCAAGGTGACAAACTATTGATAAAATCAAAATTGCGAAAATAAATTTGATATAATGACGTAGAGTAAAATGACAAGGAAATAAGTAAAAAAAAGATCACTTTTGAACTGTAGAATTTATTTAGGACAAATACCCTTATGATCTCTATATCAATCCCTCACGGACCAGTACACACTGAGAAAAAAAAAAAATTCATGTTGGCACCCTTGCCAGTACAATAACAACACCCCTTAGGATGCAAAATCTTAACTTCGGGTTCGATTCGTACGTACTGTAACACTGCTGAAGGTGCACATATCCACCCTTGGGCTCAGTTTGACACAAGCGTTAAACGGGTTCGTCTAAGATCTCAATGTGCACCTTTCAGGGTCCAGGGAATACCAACAGACCCTTCTCAAGATAAATACTGCACCTTGGGTGTAAATTTTAACTCCTATATTTCTCAGTGCGTACCCCCCCCCCCCTCCCCTCATTAGGGGAAGTATAAACAAGGGATAAACACTGTAGGGGGGCCTATGGTGGTATAATTGTCCGAGGTATGGGTCGGGAGTAAATGTTACGGGGATAACCACGATAACGGTCACAGGAGCATATTCTAAAATATTACTTCTCAAAGTTCTTTTGCTGTTTTTAAAGCAGAGACACAACGAAAGACTTAGTACGTCAATGTCACTGAAATTATGACAAAAGCTTGAGGTTAACTAAGCGTTTTCTTACGAATTATCAACCAGTGATCCATCGATCCATTTAAAGGTGCATTCATCTTCTTGATCAGAAAGGCCAAACCAGACTGCTCGGCTACCAATCAAAGTCTGAACAAAGTCCTGTCATCAAGGAAAGACAGTTTTCATTTCTGTTTTGTATACATTGTATTCAAGTGATGTATTCAAGGCAAACACACACATATGAACACATACACACACTCACATCCCATACAGACGCCATCACCCATCCTCATAGCCATCCCCATAGGCTGGGATTTGCATATTTGCGTTTAAAAATGCTCTAGAAATATATCATAAAATGTGTAGTGTTCTTATACCCCTATACAGTGCGTCCCAGAAAAAAGTTAACAGTTGGAAAAAGTCTTCCCAAATAAATATTCAACATATTTTAAGGAAATTTTTGTACCTGTGGATAACTTAGAATCTCTCCTCTTAAATGACACAAAAAATCTTGCAATATTTTACGCTCAAGTGGGCAAAAGCGACTTTAAACAAGTTATCTTTTCAAAATAAACAAATCTTTGTTCATTTAATTCCAATAAAAGGAAAAAATAAACATTGACATTATTTTCATAATTTGGTATATAAAAACATCATATGTAATCTTATGTTAGAATAATACACCACATTTTCACTCAATATACTCTCGGTCTATCGCTTCTTCAGTCACATCACTCCATCGCATATAGCCATCCACTAAAAACAAAAAAAAACCATAAGTATAAACATCTGTATTTCTGTCAAACAACAATTATTTCTTTTATTTCACAAAACAATAAATAGTACATATGTATCAATATCTCATTTCAAATAAAAGTATATATATCTACATCTGTCATAATTGGAAAGATGATATTATCCTGAGAGAGCATGTGAGGTAAGTAAATATTATCCTGAGAGAGCATGCCAGGCAAGTAAATATTATCCTGAGAGAGCATGTCAGGCAAGTAAATATTATCCTGAGAGAGCATGTCAGGCAAGTAAATATTATCCTTAGAGAGCATGTTAGGCAAGTTAATATTATCCTGAGAGAGCATGCCAGGTAAGTTAATATTATCCTGAGAGAGCATGCCAGGCAAGTAAATATTATCCTGAGAGAGCATGTCCGGCAAGTTAATATTATCCTGAGAGAGCATGCCAGGCAAGTAAATATTATCCTGAGAGAGCATGTCAGGCAAGTAAATATTATCCTGAGAGAGCATGCCAGGTAAGTTAATATTATCCTGAGAGAGCATGCCAGGTAAGTAAATATTATCCTGAGAGAGCATGTCAGGCAAGTAAATATTATCCTGAGAGAGCATGCCAGGTAAGTAAATATTATCCTGAGAGAGCATGTCTGGCAAGTAAATATTATCCTTAGAGAGCATGTTAGGCAAGTTAATATTATCCTGAGAGAGCATGCCAGGTAAGTAAATATTATCCTGAGAGAGCATGCCAGGCAAGTAAATATTATCCTGAGAGAGCATGTCAGGCAAGTAAATATTATCCTGAGAGAGCATGCCAGGTAAGTAAATATTATCCTGAGAGAGCATGTCTGGCAAGTAAATATTATCCTTAGAGAGCATGTTAGGCAAGTTAATATTATCCTGAGAGAGCATGCCAGGTAAGTAAATATTATCCTGAGAGAGCATGTCCGGCAAGTTAATATTATCCTGAGAGAGCATGCCAGGTAAGTTAATATTATCCTGAGAGAGCATGCCAGGCAAGTAAATATTATCCTGAGAGAGCATGCCAGGCAAGTAAATATTATCCTGAGAGAGCATGTCAGGCAAGTAAATATTATCCTGAGAGAGCATGCCAGTTAAGTTAATATTATCCTGAGAGAGCATGCCAGGTAAGTTAATATTATCCTGAGAGAGCATGCCAGGTAAGTAAATATTATCCTGAGAGAGCATGTCAGGCAAGTAAATATTATCCTGAGAGAGCATGCCAGGTAAGTAAATATTATCCTGAGAGAGCATGTCTGGCAAGTAAATATTATCCTTAGAGAGCATGTTAGGCAAGTTAATATTATCCTGAGAGAGCATGCCAGGTAAGTAAATATTATCCTGAGAGAGCATGTCCGGCAAGTTAATATTATCCTGAGAGAGCATGCCAGGTAAGTTAATATTATCCTGAGAGAGCATGCCAGGCAAGTAAATATTATCCTGAGAGAGCATGCCAGGCAAGTAAATATTATCCTGAGAGAGCATGTCAGGCAAGTAAATATTATCCTGAGAGAGCATGCCAGTTAAGTTAATATTATCCTGAGAGAGCATGCCAGGTAAGTTAATATTATCCTGAGAGAGCATGCCAGGTAAGTAAATATTATCCTGAGAGAGCATGTCAGGCAAGTAAATATTATCCTGAGAGAGCATGCCAGGTAAGTAAATATTATCCTGAGAGAGCATGCCAGGTAAGTAAATATTATCCTGAGAGAGTATGTCAGGCAAGTAAATATTATCCTGAGAGAGCATGCCAGTTAAGTTAATATTATCCTGAGAGAGCATGCCAGGTAAGTTAATATTATCCTGAGAGAGCATGCCAGGTAAGTAAATATTATCCTGAGAGAGCATGCCAGGTAAGTAAATATTATCCTGAGAGAGCATGTCAGGCAAGTAAATATTATCCTGAGAGAGCATGCCAGTTAAGTTAATATTATCCTGAGAGAGCATGCCAGGTAAGTTAATATTATCCTGAGAGAGCATGTGAGGCAAGTTAATATTATCCTGAGAGAGCATGTGAGGCAAGCTAATATTATCCTGAGAGACCATGTGAGGTAAGTAAATATTATCCTGAGAGAGCATGTCGGCAAAGTAAATATTACCCTGAGAGAGCATGTGAGGTAAGTTAATATTATCCTCAGAGACCATGTTAGGCAAGTAAATATTATCCTGAGAGAGTATGTCAGGGAAGTTAACATTATCCTGAGAGAGTATGTCGGGCAAGTTAATATTATCCTGAAAGAGCATGCCAGGTAAGTTAACATTATCCTGAGAGAGCATGTTAGGCAGGTAAATATTATCCTGTGAGCATGTGAGGCAGGTAAATATTATCCTCAGAGAGAGCCTGTCAGACAAGTTAATATTATCCTGAGAGCATGCCAGGTAAGTTAATACTATCCTGAGAGAGCATGTGAGGTATTACTAAGTAAATATTATCCTGAAAGAGCATGACTTAGAAGATAATAATATCACTTTTATAAGCTGTTATAAAAAGTTACGGGCATTCTTCAAATGTAAGTTAGCATTTGACAATGCTAACGAACTTTGGATCTAGTTTTACAGACAGGTTTAGTTTATAGAAAATTTTTTAAAAACTTCATGTATTTGTACACTTTTTCCATGAGAATATACTTTCGCCTATTTGAGCTATCGGTATTCAAATCAAGTTCTGTCTCAACAAAGTCATCAAAATAAACTTCAATTATATATTATTACAATATATCACACGTGAAAAATTTTGGTGCAAAACGCACTGAACGCCAAGTAAAAGAAAGATAGTTTTACCTGGATCCATAATCATTTTTCAGCAAATCGCTATAAATTTCCATTTATTGTAGGTCAAAAACACTGGGTTTTTTTCTTCAAAATACAATAAACACCACTTCCGTTCCAGAGCAAAACATATTTTATCCAGTGCATATTCATAATGTAAATGATATGCGCAACTAAATCAATGGATATGCGCAATGAGATGTGGATGTGCAATGAGAGGGAGGAGCCATGGAGAATTTACATGCGATGCTCCAACTCCATAGATTTATGGACTCAGTCAAACTATTGATAATATTTGGGTCCACTGACCCAAAAATCAAGCCCTACATGCATTGATGTTCTCCATTACAGATCTAGTCAAGGTTAAACTTAATCAGGACAAAATTATGATCATGAATAACCCAACAATATAATACCTCTTACACACCTTCAGTGGCAGAGGCAAACAAATTATGTCAGACTCTATCTTTGTTTTTGTGTACACAAAATCTAGTGTGGTTAAGGACATAAATTACATCGAAACACATTTAATTCGTGTATTAGACAAAACCAATAGCTGCAATTTCTTCAAATAGCCTCAAAAGTTTAAAAATAACTCACATTTCCCACCAGCCCACCTCTTTAATGATTTCTCACGATTTCAATTGGGATAATCAGTGATGGGAACATGACCTAAATTTTAATAGTTTTACTGGACCTATAAAAAAGCGATTGTATATAGACTTTTCTTATTCCATGGATATACTTGAATCCTCATTACGTGAATACCTTCCTTATTACTAGCATATAACTTACACATTTTTCCAAAAGATTTTTTTAAAACTAGCATAATTACTAATTTGTTTGAGAAGAGAATTTTTAAAGTATTTTCTCTATGTTTTATTATCAACCAGCTTTAGCTTTGGGGTAGCAATATGTTATTTTAATATTCAGTAGGTACCAATCACCTCAAAAAATAATTTGTGTAGAAGTGGTACTTATAAAATCAAATTGTGTAGCATTCTATGGGTTAAGAGTTAAGGAGTATTAAGAAAAAAGACCCAGCACAGGGACCCAACTAAGACTTGGGTTCCATGTGCACGCACTGTATTTCTCGGTGTGTTGACTAGTCTACCTAATGCGTCGCTTTTACGTTTATTGAGTTTGCAGAACTTGCAATATCTATTCATAGAAGTAAAACACTAGAAGTACATCATTAGAATACAGTATAGCTTTATGGAACCCAAAGTATACAGAACAAAAGATTTTTTTGAGATTGGTACACTTTAATTAGGTTATATAATAATTAGCCAAAGATGCAACTTGAACATTGGTTTTGTCCTTTGCACCCTTCCTTGTGCTCTAAGAAAGACTACTGATGTTTGTTTCTGTTGGATCTTCGACCTCGGCGATATCTTGGCTGGCCAATGTTAACCTATTGGAAGGAAACAAAAAAGAATGTTCTGATAAAAATATGCTTGAAGAAAGATGTACATGTAACTGTAAATTTAGATGCCAGTATACACACACATACTTGTACATATGTAAACATATTCTTCATTGCACAATGAGGCTCTATGGCCCCTATTCTGAACTCGGGTTTAACTTAAACTCCAGTCTAAGTTAAACTAGAGCTTTAATTAAAACTGACTTAAACCGTAAGTCCCGTCTAAATTTCTGTACAAAGTGAAGCCATACTAGACTGGAATTTAAGTTAAACCGGATTTCAGAATGTGATTTTCTAAAATTCTGGTTCAAAGGGCAGTTTTAGACTGGGTTTCAACCACACTTAAAAAAACCACGGTTTAAGTTAAACCAGAGTTCAGAATACGGGCCTATGTGGGCTACGTACTGCATAACCAGATTTACTGTGAAAAAGAACCTTGTAAAAACTATGAAAAAGCAAGTATCCAATCAATCCAGATCTCAAGAATGATAAGAGAGCATGTATGACCTTCGCACGATGGGACAACTGAAAAAATCAAACTGACCTCTGTCCCGGTCTATGTTGCCCTAATACTGGAATACTAATGATGGCACACTTTAAGTATTTTACATTTACATTATAAAGTCAGTATATCACTTGGACTTGCAACACGCAGAATAATGAGATCATTTTAAGAACTAGTCTAATTCAGAGAAAGCTGTATGATTATCTAATAATCTCTTCGCAAGTAAGCTATATAATGTACACAAACATTTTTTTTTTTTTTTTTTACTTGACAGTAACATGGCAGCTCTAATTATTATTGCACTTATATCATAGCTTCATTAACTCATGAATAATGTGGAAAGTCAAAAAGACTAAGTAAAATTGACTTGGTTCAGATAAGGACAGCCTCCTCAAAAGTAGGAATATGGTATCAAACTGATCAGCACAATAGTTAAAACTTACTGGTTCTATAGGTGCTTGTTCATCATTGGAGAAGTCTACAGCATGACGGATGGGCTCGACTGTTGGAGGTGCTTCTAGCTGGGCATCTTTCGACATCAAAATGTCAAGTAGCATCCATGCACGGTTCCCCTCATCTGATAGAAATATCAAACAAAAATTCATGATTAAAGGTATTAGTTTAAAAGCCATAATGTAGCCCCAAATTAATATAAGAATTAAAAGTCAGCTCTGCCAGCTATAATGAAAAGAACTTTCTCACAATTTTCAATCATTATTACATGGAAAGGAAATTATATACAGTAACATTTACATTTTATTTATTAAATTTCAGATCAACAAATATTGCAAAAGTTTTGAACAGAATGATAATCTATAGCTTTCATTTTTATCGTGACTTTTTTTGTTATATCTTGTCCTCTATATCCATTTAGCATATGAAATTCATAGAACATATGCTTACCAGAACTATGCTCTGATTCTAAAGAATCAAGCAACAGGTTCCATTCCTGTTTTTCTGCTTCGGTTAGGTATGGGTGATACTTGGGCATGTCCCGTCTTAGGTTACGAAGCTGCAGAGCATCCATTTTTGGAGTAATTCTCTCTGGCATCCCATTAGGGTGAGACTTGATGATGAGTTCATGTCCAGTTGTAGCCTGCCATTCGAAACTATTGCTCCATTTTTTCGTGTGCAGCACGGCCTTGCCATCTGCATTTTTTGTAAGTCGAAACTGATGAGGATAGCTATGATGGGCAAGCTTATTTGCGTGTGGCTGGAGCCAGTCTCTTACATTGAAGATGGAGTTTATTCTTTCTGCTGTAGTGTTTGGTTTGTTGTACGATGAAGGAATTCTCTGGATCAGTGAAGAGAGGGTAGGTATATTGTGCTTTGATGTGTACGTTGAGACCCTGCTGAACATTTGATCTACATCTTCGTGTGTATGACCTTTCATCAAAAAGCCAAGTTTTACCTATAAAAGATGAAAGAAAGAAAGGAAGGTTAGAAATTACAATCTTCAGCAATTCTTGATTTTCAAAGTTCACATTCAAATTATAAAGGATCAGGGCCCTCTTGCATAAAAAGTTGTGATTAAACGCAACTCAAAAAATTAAACACAACTTGATTTTCAACCAATCAGGATCAAGTATTTGGGACTTGCGTTTAATTTTTTGAGTTGCGATTAAATGCAACTTTTTATGCAAGAGGGCCCAGATACTAAACGTGAACCTCACTGACTTTTTTCAAATGTACATGAATGACTCTGCATCAGTGTGCAAATAATAATAATAAAAAAGAACAAACTAAAGTCCAATCCAGGGATCTGTAGGGTGCAAATATATTGTTTTCTAATACTGTCAGGTTTTTAGATACAATGTACTATTCATTATTTTCCCTTTTTTAGGACAAATATCAATACTGATAATGCTTTAGATCCTGTGAACAGCAGAATAGATAAGAAATTCACGAAACAATAAAACATGAAGAATTGGTTTGAAATTTGAAGATTTTATGATGCAATATTGTTGACTAAGCTTGTTAAAAGACTTTTTCGGAAAAAAAGTGACCATATCTCATTTTTAATGAAAAAAGAGAAATAAGCAATCTCTTGTAAAAAATATAAAATGTGCAACAGTACTGTTCACATGCATGTTAATGTCCTTGTAAATTTTCTAGTCAATTGGACCTTCCGCTGACAAAATCTCTCAGGGGGAAGAGGGTCAAAATGACCCCCCCCCCCCCCCCCAGTAAAGGTAAGCTCTCAAAGAGCCCATTAAGAAAAAAAAAATCAAGTGCTCTTAACAAATATCTAATCATAATCACTGAGTTATGAATTTTAGCCGCAGGTATTAACTTCAATGCTTAGGAATAGCAATCAAATACCCTCTACGATGCAATTCTGAAAATACATTATTGCCAAGTAATATTTCCTCACCTTCCTGAACACATTGAGTTCGACAAGAAGAGCACAAAGACCAATGATGCACTGGTTCTTGTTTTCCCTCCCACAGTTGTCCATCTGCAAATACAGGACATCTGGGAGGGAATCTGCATGTTTCTGGAGAACTTTGAGAAGAATGGAGGCTGTTAAATTTGAATCGTGCTGATAGTCCTTAAGATCTATATACAAATGTTGACCCCTCCCATGAACAATTGCTCCTGTGATGTGTGAGGGAAGCTTCCATGCAGCAGCTGTTGCTTTGGATGTGCGATGGAATCTTGGCAGACTAGTCGACTTCTGATCCATCCCATCCAGGATGACACTCATATACTTCTCTGGATACCTCCTAGCTTTCTGTATATGTTTATAGTATTTCTCTCGCTCGTTTCTGAAATTTAAAAGAAAAAAAGGAACAACATTAATTCATCCTACCGTGACCTCTATATATATATATATATATATATATATATATATATATATATATAAACTTTTATTAGCAATGTAAGTGCTTTGGCATCCTCTACATTTATATACATGCAAATAGAATGCCTCCAACCCTTACGGAAAGGGGGGAAAACAATGCCCATCAATCATGTTTTTTTTGCCCAGGACTTTGCCTTAAGGAGGATTTGTGGAAATACTGTAACAGATTAGTGAAAGTATGAGCAAAATCCAATAGGAAATAAGAAAGTTATAATTTTTGAAGTTGTAATCAATCAAACACAAAGTGGCAACTCCATGACGAATCTTGTGAGCTGCTCTCCATTTGCTCAGTACAGAAAATTTCATAGATTTTTCTTAGTTGTTGATGATGGAATGGATTTGTTTCACACATAATTTATGTAAAACATATGTGCAATGAATATATTAACAGTGCATATATTCATGACTGAATATTTTCTACAGAGAAAATGTAAATTTATGATTTTTTTAAGTACAGGGCAAATGGGAGAGGAGCTTGTAAGATACATCACAGAGTTGCCAATTTGTGTTTGATTAAATTCAAAATTTCATAACTTTCCAATATCTATTTCCGAGCATTAAAGATTTATACTAATTTTCATTTTCATTTTTTGCAATAAAAGTTTACAATCATTAAATTAGCTATAAGGTTACAGTATATTTGTAACTCTGTGTAAATTGAAACGTTGGCAAATGAATAGAAACATACAATGCTCTTATATGTCACATCACAATTCATAGTATTCCAACCCTCTACCAAGTATATACCCAAATACTTTCATGGCAATTAACCCATGCAAACACATTCATATCCCCTCATACAATAAGTTATAGAAAGGTTATGATAATAAATAAATGAATATTCATGCATCTCTTACTTTTGCTGAACAAGGTGTGCCTCTCGTTGTTCTTGCAAAGCCTGCCTAGTCGCCTTCTCAGTCGTTTTCTCCAAGCTTGTCTTGATCTGAGTACATATGTCACACTTCGAGAACCTGTTGACCTGTACAGATAATTGTGAAAAAAATTACCATTTCGATGCATATTACACTCGATTAGATCTCATCTCCCTCACATCAAAAATCAGTCCTACTTTGCAATCAATGCAACTACCCCCCCCCCAAAAAAAAAAATAAAAAATAAATAAATAAATAAATAAATAAACAACAAAGTTTGCCAAAAATGAGGTGGTGACATTAAGGTCACTTGGCATTTCAGTAGCATGAATGTTACATATTTATGTACACAAATGCAATACACGTCTTCATCATTGTAGAGAGCTTTAAAATATTTATTTGGTGTTGTTATGAAAGCAAATTTTGAATGAAAATATATTATGAAAAAAATAAATCATTAACAATTAAAAAAACAAGTAAATGCATAACAATCTGCACCTGAACTACCAATAATTGGCATCTTATTTCAAGGAAATAATGATGTAAGTGTTAAAAATATGCATCTGGTTTTGGGATTGCAAATGCTATTACAATATATAAACTTATCAGTTTTCAGGCAATATTCTTTTTTCCTCAGCTCCATCTTTTCCTTAGATCTTTAAATTTGTACAAAGTGTCACCCTCCCCTAAAAAAAAAACCCATGTCAAAAACACTCTCAAAATCCCAGTTGGGATGGAGTTGAAGTAAGCTATTGAAGATCTCTACTCATCATTGCTACACAAGTGGTGGAATCTATCCCATACAGACAAGTATAAAATCTGACAATTTTCTTCCCAATCTGGGTGTGTTTGAACTTTGTTTTCTAAGCTCTGATCATGTCAATGTGAATAAGAAGGAAAAAAAATGTAACTAGCTATGTGCTTTGCAATACAAGGAGGAACTACATTTTTTTGTAATTTGTCAGCAATTTTGGATTTTTGGTATACATGTTATGGATTTTTACTTTTCATTAGCTTGATTATTGTAATATTTTTCTTTTCCTTCAGGAATGGAATTCGGAAAGAGTCTTCCTAAAGACTTTGTGGATTTCATTGAAGATGCTGAAGCAGCAACAGCCAATGGGGAAGAGACACTGGACAGTTTGCGGGCCGATCCTGTGTCATTGTCGCTAATAGAAGTGGTAAGGAAGACAGTTTTATCTAATAAACCTTCATTTGAGTAGTAATGTATGTATGAAAAGGTATCATGACTAGAAATTGAAATAATAAATAATCGTGTCTTGTATTGAACCACCCTCTGATAAATGGGCAAATATGAAAATGAGGAATATCAAAATTGTTGACAAAATGTTTCTCTTCGTATTCCAAGGTCTCCAAAATTTTCATTGTCATTGTTTTCATTATATTTCAATTTCTTAACAGGATACAACAGATGGCATGAGGAGAGCTGCGGAGAATTTGATGGAGGGCAGTAAGACTGCAGCCATTGTCACAAAAGAGGTTGCAAAAGCTGCTGCATGGCAGGAAGAGCTGGGGCGCAGAGGATTCGCCATGCTTGGGGAGAGCATCATCCTCACAAATGATGGCAGTGGTAAGTATCAGTTTGATATTAAGCACAGGGCTATTGGAGCTTTATAGTGTTTTAGCTCTAGGTGTAGAACACGTTTTATAGAGGTTTCATGAATCTAATTTCCATTTAATAATCTTAATTTATAGTGTAAATATTTGAGATGCTTATACTGCTACTAAAATAATATCTATGCCCTTTCCTACTGGTGCTTCATTAGGGTCCCTATTTGATATCAGCATAAAACCATGACCCATTCTATATTTCCTTGCCATTGTGGAAAGTGGCAATATGCACACTACAAGTCTGTAATCAGTTTTAAAATGGTCTTATTCTTATCCTAAAGAAGTACTGCATTCAAGAAATATTTTTGCTTTAAAATAATATTCCAGTTTGGTTTAGATCTTCGTATAATCAAGGTTTAAATACCATGTTATTTTCTTCTTTAAAAATGTTCATGCAGCACAACACTTGATCATCGGGAGTAGTGCTGGTACTCTTCAAAGTCCTCCTAAGGTCCTGGAAGAAGGAAGCTTTTACCGAACTCTCCTTGATCTCTACTCACAAGTCGGGGATCGTGTGGCCAGTGGTGTGACAAATCATGGTAAGATTATATGGGAAATATGAATAGTTTGTTCACACCCTCTTGTGTGTGAGGGGCATACAAAAGTGCTGCTTTAACCCTAAAAAGACTCGGGGCATGATGCCCCCCCCCCCGACAATTTTCGCCTCAAAATTTGAATTGCTGCTGCATTTCAAGCCACGCCACTTTATGACTTTTTTTCTTTCAGGTCATGCACATTTTTTGACATCAAGTTTATGAAAATCCTCATGTCAGCCTGAGAACGGAGAATTTCTGAGTTTTGTGTACAGAACAAAAGGGAAACGGTGTTTCCTCATACTCCTCCATTATCACATATAATTTGGTATTTAAGTTATCCATTCTTACTGAATAGTGGTCCAGATAACACCTTGAAACAGCAAACTTAAAAAAAAAAACAATTAGAAAGTTAGAATTGAAAAACAAAGAAGTACTTAAGAAACTTAAAAAACAATAGAATACATAAGAATTGAAATCACTTTCAAATTTTTTTCTTTCATAACAATGTTTTATCAAGAACTTCTTGCATACAAATTTTATCTCCAGGGCCTTTCATTACTTGTATTCACTCAGAAATGTGTATTTATGCATTTAATTTGCATAAGTTATCATATTAAATAATAAAATTAAGATTTACATAAAAATAATGATGGATTTGTGTTCTCTACGTGATTCTTGAGGTATGTGCAAAAATTTGCAGCGATCGGTGATGTCGCGGCCGAGATATCCCCTCAGTACCTCCAAAATAGCCCAGTCTTTTTAGGGTAATTGCCAATTTGTCTAGTGATATTCATTGTTTTCTCTAGTTTTCATGTCATTAGAAAATTTATACCTTTCTTATTAGTTATCTGATTTTCCTCAATTTTTTTTAAAATCTTGACCAATTTCTCAGCTTCTTTTGAAAGCAAGTTATTCAGGGGTCGGACTTGCTCTTGAGTCATGACTGTCTCACTACAAAGTGCATATCTTTATTACCTTTGACAAATGAGAGCAGTGTGTGCTATGTTATCTGAAGAATGGGCAATTTAGACAATTTCTGTTTCATTACAGATGAGAACTTCATATAGCATTATAAAAATTTCAGTATGAATAGATGTATATGGTGTGATTTCTAGGGAGATTTTCAGGGCACAATAATGTTCCCTTTTGATGACTGAAGGAGATGGCAACAGGCACTATGAACAATTTCTGACTTCCAATCTTAGTTTTATGCATCGTCTATAATGTTACATCATGAAATGACCAGTGATCAAATAATGGACCAGAAAAGGTATTATCTTATAAAACGAGTAGCTCAGTGTTAGTTTTTTAAAAAGGAAGATAATTAAGAAAGAGAGAGAGAAAAGAATCTTCTGCCTTTAGACTTGGTAGATTGCAGTACGTGTAGGTAGGCAACTTATGGTTGTCATAGTTAATGTAATGTAGAACAGCAGCTTTGTATTTCATGCCAGCTATTTTTCTTGATTCTTATACAGATTCGTTCAGCAAGGAGGCAGATTCGATGCATCGAGTGTGCAGCAAATTGCGTTGGATCAAGGGAGACTCGAGCCAGATTGTACCTCCTGCAAGCACACCAAATTCCAGCGAAGACTTTTTTTCTAGTTCAAGTGAAGATTACGTGTTTTCGGATTAGGGCTAATGCTTTTTATTATGTTATATTTTGATTAATGTGGCAGATTTATTTTGTTTGGAATTTTTCTTACTGGAGTTATAAGCAGGTATTGCCAGAGGTCTGATTGATAACATGTAGTTAATTGTGTTTTAATGTAGATTTATGTTTTTTGCCAGATGTCTGTTTTGATGAGTACAATTGTAATAAAGTGTATAGTAGGAGGATCAGATTCATTTTGCTTATCTGACAGATTAATGTATTACATCTGTCAGATAAGCAAAATGAATATATAATTCCACTTACTAAGTGGAATTATAAGCAGGTATCGTGTGAGGCTTAAACTATAACATGTAGTTAATTGTTTTAATGTACATTCTTGTAGATGAATACAGGCGTTGTTAAAATGTTATTTAAAGCTCATGTACAGTATTGGTAGAAAAAAAGAAATTGGAAAGAAACATGTTATATATTGTCATGTTGTTCTCCTTGTATCAAAAGATGTCTGTAAGAGATCATTTGGTATTCCATCTATGATTTCTGGTGAATTTCAGTGTAAATATCTGTAAGGAATGCTTGATCACTGCCATTATGCTAGGACCCTTCCACCCCGACGGCTCCCCGCACAGCAATCTTGGGGCTTCCCATATAGAGACAACGTGTGTGCACTGTGTGAAGCTACTCATCACTGGTTTTACATGTGTGTTTACAGTGGCACATGCTGCCTTTGTTGGGATTTTACGTGCCTGTCCCGGCACATAAATTAGTTTTTGCCTCTTATTTGTATAATATTAAACTTTAGAAGGCGAAATCTTCACAGTATTCAGAAGTGGAAAGTATGATCAGATTCATGTTGGTTTTATTTATATTTTGATCCTGTGTATAGATATACCCAGTCATTGAAGGTGATATGAATCAATGGCAGCGTGCATTATCAGCATACCAATCATTTAAAATAAATAATTGTGTGCAGCTAGAATGTATAAAAATCATTGTCATAAAACTTTACCTGACATTCTGTGGGTCAACAGTAAAGGAGTATGAAAAAAGTAATAGAAAGATTATGTCAGTTATCAATAAATGAAGGGAGCAATGGACAGTAAAAATCAAATTTCATTGAGATCTAGAAGAGAGTTGTAAAAAAGTTCATGCTTAATTCATTTGGTCTTATATTTTGAGTGAAATAGAATTTTCGGAAAATTAAATAGAAATCGATCCAAGCCAAATAGATATTGTCAGTAAATATAGGATAATATTTAATTGCATGACATACTGTCTTAGAATAATATTAACTTACCTGGCATGCTCTCTCAGGATAATATTTACTTGCCTCACATGCTCTCTCAGGATAATATTTACTTGCCTGACATGCTCTCTCAGGATAATATTTACTTGCCTGACATGCTCTCTCAGGATAATATTAACTTACCTGGCATGCTCTCTCAGGATAATATTAACTTACCTGGCATGCTCTCTCAGGATAATATTTACTTGCCTGACATGCTCTCTCAGGATAATATTAACTTACCTGGCATGCTCTCTCAGGATAATATTAACTTACCTGGCATGCTCTCTCAGGATAATATTTACTTACCTGGCATGCTCTCTCAGGATAATATTTATTTGCCTCACATGCTCTCTCAGGATAATATTTACTTGCCTGGCATGCTCTCTCAGGATAATATTAACTTACCTGGCATGCTCTCTCAGGATAATATTTACTTGCCTGACATGCTCTCTCAGGATAATATTAACTTACCTGGCATGCTCTCTCAGGATAATATTTACTTGCCTGACATGCTCTCTCAGGATAATATTTACTTGCCTGACATGCTCTCTCAGGATAATATTAACTTACCTGGCATGCTCTCTCAGGATAATATTTACTTGCCTCACATGCTCTCTAAGGATAATATTTACTTGCCTGACATGCTCTCTCAGGATAATATTTACTTGCCTGGCATGCTCTCTCAGGATAATATTTACTTGCCTGGCATGCTCTCTCAGGATAATATTTACTTACCTGGCATGCTCTCTCAGGATAATATTTACTTGCCTGACATGCTCTCTCAGGATAATATTTACTTGCCTGGCATGCTCTCTCAGGATAATATTAACTTGCCGGACATGCTCTCTCAGGATAATATTTACTTGCCTGGCATGCTCTCTCAGGATAATATTAACTTACCTGGCATGCTCTCTCAGGATAATATTAACTTGCCTAACATGCTCTCTAAGGATAATATTTACTTGCCTGACATGCTCTCTCAGGATAATATTTACTTGCCTGACATGCTCTCTCAGGATAATATTTACTTGCCTGGCATGCTCTCTCAGGATAATATTTACTTACCTCACATGCTCTCTCAGGATAATATCATCTTTCCAATTATGACAGATGTAGATATATATACTTTTATTTGAAATGAGATATTGATACATATGTACTATTTATTGTTTTGTGAAATAAAAGAAATAATTGTTGTTTGACAGAAATACAGATGTTTATACTTATGTTTTTTTTTTTTTTTCAGTGGATGGCTATATGCGATGGAGTGATGTGACTGAAGAAGCGATAGACCGAGAGTATATTGAGTGAAAATGTGGTGTATTATTCTAACATAAGATTACATATGATGTTTTTATATACCAAATTATGAAAATAATGTCCATGTTTATTTTTTCCTTTTATTGGAATTAAATGAACAAAGATTTGTTTATTTTGAAAAGATAACTTGTTTTTAGTGAAAGGGTGCAAAATCCAGACTTAACAAGAATTTGCACTGGTTCTGGCTGATATCAGCAAAGTTGAGAGTCATGAAAGGGCTTAGAAATTTGCATATTCCGATCAATAACAGACAATTTATGAAAGAACAGGCTTTGTTCTCTGTACATCCTTACATATCCCATCAACATTTTATATTTGAGAGAGCAATGAACTACTTTATTGAATGTTTTGAATTATATGACTTTTTGGTGAGTTTTAAATTTAAGCTAGCTTGCTTCGTCAACCATAGAGTTTTGAAGGGATATATCAAGACATATCAGAACAAAGCATGTTCTTGCATAAATGACTTTTAAGGATCAGAATATGAAAACTTCTAAGCCTTTTTGTGACTCTCAACTTTGCTGATACCAGCCAGAGCAAATACAAATATTTGTGAAATGTGGATTTTGCACCCTTTCACAAACTTGGCACTTGCTCACTCAAGCGTAAAATATTGTTAGATGTTTTGATGTCATTTGATAGAAGAGACCCTGTGTTATCCACAGCTATGAAAATTTCATGAAAATTGTTTAAAATATTTGTTTTGGGAGACTTTTCCAAATGTCAACTTCTAAAGGTTCTTGACTTTGTTGATACCAGCCACACCAAATACCAATTCTTGTCAAGTCTGAACTTTGCACCCTTCCACAAAAGTGGCATTTGAATATTCGTTAATAATGCTTTTAGGGACTGCAAACGGGAGGGGCGTACACCAGCTCTGCTATATTTGCTGGATACGCCTCTGAGAATGTAAAACTGTAGTTATACAAATGCCATATCATTCTATAAAGCAGGGACAAAAATAATGGTCCTTTCATCTCAACAGAATCTGAAGAAACGTTCAATCTTGTGCCGCGGTTAGTTTAAAGATATACAGTATTTTCCTTTGCGTTTAACGTTACTTACATTTATCTCCCGTGTCTTAAGCTGGGCCAGATCACCACCGAACTCGTTGCAATTATTCCGAGCATCCAGGAAAGACCGTGGGTTAGTGATATACCGATAGGAAGTGTTTCCTAAACCATGCCAATCTGAAGATCCACTGGTGGTGCCTAATTTGGAATGGGGAAAATGTAAGGTCAATAGTTCGGACCATCCCATTCAATTTTCTTTCTCCTTCTTTTCATCCGTTAGTTCTTTTGTTTATTTGTTTATGTATGTGTGCGTTGTTGTTTCTGTTTTTCTCTTTTTATTTGCTTCTTTTATTGTTGTTGTGGCTGTTGATTTTGTTTGTTTGTTTCGTGTTGTTATAGGTGGGATCGGGGGCGATTGTGTATGTTCGTTTATTTATTTTTTTCTGTCCTCTTTCATTTTCTCTTAGCTTTCCTCTTTCTTGTTTATTTCAATTTTTCTTTTTCTCTGAAGGAAATGAGAAAATATTATGACAAATTGGTAAAATCTATTTGCCAGTTGGTTAGGCCCTAATGAGAACTTCTTTTTTAAGGCTATTAAAGCAATTTCACACGAAATGTAAAACTTTATCACCGATTTGTTAATGTGAAAATACATTGTAATTGTAATCTTTTTTTAAATGAAAGGTGAAACTTTACGTAAAATTTTCTTTATATATTAATCTGTTTCTTCTTGAGATGTGTAGCTCTCTATTCGAAAATACTAGTATATTTTACGTGAAAATTTATTTGTATTATTTTTTTTGAAATATGAAACTTTGGTTAGCAGTTATATTTATGCGACGATCATTTGTAACTTTATATAAAATGTTACAAATTTTGTACAATTTTCTTTATGAAAGAAAAGAATAAAAACCTATATTTACAAAAAAAATCCCCGGACAAGTACCCCCCTCTAAAAACTACCTAAAAGCGATTACCCAGTCATAAAAAAAAAATAAAAAAATTACCCCCTACGGGATGGGTTGGGTGTCTATGGTTGGGTCGATCGGTGTTCGTAAAAGAGGGTAGGCCTATTTGTCCAAAGGGTAATCGTCCAAGCAAGGTCCAAGGGGTTATTGTCCAAGGGAGAAGGTGTCCGGAATAGATGTCTCTTGATAGTAGTTCTAACAGGTAGGTGTCCGGGGAAGTTGTATTAAATCGACTTACGTTACGCTGTTTATGAGTGCCCGGGATATGAACGTTTCGTTTCTGTTAATAATGGTATTTTTAAAAAAATAAATAAAAAATGGTATGAACATTAAACGTCAAGAGCAGATGACATTCCACAAAACATCTTACCTATAGCAAGCAGCAACAACAACAAATCGATAATCAACTCCATACCATTCACTATTAGAACAATGCAGATGTGAAGATTTCTTTAATCAATCTATTATATAATCACAATGTTTACAACAGAAATGAAACATACTGTTCTCAGAACTAATGGCGTAACACGTTCTCGTCTGCTTATCAGTAATAATCCATTTCTACTTCCTCATTTAACAAGAGTGTTATACAAATGTCTTGCTTGAGATTCATAAAAAGGCTTTTGTGAGTAAATGAGTAAATGGTTCAGTAATAATGCTGAAAAGATATTAAACCCATGCTCCATATGATTTTCTTTATGTCAATATGCCAATTGTCTCCTCAATGTTATTGCGTGTATTCGTAATCCACACAACGTGACGCAAAATTCTTCTGGAGTGCGATATAGGCAGCAAATATGCAAGCAAACAACAGCAAGCGAGATCTCAAGCAATAATCATAATTTTCATACAAGCGTTGTCAAACGGTCCATTCTGACAAGGTATAGAAAAAAAGAAAATACACTGTATCCCCTTTTAAAATGCTATCTAGCATTTGTGATTAAGAATGAAAGTGATTAATTGTGCAGAAACATATCTTAAACTGCTTAATGACGTCTTGTGTGAGCTGTGCTAAACGATATCACTCTTTCATGACGCGCAAAAGACCGTACAAGTCACTGACGCGGTCCTTACGTCAGCAAATGACACCTCGTGTAAGCCGGGCTTTACACCCGGGGGGGGGGGGGGGGGGGGGGGGCACTCACGTTTTATGTTGACGGGGGTGTGCCTCAGCCAACGCCAAAATGGGGGTCTAAGGAACTGACTAGAAGCGAAAAAACATAGGGTCTTTGGAACGGTGGATCTATACCCAGCTGACCGAAAAAAAACATGGTCTAAGGAACTACGGCACTTAATGTGGGGGTTCTATAGTGCACGCATAAAGCAATTGCCCACACAAGTGAATGGACATACGTACGCGAGAGTTGAGGAACGGGGCGCGCCGGGGGGAAACGGAGAGAGACGAGCGCTTTTTTTTTTTTTGTTCCGTCTGGGTATCTTGAGAACGCGTGAGAAGGGTGACAACGCCAGTTTATGAAAATTCGGGTATCTTGAGAACGGCGATCGGCCGTTGAAAAAGGGGGTCGTCAAAGCGGCACAAACCCGTCTGTCCAATATATTGAGGGCTTTACAGTTTTACTTTCTGGTCCATAGTAATCTGTGATTCTCCGTGGTCTCAAAGTGTTAAGGCGGATTCACACCGAACACGACACACGACACACGACACACGACACGACAGCACAACATGCTACACGACAAACGGCGAAAAACCAGTGCACACCGCACACGACATTCGCTAAGAAGCCGTGCTGGGGAGAGGGTGATGTCGTCTTTGATGATGAGAATGTCGTGATAGAATTCATTTGAAATTCATCATTGTAGTCTTAAAAATAATTGAAAGATAAGATAGAAGTTTTATTTTTTTAAATTTTGAAATCATTTAATCTTTATCTGAATTTTCTAAAAGTTGTTAAATTGATTATGTGACTATGTTCAGAAATTACAAAAGTGATATTTGCTGTTGTCTATTCGAAATAATCACATCTGCGGGGGTTTTTTTTGTTCTTCATATGGTCGTGTGAGTATTGAAGAAATACATAAAAATTGATGATCTATGTTGCTGCCTATTCGGAATAATTCAAGCAGTTTTGTCTTATGCACTCACGGCTGACCATGTTTTATAGACAAAATGATCTGAAATATATACTTTCTTAATTGAAAATAGTGGTGCAGCCTTATAAATGTTATATGGAATACGGGTACCTCCAGACATTAGGAGAGTATGTAGATCTACATGTACTTGAATTTCTTGATGGACTAAGTCTAACGGAAATTTTTGTTTTCCATTTATGACAAGTAGATTGTCCATGACACATAACCAATGGTAGTCTCCCATTTAACCTCATCTCTGTGACATAATATGCACATTTTCCCCAAACTTTTAAACAAAATCACTATTCTCTCTGCGATTTGGTGCTGCTACCGGGGGGGGGGGGATAAATTGCGAAGTGGGAGGTTGACATAATATGCACATTTTCCCCATAATACACAAGGAAAAGTGAGTGTGTGACATCATTGGTTCACTCATTTGCATACCGCCCATGTTATGCATATCACTGTTTCAAGAAATAATGCAAAACTTCAAAATACCGTAACTATTCTTATTTTACATCCGATTTCAATACAATTTTCACTGTTATGCTTGTTTAATTTTACTCTATTTATTCAAATCAACTTGATATTAATGTGGACTTGGCCTTTAACCAAATAACAACGAATTCAAAACAATGTCCAAATGAACTTCATCGTATGCCAGCGAATGCCAATATTTTCCCGTACGTCGGCATACGCTGGGCCAATTCTTTAATCATGCTAATAGTGTGAACACTACTTGGGCGTGTAAATTATAACTAAGTCTTAGAGTACAGTCAGATCCAGCAAAATAAAGAGTGCGCAAATAGCAGGTTACTTGTTCCGAAAAACATAAATATATCAGGTATGTCAATATCCATGTAACTTAAGCAAAGTCCTAGAATGTGGTCCGATCTAGCAACAAAAAAGGACATAGGCCCAATATCAAATTGCTTATCGTTCCGGATAACTTGGAAATATCAAAGAGCTTTGACACGGTTGTTTTCGTAAACGATTTCAGGAGGATTGACTTGTATCTCTGAATACTCGTCCTGTGCGCTACTCCCAGTGACCTTTTTTCCAGAAGTCTTCGGGCCCTTGTAGAGGCCCTGGTAGGTGTGCTCAGATGTGCCTGCTTCCGCAGAGAAGGTTGCATTCTCGTACACGTAATAACTGGGTGACGATGCCTCCGTTCCTGAGGGTGACGATTTTGATGGCCCGTTCTGTGGTGCTGTGCTTGATGTCGATGTCCTTTTGCGATAAAGCCTGCATAACAAGAAAAAAATAATCATATCAGTTTTATCAGTTTTCTGAAACTTATAAAGGGAAATATGCAATAGAAGGAGAGTGCATGAACATGTTCTCTCTTTCTGACTCTAAACCTTGAATGCTAAATCATTAATCTGAACGTCATTCATCATTTGGAACGGAAATATAATGATTATATTATGTCTAATTACTTTCCACAATTTCAAGCATTTTCAACAATACAAATAAAAAAAACCCAGCAAAATAATGAAATTTTACATAATTATATTATGGTGAATAAAGAGAACTCTCAGTGATTTCAAACGTTTTCACATTCATTTTTTTTTTCAGAGCACACATAAAGTTCTTCTTCTTGAAGTACAGTCCAACGACAAGGGTATTTTGCACTGGCTTGATGGGACAGGGTCATCCAAGGGAACCGACAGCCCAAGATACCGACAGTCCACGAGACCGACATTTACAAAAGGTTTACTAGACGGACAGCCCGCTATACCGACAGCACACGTCCACACGAGACCAACCAAACAACATTATACATTAAAGAAATAAAGAAAATTCTAAAAGGTCCACAAGGCCGACGGCCCACCAGACCAACATTTTTCCACCTTTCCTTATTCATTTATTTTTTGTTTTCTTTTGTTTTGTCGGTACCGTCGGTCTATAATGAGCTCTCTGAAAAGTGGCTAGAAAGAGACCGATGTTGTCGGATTCTTAGGCTGTCGGTCTCGTGGGCTGTCGGTCTCGTGGGCTGTCGGTCTAATGAACCCTCAAATAAGTTTTCAGGAGGTCCTCGAGACCGACATTGTCGTTCACGCAGTACCTGTAGCCTACCTACCAGAATCCTAAAAGCACGCCTCCACATACCAGGAACAAGACTAAGGTGACCCCAAACAGCGCCCATGGCAAGGTCCCTCCACCCCTACTTTTAGGTACACTGCCAACTGTCGACGACTTCTGCTCCGTAGTCATGGCGGTCGCTTTACCAGTGACTGGTTCCCCACCTACATCACAGATCACAGTGACATTTAAAAAATCCGTATGTATCAAAAGCTAGGGGGAAAAACCTAAATGGCCAAGCACAATATTGTTTCGACTCTGAATGAAAAAAAACTACGCATCAAAAATCAAACATCCCTGTATTAAAAAAGCTTTGCCGGTATGGCAATTGTGTCTACTGCACCGAGTAATATATGTATATACCCATATAATTATGTTTTCTTATCATTACTTGAAAACCGTATCACTTTCACTTGCGTCCTTAAGCAAGATATTTTATCTACATTGCTTCTCTCCACCCAGGTGTGAAAATGGGTACCCGGGTAGGGCGCATGGCTGTAATGCTCCCCAGGAAGTGGAGAAGGTGAATTCAATGACAAGGGTAATACTATGTCTGTAAAGCGCCTAGAGACATCGTAGATGTATCAGGCGCTATATAAATCCAGAATATTATTATCATGATTATTATATTGTTAATACATTCACCCCCTCATACTTTCGTGTAGTATTTTCATTACGTTCATATAAGTGGGCCATGTATATGCAAGTCTCTATACGGACTAGTAAATGAAAAGTATAAAAATAGCCTACATGCATGTAAAACCTTCTCGTGGAAGTGCAATAGTCATAATCAGTTACAATCTTAATACAGAGATATCGAGCACCTTAATTAAAATGTTCGTACTATGATTTATGTAAAAGGAACAATAATTTTCTCTTTAGTGTCTAGACTTGAAAGGGAAACTGATTCCCATCTTCACGTACACTGCAATGTTCTTATCACCAATTCTTGACCACTATCAACGTCCATTGGTCTTGAGCCAAGAGCATAGATATGGACTGGCGTGACACTTATCGAGTACTCGACGTCTTGTTCTAACCCAATCAGCACGTAACGGAGAACGTCTGTGGTAGCTGAGTATTGTGTGACGAAAGCAACTTTGAACCAATCAGAAGTCTCCCTCTTTAGGCAAATATCGTAGCCACCGATGGGACCCTCTCCGATATCACTATCACGATCCCATGCATTCCATATGATTGCAATCGTATCGCAACCCGTGTAAACTGAAGTTGGAGGTTCAGCAAGCCTTGGAATCGCTTGTAAAATGAAAGAGAAGAACAACCAAAGTCACTTGTCTACAACTCTTTTCCAACTGAAATAAATTTCCAAACTGACATTAATTTCCCAAGTGAAATTAATGCTTTATTATTAGGAAATCTAGTACCTTTCCAATATTAATATTTTCTTATTCGATTCTGCTGTAGGTTAATCGCAATAAAAATTTCATCGCCATGATACTCTCAATTCAAAGCTTACCAATCTGGCAGGTCGGTCCAGTCCATCCATAGAGACACTTGCCTGAGAAGCATTCCCCTTTCACAGAGTTACAATCTAAGGCTCCTTCTGAACAGTGACAGGTCTTAGAACAGGAGTCAAAGCATCCTGCATCTAAGAAATGTGAAAATGGCTACGGATCAATGAAAGATCAGTTCAACAACGTAAGCCCTTCCGGTAGGTCACACTATATGCCATCTTCATGACTTGTATTAGAGTCAGAAAAGGAGAAATAAGAGCCATTTGAAGACCTTGTCTATCTTGAAGATCCTTATTGGGAAATTCATAAATGAAAGCCTTGATCATCTGGATAAGACTTGATGATCAAATATTGATATATTGGCCTCTCAATTTAGCATCGCTTTTACAAAAAAAAATATTGAACTCACAAATGTCACAGAAGGTGTTCCTTGATGTGTCAGCCATGTACCCGATGGCACACACGCCGTAAGAGTCGATGCAGTAACCGGTCTGCGGATCACACGACCCGGTGTCAGGACAGTGACAAAGGCTGCTGCAGTGCTCGCCATAGAACCCATCTGGGCAAACGTCTGGAACTTCATAAGTTTAAGAGAAGAGGAGAAATGATTTGCTGTGGTGATTCGATCATTCATGAAAAAAAAAGGTTCAATACTCACATTTCAACGACATGGTCTAGCCTACTTGTAAATACAGGATTCGTTATAGGACCTTTTATAATATAGGCCTGAACATAATTACGTTGGGAAATCATACCTTGGCAACTCGGACCAGACCAGCCGGCGGCACAGTCACCCGTACACTCCCCGCTAAAGATGTCACAAGCTGACCCTCCTGAACAATGGCAATCCTGCATACAGTCAACACCGTATTGTCCGACTTGGCAGGCTGATTTTCAAGTTGATAGGATAAATATGGTCAGTAATGTTAATCGGTACTTTTCCGTTTTCAAGACCCAATCGCAATCGAATGTTTGCTCAAAACACGACTTTTGACAAATCAAACAAATCAAGAAAAATTCACATACTGAAATGAGAGAACATGACAACGAAACATTGTATATCTCGAATGTGATTTCTATGGGCAATACAACAGGGAACTGAAATTGCCCTTAAGTTGATTTCTCGAAAGTCTTTGCGATTATGAGTCCCCGTAAAACGTTTAACGACCCGACTACGACTTAAGAAAAAAAAAGATAGAGTTCAAGGGTCAATTTTACAACTGTTAGAAATATCACTCCTTCTCGATATGATTACTGTGGAACTACTTTCACTTGCTCATAGGTGTACATGTACATGCATTGTGATGTGAAAGAATAAGTTGTGGGCGCAAGTTTAAATTTTGTTAAACGGGTATCATGAGACTCACTTTCATTGCAGTAGATGCCAGTGTAACCCGACAGACAGTTGCAGCCGTAAGGATCAGGACGGCAAATCTGACTTCCTGCACACGTCAAGTTTAGTTCATGGTCGAGACCGCATATGATATCACAATCTGAACCAAACCGGTGCTCGCCGCAGGCTTCATGTGCAAAAGAAATTAATAAACTGAACTGATAAATAGATACATGTATAATTATGATAAAGGTAAAGATTGCCCAAAGAAATCTAATACGTATTATTTCAAACAAGGATTAGAGAGATCTTGTCTTTTTATATAGGAATCCAGTGCATTTGTTCTCATTTTGATAGGCCTTGAAACAGACGACGATCGAAAAATGGAGGAAAATGATGGGTAATTCATTAGTGCAGTGTCTTTTAGGGCCTAGTAAATAAATTTTGATTGGTTGGACAAAAAACAGATAAAAAATAATAGAAATATGATATAATTTCAATGTTTTTTTTTTCAATGTTACTTAGACTGTAGCAACAAAATAGCCTCTAAGACATTCATGAATTTCAATTTTACTATTCTAAATCACTAGTTATATACTTCGTTGTACCTTGCAAGCAATTTTCTCCGGTGAATCCGGGCGGACAGATACACGATCCAGAAAGATCATGGCAGATCCCTCCGTTGTAGCAGGGATCACAAACACCCATACAATTCGGAGGACCCCATCTTCCGGTGGGGCATTCTACAAAGAAACAATGTTACCGCACACGTTTTTGAATATCTTTAGAATAATAGATATACATGATAATCATATTCTATTGTCACCATTCATAAGATATTGCTTACTTTTTGAAACGTTTATGTTTGGTTTTTTAATATATTATTATTATACCGGTACCTTTAACTGTGCAACATTGCTCATGATTTTATATATTGCTGTAGACGTGCATCACATGTTGGTGACAATGTTTGGTTTGCTTTTTATTTAGTTTATTTGTTTTTGTTTTGATTTGATTTGTTTCTTTGTGTGTTTTTGAACAGATATTGTGGATTTTCATGGTAGTTTAGAAATAGATAAGAGAAGTAAAACTGCAAATTATAAATTCCTACCATAAATAATCATCCTCATCACACTGTAGTAATCGAATCCATAATCACAGTAGAAGTAGTCTGCACACGTAACATATGTTCCTTGATCTTCTTCTCGTACAGAGCTAAAATAATAACTGAAGCCCCTGGAAACTCCAAAACCATAATCGTAACCTGACTGGAAGAAATACCATACGGGTTCATCATATCCTCTCCGTGAAGTAACAGTCAAGTTGGCGTTTGTCCCTGGGTAGGCAGACACAGTGAATCTTCCATTGCTTGGTTGAAGTGCTCCTGCAAAGTCATTTTAAACTTTTTTTTTAACCAGCCCAAGCAGGATGGGTAACTTACAAAGAACATTAAATATCAGTGTTGTATTAACAAAATTTGTAATGTTAGGTTTACATTATGTTCCCGGCATCCACGGCATTCACGTTTCAGGCCCCCATTGACAAAACGGGATGGACCTGAGACAACGGGGGGGGGGGGGGGGGGGGGGGGGGGGGGGGGGGGGGGGGGGGGGGACGGGATGGGCAAAATTGACAGGCCGTGATTGCCGTGGATGCCGGCCAGAATTTTAAACTGTCAAAAAAATTGCCACGGCAAGTCACGGTGCGCATGAGGAACCTAGTAGGCCGTAGTAAAACGGGATGAACGCAACAAAACGTGACAGTACGTAATAGGCCGTAACAAAACTTGGAGGTGGTCCATAGTGGAACGGGAAGTGTGTGTATTCCCCGGCATCTCACAGTCCTTTCAAGTTTTGTCAACGTTCTGCCGCGTGTAGTGCAAACGGGGCTGCCTAGCATAGCCTAATGCTAGGTTTACATTATGTTCCCGGCGGCCCCGTTTGCCCGAAACGTAGTGCACCGTGGGATTTTGGCCAATTTTTCTCCGTTTTCAAGTTTTGTTCGGTCTTGCTAAGTTTTCTCACTGTCTATCACGGTATCCGTGACGGGCCGTGGGGGGAAGGGGCTGCTGAGCCCAAGAGACTTAAAGGCCCACTACGGTTCGGCCTGCGGTCTACCACGGATGTCAGTACGTTCCCTCCCAGCCCGTCACGTTCTGATGGGGTTTCTCAGGTTCTGCCAAGGCTTTCTACGGTTAAACCGTGGACACCAGGCAGCTTTGGAGCACGTTTGTGCCCACGGTATAAGAAGAAGGCCTCCCGAGCGTAAATATTCATATTTTGAATGACAGCGCCGTAAAAACCAAAAACAACAACAACAATAGCAATTATTGTATCCTGAGACTTCGACGTCGTCGATTGCTCAGACTCGAATGAAGCTCCCCTGTCGGGCCCGGCTTTTCTGTACCCCACCCAGACCGTGCGCGCCGTGTCATACCGTAGTAGAACGCAACGCGCCGTGTCGCGCCAGGCCCGTAAAACTAACTTTCCGCCTAAAAAAACGCTGCTTACAAGCCGTTATCTTTCTCTCAAATTTGCTATAAAACGTCAGATCTTTCGCGTTTCGCGCGGGAGAGGGAAAACTCCCCCTTCCTGCACTCTCCTGTTACATACCGTGCAGTATCGCGTCCAAATAATTGAAAAGCAGTCCGGGCATCGAACCAACTTTCTGCCTATAAAAAAAGCCTTAAAAGGCGCTACGAGCCCTTATCTTTCTCTCAAAATTTGATAAAACGTCAAAGTTTTCGCGCTTCGCGCGGGAGTGGAAACATCCCCCCCCCCCCCCCTCCCTGCATCCTCCCCTGTTACATACAATGCAATATAGCGTCCAAATAATTGAAAAGCTGTTGGGGCTTCGAACTATAACTTTCCGCCTAAAAAAGGGTGCTACGAACCGTTATCTTTCTCTCAAATATGCTATAAAACGTCAGATCTTTCGCGCTTCGCGCGCGAGGGGGGGGGGACTCCCCCTTCCTGCACCCCCCCCCCCCCCTGTTACATACAGTGCAGTATTGCGTCCGTATAAGTGAAAAGCAGTCTTGGCGTCGAACTAACTTTCCGCCTTAAAAAAAAGGTGCTACGAGCAGTTATCTTTCTCTCAAATTTGCTATAAAACGTCAAAGTTTTCGCGCTTCGCGCGGGAGTGGAAACTTCCCCCCCCCCCCCCCCTCCCTGCATCCTCCCCTGTTACATACAGTGCAATATAGCGTCCAAATAATTGAAAAGCAGTCAGGGTTTCGAACTATAACTTTCCGCCTAAAAAAAGGTGCTACGAACCATTATCTTTCTCTCAAATATGCTATAAAACGTCAGATCTTTCACGCTTCGCGCGGGAGGGGGAAACTCCCTCTCCCTGCATCCTCCTGTTACATACAGTGCAGTATTGCGTCCAAATAACTGAAAAGCGCGGAGGGGGGGGGAACTCCCCCTTCCTGCATCCCCCCCCCCCCCCCCCCCCCCCCCCCCGTTACATACAGTGCAGTATTGCGTCCGTATAAGTGAAAAGCAGTCCTGGCGTCGAACTAACTTTCCGCCTTAAAAAAAAGGTGTTACGAGCAGTTATCTTTCTCTCAAATTTGCTATAAAACAACAGATATTTCGCGCTTCGCGCGGAAGGGGGAAAACTCCCTCTCCCTGCATCCTCCTGTTACATACAGTGCAGTATTGCGTCCAAATAACTGAAAAGCAGTCCGGGCGTCGAACTAACTTTCCGCCCGAAAAAAAAAGTCTTAAAAGGCGTTACGAGCCGTTATCTTTCTCTCAAAATTTTCTATAAAACGTCAGAGCTTTCGCGCTTCGCGCGGGAGGGGGAAACCTCCCCCCTCCCTGCACCCACCCCCTGGGGAGCTTCACGTACTGACAACTGCCCCCCCCCCCCCCTCAAATTAAATCCAGGTCACGCGGTTGGATCCTTCACGTCTGCCCCCCCCCCCCCTATTGAAAAATCCTGGTTACGCTTGTGCGTGTAAGTGCGAACACTATTCAAGTTTGCACTTTGCAACTTTGAATTGAATAGAATATAGCTATTTCGAGTTACCGGTGGACAAACGTATCCAGAACTTTTTTTTTTCACTAATGACATATTTGGCCAAAATTTGGGGGATTTCATATTGATGTCCATGAAAATATCTTTATAGAGACTCTGAGATAAGTATTAATTTTGGAAAGCATATTATGATATGAGAATATGGATGCCATAAACACACTCGTGTAAAAAGAACAAAGGTTAGGTAATTACTACGAGGAAAATAAAATAATTTTTTTGTAATATAATATACATATTCCACAAACGAAGGCAGGTATTTAAATCATTTTGAAGTGAATTGTTTTTAGTTGTTTTTTTTTTTTAAGCGCATAAAACAAAATAATTCTCAATAATACATTAAGACTAATAAAACAAAGAATATTGGTACATTCAAATACTTTTACAGCCAATCACTTTGTAAGAAGGATTCATTTCATAGAATTATACGATTCATACGTAATGTCAGTGGTATGAGATCCAATAATACAGGAAATGATGCTATAGGGCTGGTTCTCATAAAAAACATAACGCCAGGGTGGACTGACAGGGAAATTTGTGATAAATCTTTATTTCTTAAAACAACTATGGGACAATATACACATTGAATATGGTGTACAGTAGATTGGAGGAAGCCAAATAGATAAAAATAAGGAGAGAAAGAGGATGTATCTCCATTTCTGCATCTATAGAATAGAGAATTGTTGGTAGTAATCAGTGATGCATGTGTTACATATCACTTTTCTATTCATTCTTTTTGCATATCATTATTTACTTTTCTTGCCACTCCATTTATCAATACATTTTGAGGTAAAGAGTGCGAAGAATTATGCCATTTATCTATGAATTTGCCATTGGTATCCAATTCTACACTGTCGAAAAGAGTCATTAGGACAGAAGTTAATGATTTGTACTCATCGTAGAGTTTGTATGAAATAAAATTTTTGCATTATTTCTTCATAAAAAAAATCATCTGTAATATCATTCCTAGACAAAGAGTAGGAATACATATTCCTATTGCACTTAAGAATAATTTTTTAAAAAATAATTACAAATCATCCTCGGTTTGACCAAAATCAGCTTTTAAAAAAAATGCCTGAAAAGTAACTTTTTACATAATCAAACATTTGGAGACAAATCAATCAACGTTTATAGTTTTAGTAATGACATTCTCTCTAAAAATTTATGTTTCCAAATATCTTCAAAGAAATTCCCACACGTGACCATGGTGACAATTTGACAACGGACTAACACATATGTTTTGAATGAATCCCTTTATCAAAGAAATCTTTCCTTCTGTTTTCTTGGTTTTTGATGATTAATTTTTTTGATTAAATCATCAAACACCAAGAAAACAGAAAACGTCACAGTGTTGCTTCAATTTGAATTTTATCGATTGCATTTTATCGATTGCAGCTTTAAAAATCCATAAAACATGATCGCAAAGACTTTCCGGAAAATAACTCAAGAGCAATTTCAATACCATATTGTGTATCCCATTGAAATCATGTTCTGACTAAGTTAAAGTAATACGTGTCATTGTAGTGTTCGAACATTCCAATAGGTGATGGTCAAGGCTATTTGAATTGTCTTAGTTTGATTTCTCGAAAGTCTTTGCGACCATATTATAACTCTCTTATTTGTTATCGGACTTTCCTCAAACTTCACTGTTCTGCTTCTTTGTACAGGCAGCTCTTTGTATTTGCCTACAAACTGACTCTGATCGGACCCAGGTTCGAATCTCAGTCACGTCTTTCGAATGGTGACTTTAAAGGTCGGTCCCAGATGTAAATAATCATATTTGATTGATACACGTCTGTCAAAACTCAATTTCACACACACACACACGCACACACACATACACACACTCTCTCTCTCTCTCTCTCTCTCTCTCTCTCTCTCTCTCTCATTTTACGCTTTCATCATATAACCAACTTAACATCAGAGATGACTTTCCCTTTAATAATAAATAAACTTTCATACTGTCTGGGCTCAGATGTATAGCTGATACAAAGGTTGTACTGTCATCATTCTCCGAGCTAAGTCTGCATTCAAGTTTACCGGCAGAGGAGTAACCAGCCAGTGACACTTCAAAAACAAGACTCGACGAATTCATTCCCGTTACGATAGTGGTCCTCAAGGAATAGGAATTGGCAAAACCGGAACTAGGAGAATGATCCATCTCATATGCGGTTTTTGAACACTGTATCTCAGAATATGTTTGGTTCTCTCTTCGGTCTTCAATAAGGAAAACTTTCAGCTTATCTGGAGAAGCATAAGTGTCTGACACGTAAAGACGCACATCTAGCAGCTGTTCGGTGTAGACACCTAGACATTGAAGAATAGAAAAAAAAAAGGACATTAATGTGTAAAATATTACAAATTACATTATACTTATATATATATATATATATATATATATATATATATATATATATATATATATATATACCGGACGCGGAATGTTTTTTTTCTTCTTCTCACATTTAAACGATTTTCCTTTCAGTTTCAAGTTTTCATAGAAATGTAATTTGAAAGTTTGATTCTATACAGTAATTTGTAACCCAAGGAAGTATTGAAACATGGTATATCTAATTGTCTCAAATTGTTTTTAAAAAGAAAAATATCATCGCCAATTTCACCAGGCTTTTATCTCAAAAAATGTTCATGATGTTATGTTTCCTTTATGCCAAAAAAAAGAGGTATCAGGAGGTGTCTGTTGTGAATGCGTCCGTATTTGAAGAAGACACTTTCACAACATTTTCAAGCCTACAGACCAGGAGCGGAGATTTCTTTTTCTGACATTCGAGGAAGTCGATGACAAGGCAGAGTGGGGGATAATTTGATTACAAACTATCTGTTTTGTTTTCTGTTTCTTTGTTTGCTTGGTTAGTTTGTTTTGTGAGTTTTTGTGCATTTGCCCCAGAGGCCGTGGGGCCATCTAAAAAAAAATTAAAAATGCTGCAACCGGCCACTCTTTATATAAAATGCAGTCCAAATTACATGTAAAAAGGAAATTTTGGGTAATTTGATAAGTTGATTTCGGCTTTGAATGATTCAAGGCTAAAATATTTCAGGAAAAATGGTTTAGGTGCCCATTTTAGAGAAAGGGAGCTTTTTCATTAATTTCTAAAATAGCCCCAAAACCGGAAATTAATGAATATGGCCCATTTTTCCTAAAATGAGAAATTTGACAACTTTTCATGAAATATTTTCAGCCCTGAAACATCCAACTCTAAATTCTCCTTATCAAATTATCAGGGATTCACTTTTTACAGGTAATTTTAAACAACCTTTTATATTAAAAAAACAAAAAACAACCAAGATAGCAGCCATTTTTAGAGATGGCCCAGCGGCCTTCAGGGGCGGAATCTGAGATGTCTTCATATCTAATTGTGTCTATGACATGCGTGCCAAATCTAAATCATTTATCACAGAATGAATGTAGTTTGGGGGCTATTCTGGAAATATACAAAAAGGCCTATTTCTTAAAAGGGGCAACTAAACCACTTTTCCTGAAATATTTTAGGCCTGAAACATTCAAAGCTTAATTCTACATATTAAATTAACCGAGATTCACTTTTGATATATGTAATTTCGAACTGCATTTATATAAAAAGTGCCCCGATGGTAGCTATTTTTAGAGATGGCCCCACAGCCATTAGGGGCAGAATATGAGATGTCTAAACATCTAAATTTGTTTTTAATACATATATCTACATATATGCCAAATTTTGTGTTTTTATCACAAAGTGTACAACTGGCATGACTGGGGTATATTTTGTCACTATGCCGCTCCGCTATAATTGAAACTGAACGATTAAACAAAATTATGAGCCTAATGACTTGTCTTGATCTTTTGAGGAAGATGTTATGTACATGATCATTAAAACATATTTACATATTTACACTATGATCTCTACACATAAGAACACATTTTCTTTATTAAGATGATGATATAATAATAATAATAATAATATGCATACAATTTGAACAAGTTGATCATAAACCTGACTATTGTGAACAAAATAAAAAAGCCTTTTCCCGCCCAAATTCGTTAAACTAGCATCCAAATTGATATAAAGTTCATTCAATAATATTTCGCGGAAATCGAAAGAATGCGTTGATTCCCTCTCAAAAATCTATATTTCTTGTTCAATTTACTTTTAGGAGCATGCGATTTCATACTTATGTCATACAAAAGTGTATAACGAGCTTTCAATTTCGAAACCGTGTAAGGAGCATTCAAATTCGCGCGGGACAGACTGCAGTAGGAATGGGCATTCAGTTTAGTAAATGGGCATGTACTTTTGACATTAACTTTGCACTATGTTTTCATCTAATGTTAAGTAATCAATAATACCTTTCTGAATGTTTGAAAGCTCTCTGCAAGTTTTGCATGAAGGAATGAATGTGTGATGTAATTCATTATCGTGTAGCTCTCATTATCATACCGATAACAGGGAGGGTGCACTGTGCTTTTCGTGGCTTTTTGTGTATACTTGAACGGCAGTTGCCACGATGAAACGTCAAGGGACGAATATATGATGAATAATGAAAAGCAAAAAATGTACAGAAAGACAGGTCTACTCATTAAAAGTCAAATTAAAACAATGATTTCCATCATATAAACCCTCTGAGGATAAGTTTATTGAGAAAGTTTATACAAATGAAATATATATAAAGAATATAAGAAAACGAATGAAGGAACATCTAAAAAAAGAAAAAGAGGTGAAGTTACTGAAGAAAGAGAAAGATGAATGATTTAAAAGGGGATATATCGAGAAAAAAGGGGGGAAATACACAGACGAATATGTGTGAGAAAAATAAAAATAACGTAATAATATAATATGAAATGAAACTGTAAAGAAAATTCGAATCAAATGGTGAAAAGCGAGCATCATGTTTCTAAAAAAAGTTAGGCTAAAATAAGTAATTTTAATTGAAATGAAAAAAATGCGAAAGTGGCTGCCCTTTGGCGAAAACGAAAATGGGTTATGTCTAAAAAAAAAAAAAAAAAAAAAAAAAACCTCATCCAGTCAAAACTCCGCGAATTTGAATGACCGTTATGCAATTCTAAATTGAATGAAACTCTATCTAGTTTGAAAGTAAAAATAAGGAAATTCAGTGAAAAAAAGGTTCGAAATTGAAGCGCGGGAGCAATAAGTGGCCAACCTTTGCTCGAACTTGAATGTATGTTGATGAAATTGACTGAGTTTTGACAAATTCGGCAGGAAAAACCTATATTTTCATTCATGTGGGTGCCAAGAACATCCAAGTGACAAAAGATGGAAGAAGGATACCTATGACATTTTCTTTTTAATCCGTATTTCTTCGTGACTACTAGACCAAATCGGACGGGACCTTCACTGACTGGTAGAAAAATAGTAAAAGTTTCATAATCCAGTATGACTTTTCATATTGCAAAACGATTTCTTTCGTAATCGATACCCCAATGCCGATTATGTTGTTTCGTGGGGGTATTTTTTTTTTTTTTTTTGGGGGGGGGGGGTATACAAGTATCATATGCTAATCTAACGGCTTAAAAAGTTTGGCGGAACTAAAAAACTGCATGCCGGTTGCCCATAAACATATACAGTCACTCTGTTTTCAAGGATTGCATTATACGTGTGGCAGGGAACAACAAAAAATCTACTTTGCATTATTTTGCTGGTGATTATAGTCATTAATGTTTAAAAACAAATACATGCAGTAAGTGTACACACATTTGCCATTTTTCAATTCAGTATCGAATTTCAGATACCTGATCTTTCACACACGAAATACAGCGGAATGGAGCAGTTGTTTTCCCGCCAGGTACCCTGTTCCAACTGAATGCAATCCTTGTACTGTTGACATATCACCGTTTCGTTGCCTTCCCATGATGACAAGCTATTGATTGTGAAAAAAAAAGGATATGTAAAAGACACAGAGTAAGATAAAACGCAGTGAGCTCAAGATATTCATTATGAACCATAACAATTTATTCAGGACAACTACCTCCTAGAATATTCAAGCTTAAATCTGCACCCGAACAGCTGCAGTTGCATGCACAGCACCCATGCGGTAACAAAATGAACCTTTTCATTTAGAGTCCAATTTTTACTTAATGTAACTTAATGCATCCCCCCCCCCCCTCCCAGATTCACTTTCGTCCAGGATGCAAATTAATCTGCGTATGTACTTAGGTTCAAGTTTGTACCTCATTTACGGGGTGCTTCTGTTGTACTTGTTTATGGTGTATATTGTAACTTGCATCTCCTATATTGTGTAACCCCTATTTACTATAGAAAACTTTTAAGGCTGTAATCACCCGGTTAAATTGTCCGGGGTAAATGTCCGGGGATAATTTTCATAGGAGCAGTAGTCCTTGTATCCTTGGATATCGTCGAAGGGTATACATGGTATAGGCCTAGTTGTTTGTGGAGCGCCAGGAGTGTCAAGTCTGACAGGCATGTGCGCTATACAAGAACCCACTATTATTATTATTATTAAGATTACGAAGATATCTGTTCGAATCCGAATTTATCAGATCATATCACTATTCTCTATACTTATATAGGCAAAATATGATACTACCATTTTTGAAAATATTTGTACCTATAAGAACCTCGACTTTAAAAGCAGTATTTCTTAAGCCCCTTTCACAATTGGTCTGCGATCGTTTGCGACCATTTGGTCGCACGACAGGCTGCAACAGGCTTCAATCGCCATCGATCTCATCAGGTCGCAGAAAGGCATTCACAAATGCAACAGCGGTCGTAAAACAAAAGCGACTAGAAGAGACCGTTGCACGAGTAAGTCGCATTTGCTCGCATATGCTCGTGCGAGTGGTCTTGCGTTCACATGCGAGTGTTGCACGAGTGATTGCGAGTGGCTTGACGCCAATCACAATAGTCGCACGATCGATTGCATGGTCGTGCGAGTGGATGTGAGACCATGCGATCGCTCGTGCGATTGAATGAGACCGGTGCAAGTGGTCGTGAGAGTATTCGTGCGAGTGGCGTGGGGTATAAAAACCCCCTCGTCAATTGACCGGTAGTCAGTTTCAAGTTGGCCTTCTTAATAGTCAAGATGCCAAAGAAGAAAGTTATAAAGAAGAGAAAGTTGTTAGAGGAGGGCCCTGTTGCCGAGGATCATCTCCATAGTCCCCCTATATATACCCCCGAGGAATAGTCGCATACAGTCTCATACAGTCGTGCAACGGTAGTACAACGTTGTAAGATGTGCTGCGATCGGTCGTGCAACAGTCTCATGGTCTTAGCACAATCGCACCCATTCGCAAGACTGGTCGCTATAGGTCGCTAGCGCACGTGCGAGTGTTGCACGACCTCCAGCCCACCCACTGCGACTATTGAGTCGTGCGAACTCTCGCATCTAATCGTGCAACGTTGTGCAACACTCATACGAGAATCGCACGACTGGTCGTACGACCTAATGCGAGTGAATCGATCGCATCTGGTCGTGTCTGGATTTTGAGCATGTTCAAAGTTCAGATGCGACCAGTCACGACCGCCTCAGGTTCGTGCGACCGCCTGCAACGACTGCGAGTGGTCGCAAGACACCAAGCGATCGGTCGTGCAACACCCCGAAAAATCTGTTGCAGGCGGTCGCAAACTGGTCGCAGACCAATTGTGAAAGGGGCTTAAAGCAGACGAAAGACTAATAGACACGTTAGGTTCATCAAAATTTAGATACTTTACAGTCTCAGAAATGTTGGTTAAAAATCATTAGGTTGTTTGAAATATGAACCTACCAACTGTTGGTTTAAAAAAATTGTATGTAAAACATATGGGATTTTTTTAAACTAACAGTTGGTAGGTTCATATTTTAAGCAACTTAAAAACTTTTCTGAGAGTGTAGATAAAAGCTGAATTAGCGGGGTCTTACGAATTATCGAGCAGGGATCCATCAATCCATTTATAAGTGCATTCTTCGTCCAGGTCAGTGAGACCAAACCAGACAGCTTGATTGCCGATCAAAGTCTGAACAAAGTCCTGTCACCAAGATGTAAAGATGATTGTATCATTTGCTATCAGTAGTCAATCATTAGTCATAAGGCAAACACACATTAAGACACGCACACAACATAATCATAATATTTCCTTCTTATAGGCTTATTATGTCAATTTCATATTATATTGCAGTCTTACCCTATAATGCATGTAGTTCTACTAATGAATTACAATTCTTATTAATAAATTGTAAATGGCAGTAGATACAAAATAAAAAATAAAACTATGTAGTACTCTACATGTTCCAAAATGCGAATCTCTCTCGCATAATTATATCCCCCTCCCTCCCCCGCCGTCTCAAAGCTCTTTCGGTTGAGCTAATTTTAGGTAAGATTATAGATGACAGTGTATAACCAGCAGGCGCGCCGGCAGCAGTTTGGGATTGGGGGGGGGGGGACATTCAAGGGGGCTCACCTTTCAAGGGCTCATGTCTTCTCACCCCTAAAAAAACACACACGCTTTCCCACCCTCTCACAGCAATACAGACGCACGTACACACCTTCCAGAAGATTTCGCTATTAAACACGTCTAATACAAAACCTCCACTACGTTAAAGTTAAAAATTTGAATGCTTTATCTGTCTTCAGTGATCTCCATGCACGAAAAATGAATACAAAGGCTTACAATTACGTAATAAAGCAATCAAGCTTTTAATATACACACGATTTTTACTCCTTTACTACTGATTTTTTTTTTTTTTAATGGGGGGGGCTTTTTTTGGGGGGGGGGGCGACCGCCCCCTGCCCCTCCCCCCACTTCCGGCGCCTATAATAACCAGCCTTTTCATTATGGGAAGTGTGGGGGAGGGGAAGCCCCTGTGAATGTGCCAACAAAGACTGATCTCTCGAAAATGAAAAAAAAAAAGTCTCTCACTAAAGATGGACCAACAAACTGTCTTTGCATGGCTAGCGGGTTTCCCCTAGAATATTGAAATAATATAGCCATTTTCATACAAAATTAATCATTGGCACCTACTGCTGCCTATAGATACAGCCGTGGAAAAAATTATCAGACCAAGCTCCAATTATAGGGTAATAATTAAATGACACATACAAACGAAAAAAAGTGACATTTTCATTGAACCTCCTTGAATGAATAGCATATAATATTATATCAAAGAAATTCTAGTTTGCAATTTTGGTATTTTATTTCCTTGTTACCAAAAAAGTAACATCATCAGTCTTGGTCTGTTTATTTTGTCCATAGCTGTTGTTGAGAATTCCTTATTATATATTCACTTTAATATTCCTGCAGCTCACTGAACTGCTTAATTAATTTCGTATAGATGATTCTATTAAGTTATTATTTGAAATGGGTCCGAACCGAAAAACCAGGCAGCGAACGTATGTGAGTTCGAATACATTAAAAGAAAACATATTTACCAGGCTGATGATACCAAAATGGAAACTTTCGATATCACCAGTCTGGAAAATTGTAATTAACAGCCATGGAAAAAATTAATAGACCAAGATGTAATTTCTGAGGTAAGAAGGAAACAAAATACCTCAAAAGCAACTTAAAATTTCTTAGATATGTTCTTTAATCAAGGAGGTACAGTGAAAATGTCATTTTTGTTCGTTTGTATGCGTAATACATCATCACGATAATTGAAGCTTGCATGGTCTAATAATTTTTCCAGGGCTGTATATCGCTTATTGATGCATTTTGGGGCATGCAAACAGCGGGGCTGTGTACGCTCAATACGGTTCTCCAACATATTATGCTCTGGCCACAAATGCTCCGGCCGGTATTTCATCAAAATTATATGGTTATAGTTATGGTTGCTATAGGGTTAGGGTTAGATAATTATGGTGTTTGGTCCAGGGCTAAAGTTTAGTATTCGTTTAGTGTTCAAAATTAACGCGGAGGAATCGTCGCCGGAGCATGTGTCGTACAACCCTTCTATCCCGTTGCTCCTATAGTGCCTAGTGACTTACATTTATCTCGTGTGTCTTGAGCTGGGCGAGATCACCACCGAATTCGTGGCAGCTATCTCGAGCAACCTGGAAGGACAGAAGAGTAGTCACGTAGCGATAGGCGCTGTTTCCTAAAGCATGCCAGCCTGTAGATCCACTGGTGCTGCCTAATTTGGTAATTTGGAATGAATAAAACTGTAAGAAAGCACAACATTGTAAGGGGAACCAATATTTAAGAACGCATCTTTGCGTTGTCCGGGAAAAGGTTAGTTAGTTGTTACTTGTCCTAGAAGGCATTTACACAGTGGTATGTACTAGTCCCGGGGGGGGGGCACTCACGTATATTGGTGGTACGGGGACGTGCCGCTTTGATGACCCCCTTTTTCAGACCCCGATTTCCGTTCTCTAGATACTCAGTTCCGCTCAGGAGCCGCTTAGCCCCGCTCTGAAGACCCCCGTTATGAAACATATCCATTCGCATGCGGCCGGGAGCGTGGCGGAGGCAGTGGTCGCTCGACCTGGTCTCGCGCCCTAGGCCCTTTCGTCGCGCGAGCCTTGAAAACTGCTCCAGCTAGCTAGCTACTAGCGCTACACGGCGCGGGCGCGGCCCCCGGCGCGGCCCGTCCCGAGATCCTGCGATAGCGAAGGTGTACCGCCGATAAAGCGAGGTTAGTTTTGTAGTTCCCTAGAATCTGTTTTTCACTCTGCCCAATAGATCATAGTTCCCAAGACCCCGTATTTTACACCTTGAAGTCAGTTCCTTAGACCCCCTTTTCGGGGATTCGTGAGGCACACCCCCGTCAAAATATAATTCGAGTGCCCCCCCGGGGTACTAGTACGGTGGATATCCGAGGGTAGTTGTATTAAAATTAACTTACGTTATTCTGTTATGGGTTTCTCATGAAAACCGCCGTTTCTGTTCATTGCATAGAAGTCAATCTTGAAAATGGTATGAGCAATACAAATCAAGAGTAGATGATATTCCCCATGCACACAAAAAAACCTACCTATAATAAGCAGCACACACAACAATGACAAATCTAAAGTCGGTTCCATCCTTCTACCATGTCTACATCACAACAATGCAGACAATGTTGATGTTGATTAGTGTTATATGGCAATCAGTCAATTTTGACTATTATCACTAACAGTTATTTTGGTCCTTATGGAGATTCTTTGAATTTATATACACAGTGTTTTACAACAGATATGAAGCAAATGGCCAATGCTATTGTCAGAACTAATGGCGTAACATGTTATCGTATTTATACTTATCAATAATAATCCTTCTCTACTTCCCCATATAACACTTGATGTTCGTTATGTCAATATGCCTGTTGTCTCCTTAAAGTTGTTGCGTGTATTCAACGTGTATGACGCAAAATATTTCTGGGCCCTGTTTCATATAATTTGTTATCAGTATAACAACTGCCTCATTTCTATGACAGATTCGCTCTCAGCCAATCAGATTCAAGGATTTCATTAGCTTATAACAGTTATTGTAACTTGTTATTGATAACAAGTTTTATGAAACGAGGCCCTGGAGTGGGATATGAGCAAAATATATTCAAGCAAACAACGTGAACAAACAACAAGCGACATCTAAAGCGATAATCATTATACAGTGTGAGTCAGAAAAAAATGTTACACTTTTTGAATTGAGTATTGTTTTAATAATGTGTGATTAACTGAGTATTTTTAGCATGTATGGATAGAGTATAAATTCCTTTGTTGTTTGGAAACATTTGTTTTAATGTTGCTGTTGCCGTTGAGTGCACAACAGCCATTGTTTGAAAGATAGTCAAAACTGATTTGCACCAAGTCGTATGATTACCTGCTGAAACAGAGACAACAAAATTCACACAAACAATGAGCGTAAAGTCTATGCGTATGTCTAATCAAGACAAATAGACATGAGAACAAATAAATAAATGAATAAATATATAAAGGCAGAAATCATAACATTCAGTTATCTTCACTGAGAAGTCCTTTTTCATAGTCATTTTGGGCACTTGGACATAGCTTTCAATCTTCCACACCGGGATTCCACATGGCGTTCCTTTCTCTCGATGCATTTCTGAGCTCGATGGAGCATCGCTGCCTGTCTTCTCGCATGCAGGCTTTCTTGCTCATTGTACAGTGGAATCCAAATCAGGCAAGGCATTGTTGATGTTGGCGCAAATGGGTTTCCACCCAGACATATTAATTGATTCCTATCCAATAAATTCATTACTGATTCCCCATAAATGGAGTGTCAAATAAAACTGGAAGAGTTATTCTGTGGTGCAAGAATTATGATATTTCTATTATAAAATTTGTATTATGAGCATTTTAAATAGTGTAACATTTTTTCTGCCACGCAATAATAAGTGTCTTCAAAATACTTTTTAACATTTGTGATTAAGAATAAAAAGGACTGAAATGAAATGTGCAGAAATATAGACCTATCTTAAACTGGCTAATGGCGACATTGTGATTGCGTCAGTACCTGTGCTAGTCGAGCCTGTGAAGGAAATCAATCAATACGCCAGTTATTAAAAGTATTGTTTGCACTGTTCGTTTTGCAATTACCCTTCTTTTTAAACGTTATTACTTTTTCATATCACGCAAAAGAGTCACTGACGTTACGTTGGCAAATGACTCCTCGTGTGAGCCTGCATGGCTCAAGAGGTGCCATTTCGACTGCGTCAATACCTGCGCTAATTGACATGGGCCGCGGAGCAGGGGGGGGGGCTGGGGGGCTGCAGCCCCCCCCCCCCCCCACTTTTTTGAGTAGACACGTTAAAAAAACATATCGGAAAGAAGGCTCGAAAATTGTCATTAATGAATGAAATCAGATCAGCCCCCCCCCCCCCACTTTCAAAAATGCTCCGCGGCCCCTGATTGAGCCTGTGAATGTTTAACCCATACGCCAGTTATTAAAAGCATTGTTTACAATGTTTATTTTCAATCGATTTTCAAACGGTACCACTCTTTCATGACGCATAATTAAGCATAGAAGACGGTGCAAGCCAAGTGACGCGGTCCTAACATTAGCAAAATTGTGTGAGCCGATCTTTACAGTTTTACTCTCTGTTCCAGTGGCGCAAATCCATTTTGAATTTTTTTTTTTTTTTTTTTTTTTTGGGGGGGGGCATTCACCTCCAAAATTCTCTGACAAGCAACAAAAAAAAAAGGGGGAAAAAAGGTTATTCAAAAAGGTGGGGGGGGGGGGACATTTGCCTCCAAAATTCTCTGACAAGCAAAAAACAAACCCAAGTTATTCAAAAAGGTGGGGGGACATGTCCCCCTGTTCCCCCCTGGATTTGCGCCCATGCTCTGTTCCGTACATGCAGTCTCTGACTGCTGCGTCACTCAGTGTGAACATGACAAGTTTACACATACATGTATAGCTGTAGCCTAAATTAGTGTGCCAAATGTAGATTACTTGTCTTGCCAAAGGACATTAGTGCTGTGGCAGGATAAGCACGATCCGATCGAGTTCACAGTGCGGTAGGAACACACTGTGATTCTTTCTATGTTTACACTGCCCCCTGAATACCCGCAAGGTCTCATTCTTACTAGGCATCTTCGTTCCACGGCTAAAGAACTCTGATAGTTCCAAGTAAGTATTCCACAAAAGGATATGGTCGAAAATATTTCCAGCACGCAGGACCAGAACTCTGGAATAAACTTCCAAATTACATAAAAGACTGAGCACCCATATTGATTTAAGGGCATCTTAAAAACATATCTTTTTCAAACTTAAATTATGCTTCTTGTATGAAAACCATCTTTCTTTCTCTCTATTTCTCTTTCTGTCTTCTTTTCCTTAAAGCGCGTAGAGACATAATAATTTTGTGATCAGCATTTTAAAATATAGGCTACCGTACTGCCTATATACAACATGCGGAAAATGATCATCAAAAGCAATTGTGTTACTGTTAGCATCAAAAGCTGATGCATTTAAGGCCTATATGAAAAAAATGATCATGATCCTCCATACTGCAGAAAAAGGAAGGGGATTCAAGAAAATTCTTACAAATACTTCACGACTGTACTCCGGGGGGGGGGGGGGGGGTATGTCTCATGGATGCCTGAACGTCATCCGTGTCCATGACTTTTTGAAAAGCACCCTAAACGAGGCTTAAGTCGAGAGGTTTTGAAGGGGTGTTTGATATCCTATTCAGGGAAAATCAGCGAAAAAGGCTTATTTTTAGATCCTTCACATTGATATTTTAGATCTTGCATGTACACCCTCAGTCGAAATTGGTTCTTCTTTCCTGTTTTATACCCTAAACGAGATCCCCGGGTTATCCGCCTGGTGGTGAAAAACAACAATTTTTACTCGTTTTCATGGACTCGGATGCCGTACAGGCCTCCAATGAGACAATGAGACTTACCCCCTCCCCCCCCCCCCCCCCTCCGGGACTGTGCTCTATCTACAAAGGACGAAATCAACAAACAAAACGTATTCATGATTTCTTGTAATAGTAGGCCTACACCTTGATTATTCCCTATACCGTCATGACCGTGCCAACAATATGCATGCCTACTTCACAATTTGCTCTCCGCCTCCTTTTCTGGGCAACGCCCCCCAACTGCTTTGAATTGAACCATCTTTTTTTTTATACATTCGCGCGTGAAGTTCATGTGGCTATGATGTTCAACATAATATGCACGGCAACGCGACGCGACCGGTAACAAGGGCAAATATTCTGCACGAGCTCATCACATCACAGTCGCCAGTACAGTCGATCCGATCACCATGGGAGTCGCGGGTCGAGTAACTATCGTCGTCTGCTCTGTCTTTCTAATCACTGTTTTACTCTTCGAATTTCACTTCACTGTCGCAAACGATGAGAAGCTTAATTTGAAAGAACACGCTGAACACTTATATGGAGCTGATCAGGCGAATCATGATGGCGACTGCCCAGAATCAGAGAGTGGAAATGGGATTTCGGAGGAGTGCGATTCATCGGTTGAAATAGATGAGGAAGTACCAGTAAAGTTGACGCGACTTGACGGTGTGCAGGTAAAAGTTCACGCCTGTGTACAGGCATGGAGATCGCTGGCGTATACCACTCAGCGCTGATGAGTCTGTAATGCATAGGGTACTGTGGTAGTTGCATGTTGTCTTATCAAGGTAGTGTTTGGCATATGATATTTCCATGCGCTTTGGGGTCGGTTTGGGGTTTTACCAAACAGTTTATGCCATTTAGTTTGTATGGAACAGATGAAATATTATATATCACTTTTTGGTATAAACTGTTGAGAAACTGTTAACTTGGTTAATTTGACTGTGATGTCCTCTAATATATATAATTAATATTAATTAATTTTTAGTAGAAGTTAGAGGTGTGTGTGTATATATATATATATAAGAATAAAGTAAAATAATTAGTCCTGCGTCGGTTGATGAAAAATAACAAAAGTTCACAATAAATGAAAACAACCGTAGAGATGATAAAAGAAGTCAAATTTTCGGCCATAGGCCTTCGTCAGGAATGATGAAATTTTATTTAACATCCAAGGAGCATGACGCGCATAAAAACACAAAATCTCCAAGGATACATGCGCAACCAATGAGAAGAAGGAAAGGAAAGGAGAGGAGAGAGAGAGAGAGAGGAGATAAAAACGTCACAAAGAAAAGAGAAGAGGAAGAAGCGCAAAAAAGGGAAAAAGTATCATGGAAACTAGCGTATCCAATGACAAAAACGCTAAGAGGAGAGAGAGAGAGAGAGAGAGTGACGTAAAAAACGTCACAAAGAAAAGAAAGAAAGAAAGAAAGAAAAGGAAAGGAAGCGCAAAGCAAAAAGGAAAAGGAGGGAGAAAGAGGGAGGAAATAAGAAAGAGAGAAACAGAAAAAGAAAAAGAAAAGGAAAGAGAGAATGAGAGAAAGAGAGAGAGAAGTAGAAATTACACGACAGGAAAGGAGTAAAAAGATACATTAATTCCACCAGGTTGGAGAGAGCCGAGGTAGTGGATGAGACGTTCCTCTCTCTCCTTCCTGGCCGCATCAGAATGAAAGTCACTTTGCAGGATACTAACTCGGAAGTGTGTGTATATATATACACACACACCACTAACTTAGTTCTACTAAAAATTGGGCTTAGTTACACTGGTTGTCAGAAAAATCTGGCATTTCTAGGTCATCTTTAAAAAATTTTGACTATATAGAGATGACCTATATGATTTGTTCATTAGTTTGAAGGACATGTCAATCAAAACAGTTATTTCTTGCAGCAGTTTAATGGAACATTTTCTTCAATGTAATTGACAGAGTATTTGACAGAGAATATAGGCCTACAAAGTAATTTTCAATGTAAATTGACCTTTATTATCATTATTATTACTATTATTATGATGATGATTACTATTGTTATTGTTTTTTTATTGCCATTAATATTTTTAGTAGTAGTAGATCTATTATATTATTATTATCATTATTTTGTATAACGAAACTAGGGTCAGAGCATTGTTTCGAACTAGAACTCTAACGAATCACCTTTCCGTGTGTGTCTCAACGTATGGCAACCATAGAACAGTATAACTGGGCGGGGCTTAACGTGAGCCCGTGTGAAAGGTGACCTTACCAGGGGCAGGGGCTAGCGGCGACCATAACAACATGCACAGTGGAAAAATGCATCTATATATGTTTTTTCTAATCGGTCGAGATATGTGTCTGAACGGTCCGTAGGCTATACGATGAAAATTTTATAAGACATTTCTTTATCGAGTTTCGGTATAAATGTTTTGTGTCTGAACAGGGGGTTAGGCTTGTTTTGTATCAACACCAAATTACAAATTACTCGCTATTTGTAATTTTGAGCTAAATTGCTTAGATTGTCATAATGGCTCGCATCCCAGCACATGCATGTTTTATATATTTGGAATGGGAGGGGGAGAGGTATAGAAATATTACTATTCATATAGCAGTGTGATATTTTAGAATCTCTCCATGAGGTTAAAATATCTCTTTCTTCTTTATTGCTAGGTGGGGCATGTCCAGGAAATAAATCTCACACCAGGTCGATCTCATGCTCTACACACCATCAACCTGAAGCCTCTAATCTTTGGTAAGGACTTTGACTATCATGTTGTCTGCTTTATAGGTCACCGTTTAAGTAGCAGATCCAGGGGTAAGGAGGGCATATCCCCCCCCCCCCCCCCCACGGCGAAAACCTAATCTTATACACCTTAAGTCCACAGTCAATATCCAAAAAAAAATGTGCCGGGGGGAGGGGGAGGGGGAAGGGCATACTTTCTTGCTTGCTTGTCTGAGATCTTGGACTGATTTTTCATCTCCAGATGCTAGATTCTGTTGTAGGAGAGGAGGGCACAGGCTTCAACCCCCCCCCCCCCCCAAAAAAAAAAAAAGAAATCACACTTTGATAGGGGCACACACACAGGTATCTCTGACAAGCTTAAGCATGAAAACAAAACCAAAAGAGGGCTTTTCACATTGTTCACAGGCAGGGTTATGTCTCTAAAATGTCAAGCAAAGTGTTCTCCAATTTTTGCTGGATAGGGGGGGGGGGGGGGCAAATGAGTACTTATTTGGTATTTGTACTGATGAGTGTATTATACATGTACCTGCATGTATTTAATATATATGCTTTAATTTTGAATGGTTCTATTTATTGTATAATTATACAGAAATTCCAGACTTCTTCTCTGCCGAAGAATGCCAGCACATCATAGAGCTAGGCCAGGAGCAGGGGCTTGAAGTAAGCTCCACCCACCAGATCACCGCTGACAACACACTCCGCCTCCTAGATACCAATGGAGACCAACAACTAAGTCTTCAAGAGGTATTGTGCAAATTTTTTAATGAGTCAAGAGATCCTAATAGACATACTAACAAAAATGAAGTTCCCTACAGCACTTATGTCTTGATAATATAAATTTCAAATTTACATTATACCTGATCTAGCGGGGAATAATTTACCTGCTGAAATTTGAATAGCAGTTTGAGTCAGCAGACAAACATTTTGTTTAAAATTCTACACCGTTCAATGTAACAGTAGCAAACTGCTACACATCTGTAAATTTGTGTAGCAATCATACCCAAAATGCATAGCAAATTGCCATGCTATACCAGGTAAATTATTCCCTGTCTAGATAAACATATATATACTCAACTTCACATTAGAATATAACAAGAAAAAAAGAGGAATAATACTCCATGAGACAACGTATATATTATAAAGGGAAGGATATATATATCCAAAAAGGCCTTGGAATTGATGTTAGAGTATACAGATCATGGATTACAGTATACAGATCATGGATCCTCAGAAAGAGGAGAGTCTTGAGAAGGTTTAAAGTGTACCAACCACCTGAAATAAGAATTTGTATACTGCTAGGAAGTATAAAATTAACCTCAAAGAACTTTATCTGAAATTCTATAGGTCAACAGTTTAGGAGTATGAAGGAAATAAAGGATAACCGCGCGGAACCGAACTTCCAAGTTGGGTCCTGCACGAGCCCTTATCTTGGCGAGTGCGTACGGGTGTGTTGAGTAGTCTACTCGCGAGTCGCTTTTATGCTTATAGAGTGTATAATTAGACTTTTAATATCTCTTTATAGAAGTGATATTCAAAGCCCATATTTGGAATATAGTAGAATGACATGGAACCTCTAACATACAGAGTAAAATATTTTTTGGTGATTGGTACCCTTTAAAGATGTTGATTTTGGATGCTTGCCTAATTGAGGGAAGGAGATTGTTCCACTGGATGCTGCTCTAACAGAAGCATGATATCCAAGGGTAATCTTTGGTTTATAATGGAATATATGATAAAAGTAATGGAATATATGATAAAAGTATTGTCTGAATTTGAATTCTGAAGGCAAAAGCAATTTTTTGTATCATCAAATATGAACTTATAATTTATTTTTTTTTAATACATGTTAAAACTTGATCAATTAGTCATTTCATTACGTTATTGTCACATCAGTGAGGAAAAACTGGGATGACAAGTGAATTAATTCTTATATTACGGGAATGATCTTTTCTCATTCATTTGAGAATTGGCATGCTGAAAAACAGTTTTAGTATGTATTTTATTTTACTTCTTTTAAATAAAAAAAGATGGTATTCAAAGTTCAGAATATTGCATGCCAGTATCTACAGTTTTACCCATTCCTCTAACGAAATACACTAAATACACTGAACAATTCTAAATGCGAAATACTGTATATATTCTACCTCAATGGCACTGTTGTAAATGAAAGAGAATTACTCCCATCGAGACACACTCTCAGCTAGGCCTCGGTATATGTGACAGTGCCCTGCAGATATGGTCATCAATAAGTAATGGAATTTACGGAACAACCATTAGCCCGCCACACTAAGTGACTGAGTTTACAGAGGCACATTTTGGCTTTGCTCAACTCACTTTGGTAGGTGATGTTGTAAACAGTAGAGAGCACTGCAGGAAGGCAGCCGCCTTGAATTATTCATCGGCAGGGGCTGTGATTGCCGAGCAGCATTTAAGTGACGGCACCCCCGGGAGTTCACACTCTTGCATTATGGGAGTCAATATTGTATAAGCTTGAAGTGAATGTGTGAACGTATCAATCACACTTCAGATAATTTCAACTCAATTTTCCTTCTTTTCCTTCCTCTTTTTATGAGTCATTTGTTGAATTGTTCTCTCTTGTATTACATGTAATTGCATTTCAAAAATGGTTTTTAAAAAAGTTCAAAAATAATTCATTATCCATGTAGAAAATCATTCATATTTGTGTGAGACAAATTTTATCTGGACAAGAATGTACATATTAGCTAAAATGCTCATTCAGTTCATTTTATTTGTATGGATGAGGGGGCTAGCTATGACTATATGTTCACTTCATATTGCTAGGAATGTCAGCATAACCAAGAAATACAAATACAAGGTGGCTAATTACATATCGTTGTTGAAGGCATTTTTAGCATGCGTGCGTTCATGCTGCAATTTCCATATTAGTAATGAAATAAAGTAAACTGTACCCACTGCTCCACCCTAACTTATTTCAGTAGGGGCTCCAGAATGAGATGTTTATAGTCTGTTTGCATGGGCCTTATGTTTAGATTTTGAAAGTTTGGGGGTCGGTCTGGACTTAGATTTTGGGCGCCCACGTGTCCCAAGCACCTATTGGTGTCAAGCCTTTCCATAGCTGTTGAACATAATAGTTTGTCGCTAGGCACTTAACAGAGAAATCTGCATTTAGTCCACATGCATTACCAAAATGCCCTAGTATATTGTTTTTTTAAGCCTGCATGTGGTGCAGTGTAATGTCATGGCAGTGATATCACTTTTCCCTCCTTTGTTGATTTAGATGAGGAGAACAATAGAAGATGGTTATGACATCTACCTCAATGACGATGACATCAGAGAAATGTAAGAAAACATCTTCTTTGTATTTTCATATATTTTCAAATCTAAGGCAGGCTGGTACATTAGGAGACTAATAACAGTGATTACTTTTATAAGAACAAAAAAAATATGATTGCATTCTTGATCTTTGTGAATGCTATATTAGAAAAAATCTTTTATGTAGAATTTAGAAAATAGAGGGGTGTCTGAGCACACGGCTTCATCCCTAATGAAGGTTGGGTAATCCTCAGGCAAGTTTTTGGTTGTTCAAGAGCATGTTTTGTTCTTAAAGTAGGTCAGTAGCCCCCCCCCCCCCCCCCCCCCCCATTGCGTAAAATTTGATTCTAGGACAACTACCCCCTGGAAAACTATCCCCCCAGACAACTACCCCTTGACCAACTACCCTCTGGACAACTACATCCCAAGGACAACTACCCCCCCCCCCAGACAACTACCCACCAGGACAATTACCCCCAAGACAGCTACCCCCTCCCCCCAGGACAATTACCCCCCCCCCCCCAGAAAACGACCCCAGAATCAGGGGGAAGTTTTCCCCCAAGGGGTAATTGTCCGGGGGGGGGGGGTAGTTGTCCTGGGGGGTAGTTGTCCTGGGGGGTAATTGTCCTGGGGGGTAGTTGTCCTGGAGGGTAGTTGTCCTCGGGGTAGTTGTCCTCGGGGTAGTTGTCCTGGGGGGTAATTGTCAAGGGGGGGTAGTTGTCCAGATACGATGAAATTTCTATCCATAAGTAAACTGGTATGAAGCAGAACAATTGTTGTCTTACCTCATATAGGGTAAACTAAAGTGGTCACCTTTCTATATTTGAATATTAATTTGCATGCTTTGCAGTTCAATATACAATATAGCAACATATGTGAAGCAACAAATTTAGAATTTCCTCTGCGATATTATATTTCTCCAACGCCGCAGGCCAAGATTGAAGTGCTATATCGCACAGGAAATTCTAAATTTGGATGTGAGTATATATATACAGTATATATATGTTATATTGAACAAATATATGCATGCAATATTCATGATACATGTATAAAATATATTAAATTTTGGGTACAGGTCTATTTACAGTCTTATTCCTTGCTTCCCCTCAAGTAATCCCTGATTACCAGATTGCCTTCTGCATCAAATGTTGGCCGCACTGCCGCTAAAACAATACAAACAATGGTTGCGCGCAAGGACCCGTGGATGTGCTTCGTACGCAGTATCATACACTTTTATATGCGATACACCATGCAAAAAAAAATTTAAAAGATGATATATTGCATGCTCATGCACATATAACAAATTAATGAGTTTCACTTTACAACTTTTCCGCTAATATAGGATGCTCTCTAACAAGAAACCTGCACATGTATCTTATATAATAAAATAATTTCTGAAATGAATCATTAAAGGCATTGATTAACTTTGCCCAGGATTGAAAAAAAAAATCACTGTTCCAGCTAATGCTGTAATCATAATTGCAAACCTTTAGCTCAGACAGGAATCGCCTGAGTTTTATAAGCTGATCGGTCGTTTATATATCAAGATATTTACGATTGAACATTGATGTTGGGATAGAGTACCACCGAACCCTAAAGAACTCTTGCGGTTGGCATACCTCGCTCTATCACAGAATACCGTACGGGCTGGAAACCCGCTCTGAAATCGCCAAGCGCTGGTGCTTGGTTTTTGTGACTTCAGCGCAGCAAAGAAGCCGAGCGACTTGCGCTAGCGATTGATCGCGATTTTCTCTTTTTTAGGATAGTAAACGGGTTCCATTTTCTCTCATACTTTCACATATCCTTAATTATATATGTAGTTAGAGGACTGCACACAATTCACTGGCATTTGAGCTGATTTTACAATTTTTCACAAAGTTAATCAATCACTTTAATGAAATAAGTGGGTTACCACAATAATCTGTCAGTGTTCTTTTCACTAAGTCAAAATATGAATCTTAACTATGTTATTTTTTTCTATACAGGTACTTCCATCTCAAACTGGATTTGAATAAGGATGGTAAGAATAATATTCCTCTCATTCCATTTTATATACCATGATATCTTGCTCACAATTGCAGTTACTGTAGTACACAGTTGTATTAAGAAAGCAGTAGAAGGTGTTCTCATGAATTTCACTCTGGCTCCAAAGGCTTCAAGTACACGTGCAGCCAGAAAAATTATACTTTGCAGTTCAATTAATCTTCCTTCTTCATGGTACAATGATCGTAAAAATTAGAGCCAATTAAGTAGAAACTCATCAGTCATGTCTTTATGATTCCTATATATATACCTCAAGTTGATTGGAGCTTGTAGGTTGCAGATAAACAGTGGCATAGCTTGGATCATGCCATTGAGGGGGCACTGATGCCATGGTTACATGTCGTTTTTCCGAAGGCTCATAAATTTAAGGTTCGTTTTTCCGAAGGTTTGTAATTCAGAAGGAGAAACAAGTACCCGCGATGCCATGGGGGGGACTGACCTTACTGGATGGATAAAATGCATGAGAAGGGAACCGTGTATATGATTTCGTTTTTTCTTTGTGTCCTTCCCAACTCCATACCTTTTGCTCACTTTCTCTTTTTCTAATTCTGTTTTCACCATTCATTTAAGGGTACATGCCCCCATGTTACCCTCCCCTCCCCCCCCCCCCCCCTATGCCAGTGAAGGGGCACTGATGTTCTGGTGGCCGATGTTAGTAGATGGATAAAATGCAAAAGGTGAGGGAAGGGTGTAGGAGGGGGAAGGGTCATATCATCTACTTTTTATGTTGCCTTCCCCTCTTTTTCTTTTGTCCTCTTTCTCTCTTTTCTTCTTTTTTCAATTTGATTGTGGAAGCATGTGCCCCCCCCCCTCATAGCTATGCCACTGCAGATTAAGTCAATGTTGATTGAATGGATAATCAGGCATGCTATACCATAAAATTAGCCTGTCATGTACGTGTATCTATCATGATGTTGATTAGCATTCTCTGAAGCAACGGTTGGTACTGGACAAGATTAATTACCTACATGTGCACCTAGTTATCTACCAAATAGTGCATTTTCATGTACCCATACAGTTGGCATCAAGAATAAATATCTATCTTTGATGGCATGAAGCTATCAGCCTTGTGGCATGTTTTCAATAGGCAAAACAATCTAGAGAACAGACAGAGACAGAGACAGATGTAGGAAGAAAGAGAGGGAAAAAGAACATGGGCAGATGAAACCCTCTGCCAGTAAATCTAAATCCTGTATTCTCTCTTTCTTGTGTCTTTGTTATCCTCATAAAATTATCACTGCCATAATGAAGACAATGTGTTCACAGAATGAACTTAAAACAAGTTCATGGTGTTGTTCTAGTGTAATAGTCTAACAGTGTATGCTATTACAAGCTGCCAGATACAGTTTGACACACACTGGCCTTAAAGATATGATTGTGTGAATGCTTTCAAAGTATTGATGCATTAATGTGAAGGCACTCATTCACTGTGTCCTCACTCTTCAGGTTTACAAGGTAAATGTAAACCTGGCTTTCAGAATGGTGTGTAGTCGAGTAGTTTAATCACCTGACTGGGAATGCAAAGGTCATGGGTTCAAACCCCGTCATGACACTTATGCCTTAAGCAAGGCATTTTTTCTACATTGCCCCTTTCCACCCAGCTGTTAAATGGGTACCTGGTAGGATGCAAACATTGTAGTTGGATTAGCATGTGCGCGCTTGGAAACGGGCGACTGACTAGAATGCTCCCAGGAGGAGTGGAGAATGTGCGCTGTAATGTGCAAAATCGCAACTGAATCCAGTTACCAGGGTAATAATGCTGCATAGCGCTTTGGTCGGTTACAAATGTAAGTGGTAAGGCTCTATATAAGAAACAGCTATTACTATTAATGTTGTCTACACCCTACAGAGTGATAACTTCAGATTTCCTTCAAAATAACTGTACTTAATCTTGTGCAAACTAATTCAAAGTTTTGACAGTATTTGATTTGTCATGTATGTCAGTAATACATTCAATTGAATTCATCTTTTGAAAAAAAATTATCTATGGAAAATATCATTCTTAAATTTTATCTGTTGTGAACCTTTTTCCTTTTCATTTGATATGTTTTTCTAGAGGTTTAGAACATCCATGGAGCAGTAGTCTCTTAAGCAATTTAAAATGGGTTGATTAAAGTACAGTTAATTAAAAGTTCATTACATTCTGAATCATACACACTCAGTGCTCAGTGAAAAAAGTCAAAAATTCAATCATGAAAAGACTTTATAACAAGACATCGCACTCTCAGTATAATTTGTATTTGAAGAAGACATGAAATCTTTGCAGAAAATAAGCAATTTGCTTCTGCATGTGAGTCGGCAGTTAGCATAGAGTCCACTGTGAATGAGTGCTAGTGAGGCTTTCCATAGTGTGTTATAGACACTGTCTACAATTGAATACATGCAATATTTAGATGAATGGGTTATATTGGAGCCTTATGGTATCATGAATAAATCAATATTGATCTTTTGTATGAAGATTGATCTCTCCTTGATGCAATTTAATTCATAAGTTCACATTTGAATTACCAGTGTGATGCCACAGGGTACCCTTCTGAAGAATTATTTATTCTATAGATAGCAAAGATACGTCTGTTCCATCCCTAAATTCTGCTCCCTACAAAAATTTGAGTGATCACTGAATGAAAATTCACTCATTTATTTTTAGAGAGCACTTAATTGATACATACTCGATATTCACTCTTAAAGGGAAGCTTTCTCATTCTTTTTATGTTAGTTTGGAAGATTATCATAGTAGAAATGTCCCCTGAAAAGGATTGCTCTTCAAATGCCCTCACTTTCAAAATATGACAAGAAACAGCCGAAATGTTCGGGCAGAACATTTGTGTGTAGTCCCATATACACATTTCTGTATGCAGTGCATGTGACTCTCAGCAGGATTGAGTCAATTTCTTATCATTTTAGTGATTCCAAAACCTTACAGCATACACGAATTCTTATGTGCTATATAATCAACCTTTGCCAATTGCTTTGAGACAGTTTCTTTCACAATTCAATCGCATGACCAGAACTCAACTTTATCTTTAAACCGGTTATCTCCAGGGAGGGTGAAAATGGAGCGTAAATTCACTCTTTTTGTTAGAGAGAGTATCAGTGTCGGATCTAGGATTCTGTGTAGGGGGTGTTACAAATTTTTAAAATGTGTAACAAGCCAAAAAGGGGTGGATATATGCAACTCTATTTATTTAATCTGCTAAATGATGAATTGACCATTGATCTCCCCACTTAATTACAAAAGATAGTTACGATTGTCTGGGCAGTCTGCCCACAGTGAATACAAAAAGTAAAACAGGCATTTAAAGCAATCTCTATTGGAGATGGGATTGACTTTTAACAGTTGGTCAAAAATTATGAACTTGAAGGATTTCTTTTCTTTTTACCTCCTTGGATTTTACTGACTATATCAATACAGTAGCATAGCCGCAATCCATTCCTATTTGGGAGGAATGATTCCTTTTTTTTTTACCTTCACACTAATTTTATCAATCTTGATAGATTCCTCCCTTTTTTCTGAAAATATATGTGTAAAAAGCATACAAAATACATTGAATTCCTCATTTTAACAAGAGGTAAATTCCTACTTTTTGCTGTGGAAGGTTGGCAAGTATGGAGAAGGCTCACATATCTACCAGTATTCATATTGAGGGGGGGGGGGGGTGGGGTGGTCGGTGATGAGATCATCTCCCCACACACAATTAAAATAGATCACCATGCATTTTTTTTCTTCAAAGGAACAGTTTCTGCAACTTGACACTATTCTGTACCTTTAAATCTCCGTCGGGATTAAACAGAAAGGTGAGATCTCATCAAAATGAACAAAATAGGGAGTAATTACATTTGGAATGATCATCATGTATGCTTGATATATTGTATTTTGGCCCGCTCAGTGAAAGGAAGAAAAATTGATTAATCAAGTGAGTGACGAAACAGGTGTCTGACTGGTGTGAGATATTGGATCTCACACTTTGTTTCTAGCCGTCCGTGACTGGATATAGGCTTGCGAAAGATTCACAGCACGTTCTCACTCAGTTAAATCGTCTGACAAAACGTCAGTTGTTATTTTTACAGCCAGTCTCTTAACTGATGCTTATCTGTTTTCACTTTGGAGGAACCATGTATACAATGCAATATTAGCATAAAGCATTCTTACAGAACTTTTATACATGTATCAGCATTTGACAAACGATACACATGAATATTAAAAATGGATGATTTAAATACATGTACACATCAAAAATAAAATGATTGTTTGAATGGCTAATTATCACCAACCTTTGCTCTCTTTTATCGTCAAAGCCATGGATGGAAGCAATGTTTGCCTTCTTTTTATCATGAACATAGCTTCATACTTCAAAAATGTATACATATTACATCTAAATAATTTATTTAAGTGGATAGTCATTCATTTTATTGAAGAATAGAAAACATGAATTAGCAAACAAAATACATTCCATTGTAATATCTGCATCTTTTTAGTTTTTAACCATATATTACTGATGTGTATAAAGCATTTATGAATATTATACATGACAGTGGCCTAGAAAATTGTGTGAGTCATACATTTAGGTGCCAAAAATAGATCTTTTAATTCTAGAAATTGAAAAAATGAGATGGGGGACGGGTATTGATACAAAGCATATTCTCGGTTTCTAAACGAAAAGCAGGTGGGATGCCTGCCAGATTTGCGAGTGTGTTTGTCGGTATCCTATGAGGGAATAAATTAGGCATGAAGTCACCGGCAAAATAGAAGAATAAAAGGGGGAATGGAAGTAGGTTATAGTCCTATAATCATTTGTAGATAATAGACCTGAGAGAGAAAAGGGGCTAAGTACATTATTAAATACAGATATTATTAGTTACAAATGAAATGAATGAAAACTGGAAGTAATTTCAAATGTCAGTGCACTATCATTGCATTATCTTCATTTGAAATACAAAAAAGGCTCAGCCCACGAGACATTTTTGAGGGTTCACCAGACCAATACTGTCAGTCTTATGGGCTGTCGGTCTCGTGGACTGTCAGTCTCGTGGACTGTCGGTCTCATGGGCTGTCGTTCTCCTGGGATGACCCGTATAAAAGGAGGATAAGCATGTAAACTGAGCAAAATACTCGGTCACCAATGAATGTGAACATGAAGGGCTATAATTCATGTAGAGTTAATCAGTTTCATTCTAACCCACTTCATATCCACACCACCCCACCATTCCATTGTTAACCCTTTGCTAAAATTCTGATATTATTCCTAATCAAATCCAACCTTGAACCAGAAAGATCAATCACTATGTTACACTTTTGTCTTTTTGACGAGGCAGTAACAAACTGAACTTGAGAAGAATTCTTCCAGGTAGCTGGGGTTCCTGCTTGTTTTATTAAAAAGCCCCACGTGGATGCCTCACTTGAAACACACGTCTCTAGACAGAGTTCGGAGATGCTGTGAGAGTGGTATAGTTCTCATCATGACCCATTCACATTCACAAAATAAGAGGTGGTGGAGCAGCATGTTTTGGTGTTATTGGGACCCTTACTGTATGGCTAATGTGAAGACAGAAGTGTTCCAGACTAGTCTTTTAGCCTTTCAGTGCCCCAGAGAGCTTATACATCTACCACAAAATTGCGTTATTGTATCTGATATCTTTGGATAAAGAAGAGCTCGCCCTTGACTTCTTGAAATTAAAAAATGAGCTCATGAAGTGTGAAGTGAGGTGTATTGAGGAACACTGTTTTTATAAAGATGGGAAATGGAAAAAGGATCCATAATTAACTCCTGGCCTCTAACAATTTTCTTTTTTAAACCAGGAAGCACAGTTGAGGTTAACCAATTTGTCTTGCAGAGGCCAAATTCATGTTTATCATAATAATTGAGCTTATACTTGCCATTAGTATGCTGTGCAGACCCTGTTTATTACATGATGCAATAAAGTGCCTAAAAAAATCTCAGCAATTTTTTTGAATAAATGAAATTCAAGAGGCAATATCTGGGTTTTTTGTAGGGAAAGGGTTTAAAAACATAGCTGCATGTACCAACGGTCCCATGTATACTCACTTATCAGTGCCTAACAAGATACGAGATTGCATGTGCACTCACTAGTTTACAGTGCACCTCATTTAATTTTGCCATGGTCATTTTATTTTAACCCTTTCAGGACAGGAATTATTTACAGGCTAAATTAATCACATTTTGTTCTTCAAATTGGCAACAATAATATTTCTCTTTTAGTGCTACATGGTTCTAATAAGGTGTAATATGTCTTGAAAACAATATATGGTTAGGAATTTATCGAAAAGTTGAAAAAAATTACCAATTTTGATGAAAAACAATGATTTTGAACCTCTCAAAGTGTCGCCAATTTAAGAATTTTGAACCTTATTCTCGTTTCTAAAATTCTAGCATTAAACGTAATAATGGTCATGCAACAAAAAGGACATAGTTTGTACAGAAATTTTTGCTCTTTCTACTCATGTATCTGGTATATTTTTTAGAGCTCTGAATCAAAAGTTATTGAGCTAAACCACAAAATGTGGTCGAATGTCTTGAAAGGGTTAAATGGTACCAACCACCAAAAAATATTTTACTCTGTATGTTAGAGGTTCCATGTCATTCTACTATATTCCAAATATGGGCTTCGAATATCACTTCTATAAAGAGATATTACAAGTTTAATTATACTCTCTATAAGCATAAAAGCAACTCGTGAGTAGACAACTCAACGCACCCATGCGCGCTCACCAAGATAAGGGCTCGCGCAGAACCCAACTCGGAGGTTCGGTTCCGTGCGAGCACCTTCATGTTATCCTTTATTTCCTTCATACTCCTAAATTGTTGACCTATAGAACTTCAGATAAAGTTCTTTGAGGTTAATTTTATACTTCCTAGCGGTATACAAATTTGTTTTTCATACAAATTCTTTTTTCAGGTGGTTGGTACGCTTTAAATGCTTTACCAACTCGTGTCTGAATGGGTCTTTAATATGCATGCTCTAATTCGGAAGTGTGAATTGGGCCTTGGTTGCTGGATCTGGTGTTCTGGTTGAGATGATAGGGAGAGCCCAGGGGAAAGCCCCTCTGTGACACGCCCTATGCATAATAGAGGTAGAAACCTACTCCCATTAAAGAAGGCATACATCAGGCACTCACTGGGTCATGCTCAGTGGTGGATACAATGACAAAGTAATAAGAGTAGATCCTTTCACAGCAATTTAATTATTTCTCGATTGTCATATACATGTACTTGTATAGTGGACAAAATGAGAGTTACTATAATTTTGTCATGGAAATTATACTAGATTTTCTAGCCTACATATAGAAATGCATTATTGAGGTAGAAACCTAATCCCATTAAGAAAGGCATACAACAAGCATTCACTGGGTCATAGTTGGTCATGGTCATACTCAATGGTGGAGGTAGTGACTAAGCTAATGTGAAGGCTTTTTTACATATATTTAATTATATCTTGACCTTAGTAAGAATTTTCAAAATGAGAGTCACTATTATTTTCTTCACAGAATTCATCACGGAACAACGCTCTTATGTTATTGATAGTCACCAGGCTTTTTAGCATACATGTAGAAAAGACAAATTCAAGGATATAATCTTTGTTTGACTGAGCTATAAAAAAGAATGCAAATTTATTTCACAGCCATTTAATTATTTCTTGATTTAACTCTTACTGTGCCAAGTGGTTTAGCCCTCTTCAAAATTTTACCAAAATGTGATCAAAGCTTACTTTTCAAATGTCTGTGCTTCATTAATCATCTATTATTTCACAAAATATTGTGTACATAACTTGTAGGAAATTTATTACCATTTCTTACGATACCAAACATTACTTTACCCAGCTTTATGCACAAGAATCATTGAAAATTACATTTGAATATCCTTTTTGTCTATTATTTTTGGTTTCTCATTTATTTACTATTGTTTAATGTTGAAATAAGGTAATATCTGTTTGAAAATCTGCAATTTTCTCTGAAAATTTCTATGTAGCATGTATGTATAATCATATATTTAGATTGCTTGATTTATGCTCAAAATTTTGATATACATTGACCACCATATACCTTTGATCCTGTGGTCGAGCAATTGGTGAATGAAAATGACAAGTCTATCTGTCACATATACGTGACATCGGCACTGAACGAGTTAAGTCATTGCACAGTAAAACTTGCATTTAATAAACACCTTTATAGAAAGACCACGAGTCTATAAAGACTGCATATATTTGCATCCCTTCAACAGTTTTTCTCTCTGTAAGATCAGTTCTTCCATAACCTGTACATAGAGAACACCTGCGTTAGTCATGTTTTGGAGGGTCCGAGATCAAGATCAAGATCAAGATCAGACAGTCCGATATCCAGATCAAGACCAAGATTCGCAGCTCAAGATCGAGATTAGAACATCTGAGATCAAGATCAGATATGTCCGAGATCAAGATCAAGATCGAGGTTACTGATGCCGATCTCGAGACTGGTCTCGAGATCAAGATCGATCTCGATTGGTGAATGATTTTAAAAGCTTTTTCGTTTGATAATTTACGTAATAACAATGTTGATCTCGAGCAATCTCGAGCACAGAAGCTCCGAGATCAAGATCAAGACCAATACCTTCGAGATCAAGAACAAGATCGAGGTTACTGATGCCGATCTCAAGACTGGTCTTGAGATCAAGATCGATCTCGAGGTACCCAACACTGATAATATATCACTTTTATGTTATTTATTTTTTATATCCAGAGTTTTATGATCCTGTGAACAGATTCTGTAGACTTCATGTAGCACTGAGCAGTTCAAGCTCAATTAACCCATTGCCAACGGGAATCGGGTGGTCCCTGTATTAAACCTATGGGAATAAGAGAATTCGGTAGTCTACGGGTTAATTTTTATTATAAAGCCTTAAATATAGAATATCTCATCAGTAACTAACGCGTACAATGTACATTGATAAAGTACTTGAACTGTGCTGGAGTTGTTATCGTCAATTACATGAAAAATTCATAACGCTTGCTTTTTAAAAGACGGGGATCTTTTGACTTAACAACTGCATGGATATAATTTCTTGTTTCTAGGCACAGATGTCCATAAAAATATAATTGTACACATGTGCGGGGAGTTATGGTCTTTCTTTCTTTGTTAAAATATAACGCATGCATGTATTTTAAACTTAATATGCACTTGTATTTTGTGTCTATTTTTTCAAAGTCACAGCATAATATTTCTCCATTATAGTACTTAATGGCTTGCACATGAAAATTCACTAGCAAGTAAAGATTTTTATGTTAATTTAAGAATTCAGAATTATATCAGTGATAGAAGCCATTTAAAAAAATGTAATATAATATATGTTTGATTTTTTTTCAGTAACCGGACATGTCTTTTAATACCTTTATCAATATGCAGAGACGTCCTCATTTGTATGATGTGTTGATGGTAAACAAAAACTTGTATCACCTCAACCCATACATGTTAAAGAGCCGAGAAGGCCATTGGCTTCATAAATCCTATTTTCACAAGTTATGGTGTGGTATACTCCTAGAATTACCACATATATTTTTGTTAAGATGTATTTCTCTAAACTTAATTGTGTGCCAAGCTGCAGTGAAACAAGGTTTTGGAATTCCCAAAGTAGACTATGGCCCAAATTCATGAAAGAGGTTATTTTAACCCTTGCTTTAGATCTCCATAATATGTACGTGTCCAGTGGCGGATTGGGGGGGGGGGGGCAGTCCCGGCCCGTGCCCCCCCCCCCCTTTTGAAAGGAAACTATGCATTCTGCCCCCTATTTTTATTGTGCCCCCCCCCCCTTTTAGAACGGAAATTTATTTTTATTTTTTATTCTTTTTGCTTGCTTGTCAGAGAATTATGGAGGGAAACTGGACCCCATAACCCCCCCCCCCCCCCCTGAGCGACTTTTGGAGGGCTGGCGAGACCAAAAAAATACAGATCTCCCTCCAAGCAGTTTCCCAAAGTTGACAATCCTGTATTTGTGTGCCCCCCCCCCCTTATACAAAATCCTGGATCCGCCCCTGTGCGTGTTCCCATGTCTAGTAGGTGAGCAATAAATATGCTTACACATATACACACATGTACTCTTATTTACGCTCATTTTAGTCCATGGTGGAAGTTTAAACCATGATTTAGACCATGGGTTAAGTTAAACCTCCTTTGTGACTTCGGGACATTGTTTGATGCAAGGCTTTACAAAAATTAGAGAATATCATTATTGTTGAACATATAACCCCTATACAAATTTAAGCTTGCAGCAAGCTCGTAATAAGCTTGCGGCACGCTTAATAATCGTGTTTTTCAGAAAAATGGCGAGTTTGCCACATATCACATTTTCATATACATGTACAAGACTAAGACCAAGAATGTGCTGTATTGAAAGTTCATATCGTAGATTAAGATAATAGAGTGAGTTACGAGAGTAGACGATACAATTTAATGTCAAGTAATGACGAGATGATGCACTTTGGCATGGAAATCTCATTTCAAGATGAAGTCTAGCTGCTCCATATAAACTCAGACTCGGTTCTCTTATTGTCAGAACCTTTATCGACAGTCGGACAGTGCTGATGTAACAACGTCTGGTGATAAAATCCACAAGCTAAATTCCACCTGCCAGCTTGTACATTAATGATGAGAAAAGGAAGCAATATAAAGTCAGTGTTATTTTTAAACTTACGATATCCAATTATTTTTTTTCCTACACTTCATTTATGCATCATGTTTTCCTATATTTATTTGCTCTTTTTTTCCCTTTGTCACTTTATTCCTCAAATTTTGTTCCATCTTTTCTGTTTTCTCTGCTCTCTCTCTCTCTCTCTTTCTGCATATCTCTTCACTCTCTTTCTCTTATCCCTCCCTTTTTCCTCCTTCTTTCTCCCTTTTTTTCTCCTCTCTTCTCTCTCTTGTCTTTCTTTCTCTCTCCATCTCTGCTCTCTCTTTTTCTCTTTCTTTCTCTCTCTGCTCTCTCTCTCTCTGCTCTCTCTCTTTCTGCATACATGTATCTCTCCACTCTCTCTTCTTATCCCTCCCTTGTTCCCCTTCTCTTTCTCCCTTTCTTTCTCCTCTCTTCTCTCTTCTCTCTCTTATCTTTCTTTCCCTCTCCATCTCTGCTCTCTCTCTCTATCTGCATATCTCTCCTTTCTCTTCTTATCCCTCCCTTTTCCCCTTCTCTCTCCCTTTCTTTCTCCTCTTCTCTCTTCTCTTTCTCTTCTCCTTCTCTCTCTCTTTCTCTCTATCTGCATATCTCTCCTTTCTCTTCTTATCTCTCCCCTTTTCCCCTTCTCTCTCCCTTTCTTTCTCCTCTCTTCTCTCTTCTCTTTCTCTTCTCCTCCTCTCTCTCTCTCTCTCTTTCTCCCTCATATTGCCTCAAAATTGTATTAGCATGCAATATCATTATATAATTCAGGCAGAGACAATTGAGTTTAGTTTAAAGTTCAAAGGTATAGATACTTTTCCATGCCCCCATAGGCCACAAGTTTCAGTGAGACTAATATTTTGTTTACAAATATGTTTCGAGGCTTAGGATACAAACATGTACATGCACTTAATACCCAAGTTTTCCATACTCGGTAGATAACACATGCGCATTGATTATTGATTGCCTTTAGTTGATTTTCCAGGAATTTCCTTTCCGCTGTGTTCCCACCAGAAGTGCATTAGCAGGGGCATTGGTGTAGCTATAAGGAGCACATAGGGGCATATGCCCTCCCCCATCACGTGAGGTGGAAAAAGAAAAAAAGGGAGAGAGAGAGAGAGAAAGGGAGAGGGGGAGGCAAAATAAAAAGAAGATGATTGTGCTCGCGTTCACACTATTACCACACTGGATGGCCTTGTCATTTTGCATTTCATTCACCTAGTGATACAGATGGCCCTCAATGGCTGGAGCAACGCTATGCCTCTGAGAAGGGACGATTTTTATAATTTAGTGTATTACGCATTCCCTTGCTAAGTCATGAGGGGGTAGCATTAAAAGGCAGACATTCACAAACCCTTGTGTACTATCACTGGTTATATACACAGTGGCACAAATCCATTTTGAAATTCGGGGGGGGGGGGTCACCACATGATTGAACTTTTGTACCTGTCTGAAATGTCTGAAAAAAATTTCTGACAACCTCCCCCCCCCCCCAAAAAAAAAAAAAAAAAAAAAAAAAAGGTTATCACATTTTTGGGGTCTAGTTTTCCTCCAAAATTCTCCAACAAGCAAGCCAAAAAAAAAAAAAAATTATCGTTTTTTTTTTTTTGCTCTAGTTTCCTCCAGAATTCTCAGGCAAGCAAAAAAAAAAAAAAAGGGTTATTTAAAAAGGTGGTGGGGGGGGGGGGGGGACATTCGCCTATCTTCTAAAAGGTGGGGATTTGCGCCCATGGACATGGTTATACACAATCAACCATATGATAGACAAGACCAGCAGAAAATGTTTGATTACATTCCTTTAGCATTACAGTCTAGGGGTCAAGATCAAGACCAAGACCAAGACCAAGCCATCAAAAACCAGAGACAGAAACAGATCTCAAAACATAACCTGATAATCAAGTGTTTCTCTACTTTTCTATTTCCTTCCAGATTTTATCAGTAGATCTGAGTCATCTGGTCTGAATGTACGTAAGCTAGCTGCATACATTAAGAACCTCGTCAGTAAAAATCCCATCAAGAAGTCTCGATACAGCGAACAAACCTGGATCTACCCGGATAGGACAAATGATGAGCTGGTCGCTGAATTCCAAAGAAGGTATCTTCATGTTACCATGGACATACAAATCAAATTAAATAAAATCAAGCCATTGGAACACATCTCCGCAATTTGAGATTATCTTTAAATATACAGAAAAATACACAAAGGAAATCAAAATGACAAATGACAAATGTGTCAGCATAAGAGACTGTGTGGTGTTTACAGCATAGCATGAAGCCAGCATATGCACCCCCACCCAGCACTGCCCCCATCCCCACCCTGAGCTAGGCCCAGGAAAGGGTTAAGATTAGGGTCTTCAGCACATGGAGTACCAAGATATGTGTATTTACATTACATCCCTTCAATCTTGGGAGGATCCACCCCCCCCCCCTCCCCGATATGCTTTTGTGATTGTACAAGGAATTCCCTTATTGCATGCCTACTTCTCCCCTTTCCAGAACTTTGCATATTATTTTAACTACCCACACTTTTTATTAATTTTGTCAATCATATGCATCATCAACAAAATTGACAATGCCTATTTTTACCATTTTGAAAGTTGATCCGAATGTGCTGATCAAAAGTACCTAATGTAGGCCCATGAAACTGATATGCTATGTTTCTTTCAGCTCATGTTCCAAGCTGACACCCTTATTTTTCCAATCTGTGCAAGAAAAACGTATATACTATAGAATGCATCTTACAAAATCAATTATTCATCAGGTACTTTAAAGAAGGTTTATTTTTTTTTGTAACAGATCCATGTAAAATTTCTGAAGTGCAGAGGCCTGATTTCAGTAGACCTGATCATAATTTGATTTGATTTTTTGATTTGATTTATTTTCTTCTGCATTCATATAAGTACAACATTTTTCGGGAACATATATAAAATAAAATACAAAAGTACTTTTTGACAATAAATCATAAATAGCAAGTATATGTAACAATCATTTTTCAAAAACAAACACGAAATGATAAATTGTCAAATTATTGTAATTCATCAAATATAATGTCATTTGCGGAAGAAGGACTACCATTATAAGCAATTTGCTTGAGAATATGGCAGCCCCAGACAAATATTATGAAATAGCTAAAACATGTTTAAATAAGCAGAATGGATAAATAATTGAAATCCTAAATTAAAAGCATATTAATGATGATGTTGATGATGGAATGATGATGGTGGTGATGATGATGATGATGATAACGGTGATGATGATGATGATGATGATAACGGTGATGATGATGATGATGATGATAACGGTGATGATGATGTTGATGATGGAATGATGATGGTGATGATGATGATGATAACGGTGATGATGATGATGATGATAACGGTGATGATGATGTTGATGATGGAATGATGATGGTGATGATGATGATGATGATGGTGATGATGATGATGATAACGGTGATGATGATGATGATGATGATGATGGTGATGATGATGATGATGATGATAACGGTGATGATGATGATGATGATGATGATGGTGATGATGATGATGATGATGATAACGGTGATGATGATGATGATGATGATAAAGAGTTTACACAGAAATTTTACCTTGTATATTCAGATAGTAACATCGTTTTAACTTTGGCTTTAAATGAGTAAAGGGAACAACAGGATTTAATGAATTCTGGGAGAGAATTCCATAGGTCTGGACCATGGTGTCTTATTGATCTATGGGCAATCAGTAACTTTGGGTTGACTAGATGAAAATTGGAGGAATTGCGAGTAGGGTAGGAGTGAATAGTGTTATTTAAATTATAAAAGTTTTGAAATGAAAGAGGGAGCAAGTCATTTAGATACTTAAATATGAACAGTAAACTTTGTAAGCATCTGATGAGCTACTCTATTTGTTTATCTATTACTTTGTGAAAATTATGATAATGTTTAAGATGATTTGGAGTAAATTCAGATGAGCTTCATAATCCCTTCAAGGTCTGAAGAGTATGTAAATCAAACCTCTCTACAAAAGAATTTATAAGAGTTCTATATTACTTTATATACATGTATTTCAATAATCACTTTGTATATAACAGTAAATATTTTGTAGAGATTACTTACATGTATATACACGGTTGTAGATGTACAACGTTTTTGTATTTACATGTATCAACGTTTTGTTATACTATGTTAACTGCATAGGGAATTTCTATAAGTATTATACATTATATAAGAAACCTTTATTGTTATTATCATTTATTCATCATGATCAAATCATGAATTGAAATATTTTCAGTATGAGTCCACATGATGCCCTAAGGCACCTTAGCAAAAAAATGGAGTGGCACAGAAAAATGCTTCCGGAACGCAAAAGGTGAAATTGTTGGTGAATTCAAAGTTGTAATTTGACATTTGTAATGATAATTTTGGTAATATTCAGCCTAATCAGGTACATGTAGTAGAGGTATTTCTACAAACTATGTGGCTTAATTATATGTTTCTACCATAATGCAATAAATTTATGATTTTCAGCAATGTGCAAATTTGTGTTCCACGTCTTTTCGTGCCGCTACGTTTCGCTATTAAAGCTACCAACTGATTTGTGCATTCATATTGCTGATAGACATGAAGGTAACATAATTGCTGGTAGTCCCTCTTTTAATTGGTACTGCACAAAACAGTAACAGTCTTTGAACTGTTACCAAAGCTTTTAGACTTGCTCTTGTCAGGGTATGAATTTGTCAAGCAGGGGCAGATCCAGGATGTTGTAAAAGAGGGGGCGCAGTGTTTTGAAAATTTCCTGACGAGTAAAAAAAAAAAGGTTATGAAAAAGGTCCTCACTTCAGGGGGGGGGCCACAATCTTTGAGTTGTGTACTTTAGCTATGTCACTTAAGTTTCTAAGGGGGCATGGGCTGGATGTGCCCCCCCCCCCTAAATCCACCAGCGATTTCAAGGAGCTGCCAATTAGAAGTCATTTTTTTCAGTATAAGTCTTTGGTATATTCTAGCTTTATTGTTCGGTTATCATTTTGCCATGCATTCTGCATTCATGTTGAAAAGCTTTACCTTTTCTCTCTGAAATGTGATTTGTAGTATATACTCATTAACATTTATTTTTAAATTTGAGAATGTCATGACTCGAGTGCAGTTGTCTGATTGAGTGGATTTATACCTGGGTGACTCATCAATTTTGTCATGGGCTGGTTTGTCTGCTTCTCTTTTTCTAAATCCTCTTTGAACGAGTGGTTTGTTTTTGTTGTGTTTGAAAGCGGATGGTTAGGATGCCGTACTGTTATAATTCTCATTTCGGGGAATGAAGGGGGGAATAAAGATAGTAGACTGTTTAACTTCTCTTTGTGATATTCTTGAACTATAAGCCAACATAAAAATGCAAATCTTAATCAATTTAGTTATATTCCAATGTGCTTAGATCGATCCCCCTACCCCAGCTTGAAGTTGAAAAAATATCCCCCAAAATCCACTGTGATGGAGATTTCCAAATAAATCGTCAGTCCTGATTTGTTTAAATAGCAACTACTGTAAAAAGAAAGAAAAATAGTATAGGTTATTTGTGAAATATGATGACTGTTCTATAGATTGCACTATGTTAACATCTTCATTAGACAAAGAACAAGACAGCTCATTCTGCAACTCCAAGAATGTCTTCTAATGTAAATTTACTACTTGTACTATTGCTACTTTTACTACTACTACTGCTACTGCTACTGCTACTGCTACTGCTACTGCTATTGCTACTGCTACTACTACTACTGCTACTGCTACTGCTACTGCTACTACTACTACTACTACTACTACTACTACTACTACTACTACTACAACTACTGCTACTACTATTACTAATTATAATATTGATAACAAGAATAATTATGATAATAATAGTAATAATAACAATAATAATAATAGTGACAATAATAATGATAATTATAGTAATAATAATGATGATAATAATAACAATAGTAATATTGATAAAAATTTATGTTAATTATTACACATGTACATGTACATGTACATACATGTATGATAATGCTTTTTCTAAAGAAATTGAAAATTGGTGACCCAAGACATGGTTCTATGACTTAGCTCTCAGCTTCATTTTAACAAAGATATGGAGTTTTAGTGCTTATGTGGCAGTAAATTTGGAGTTTGGTGTAGCTGTAGGGTTGCAAAGAAATTTTTCCTGGAGCATAAATCATGTAATTTAGATTCTACTTCTACTGCCACTTGTATGATTTTCACACCTACTACATGTAATGTACTTCTCTATCCAGGTATGTCTACATGTAAGTATATATTTACCTTTTTTCTACTTCCTCCAACATGAAACAAAGATCCTGAAGAAAACAATCATCAAGGTAATCTTTTTATGACTTTGATTTCTTTTGTTGTTACTAGGTTACTGCGATTGACCAAACTTCCAGAGCCGCTCATCAACAAGTATAGCTTCTTTCAGGTGGTGAAGTACGGTCCTCATGGTCACTACAACGCCCACTTAGACTCAGCCGGAGACACCCAAGGACTGCCTTGTTGTCATTTGGTCAGTACCAAGAAGTGCCGCATTTGTAGGTAAATAATATGGTGGTTAATCCAGTGTCCTAACACTTTTCAGAAAATCTACGATAGCAAATAAAATATCAAACGAATATCTGTCAAACTTACATAATGAATGCTCAAAGTCCTACAGAAAAAGAAGTTGATGGAATTTTAAAAAGACAACGTAGATTTAATACGATATTCCCTTCCGAGTGAACCCCTTCCCAACGAAGCGGCGTTTTGGTCCCTTGAAAAAGGTACTGTATTTCCAAACGTGTGAAACCTATGGGAAAAAGACACAACCTTTGTTTCAATAGTGTGGTTTTCATACACGTAATCCCACGCGTATGAAAACCCATTTTAGGCGCTTAACTGTACACGTTCGGTAATACAATCTGTTCGGAATTACAATCCTTGACTATACATAATACCCTTTTAAATGGCCAATGTACAGTGTCAGTTAACAAGTAGGAAACTTACATTCATCTCCTAATCTTTCAATGAGCAATTACAATTGCTTGTACCCCAAATCTGTTACAGTTACACTAGCCTATACTTTTAATTTTTCATGTAAGCCTATATTCAAGCAAGAAATTGTGCTTTTACATTCGTAACTATACATGTAATTGATGGTGACCATTCAACCAAAGCTTTAGCAGGGGCAAATCGGACATGTTGTATGAAAAAGATCAACAGCTAATAAATTGTCACAAAATCATACAAAACATATACTGAATTTTCAAGACTATTATCGTCTGCTGAGAGCCAGAAGGGCGTTAACTCAGTCTCATATACTTAAACATCGTTCTGGCTCTCAATAGATGATATCCATATAATAGTGAGTTTTCGAATGTGTCGACGTGAACGTCGTCCTAGATCCTCCCAGCTACAATGGACTGCTTTGTGTTGACTGCATACAAAGTAGGTGAAGCATGAAGCTAACAATGGGTGAAGCGAGGTTCACGTTTTAGAGAAGATGGCAATTAAAACCATGTTTGACGCGTTCTCGATCTGACTAGTGGACGAGGGAGAAGCCAGTGGACGGGCGAGCCGTTCTTGCACAAAGCGCGGTATGCAGCTAACACAAAGCAGTCCATTGTAGCTGGGAGGATCTAGGACGACGTTCACGTCGACACATTTGAAAACTCACTATTATATGGATATCATCTATTGAGAGCCAGAACGATGTATAAGTATATGAGACTGAGTTAACGCCCTTCTGGCTCTCAGCAGACGATAATAGTCTTGAAAATTCAGTATATGTTTTGTATGATTTTGTGATAATTTATTAGCTGTTGATCTTTTTCATACAACATGTCCGATTTGCCCCTGCTAAAGCTTTGGTTGGATGGTCACCATCAATTATAGTTACGAATGTAAAAGCACAATTTCTTGCTTGAATATAGGCTTACATGAAAAACTAAAAGTATAGGCTAGTGTAACTGTAACGGACGGCATTCTAGTCGACACATCGAAAACTCCTTAACCCTTTCAGGACAGGAATTATTTAAGAGCTCAATTGATCACATTTTGTTCTGCAAATTGGCAACAATAATATTTTTCTTTTAGTGCTACGTGGTTCTAATAAGATGTAATGTCTTGAAAAATAATATACATGGTTAGGAACTTTGTTGAAAAGTTGAAAAAGTTGCCAATTTGGACAAAAAACAATGATTTTGAACCTCTCAATGTGTTGCCAATTTAAGAATGTTCAATCTTATTCTCCTTTTTAAAATTCCTGGCATCAAACGCAATATGATTATGCAACAAAAATGGACACAGTATGTGCAGAATTTTTTGCTCTTTCTACTCATGCATCTGGTATATTTTTTAAGGCTCTAAATCAAAAGTTATTGGGCCAAACCACAAAATGTGGTCAATTGTCTCGAAAGGGTTAATATCTGCCGAGCGAGTGAGGTAGACATTGTTAAATAGCTTCAGGAAGTTATGTGCAAAGAAGGATAAGGAAAGTGAGGTACACTCTAGTCATCCTGACATGCATGTGCAGAACATGTGGTCACATACCGTGGCTGAAATTTTCACAGCACCTCATAAGGACGGTTCAGTGAGTGCTTCTGTAGTACACATATTTCACATTCACATCCGCTTTCTACAGCTCGCAATGCCTTGCCTGTTTTAGCTCACAATGTGCTGCCTGCTTTCGCACTTACTACTGTCTACTCGAACACTGCTCAGAACAAAAGGGTTGCACTCATGCATGGTCAGGTTCAAAGGGATTCTCTAAAGGGGATACTCATTATGAGTCCAGTGGTTTTCTTGATGTTGAGACTGAGACCAGCTCTCCATCTATCTTCTTGAGCAGGTCTAAGGTATTTGACCTGTGACATGTGGGACAGATTAGAGCCTTTAGACCATTCTAATGTCAAAATGGAAACTGAACTATGAAATCTCCTTTGTTATGTTTTGATAGCTTATTGGGACATTCTAATTAAATGCAATTTTTTTTGTTTCACATACCCCTATTAGCAAGGATATATTTGGGGGCCACTCATGTAAAAAGTCTATAGGAAGTGTCATTTTTAAAATCATACTAGCACCCTCTACATCAGTTGATGTAAATTTTTAAATTATGATATTCAAGCTTTTAGCTTTAAAATAAGGTATATTTTGCTATATTTCTACTAGTTTGAAATTTTGACCCCGAAGGGAAGAATAGCTTGAACTTGCCGCTTGTACTTTTGGGATGAGTCTCTTCAAGGCTTCCTCGTTCTCTGCAAGGAAGATTTTGTCATCCGCATATCTTCATTTGTTGTTCTTTCTGCTCCTATTCTAATACCGATATCTGTTTCTTCAAATCCAGCTATTCTCATAATATGCTATCCTTACTTATCAAATAAATATGGGGACAGGATGCATCCATTTCTAATTCCACCATTCTCACATCTGCTGGTGGCATCATCCACTGTTGATGCTGCCCAGCAGTTTCACCGTATCCCTGGTTTGGGTGGCTACAGGTTGCTCGCACTTGCCAAAGGTGCTACCCTGAGACTCATGGGGGGCGGGAGCGTCTTACTCTTCCCGTACAGATCCTTAGATCTGCCCACTGCCCATTTGAGTAATTAAGATACCCACAAAAGAAAATAAGCCAGTTTGTAGATACAGTCTGAGCATGAGCAGATGAAGGTCATCTGTGACTAATTCTAAAACCCAGTGCACTGACACGAATACTTGATACAATGTATGTGCTCATGAATGTCATGTAATCATTATTTAATTATTCACCAATGGTGCATTCCATGATACCCAGGTGGAAGTATGCTTTCCAAAAGGCAAAAAAAAAGCTATTCATGAGGCACATCTATCACTTTGAGAGTGATTATTCTAAAGTGCACAAAGTTGGACATTTCCATGTTTGAAATATCTGTGGTTAAATATCTGTGGATATTTGGGGTCATTTGTGACATGTGCTAACTACGGACTGGTCTATATGCCACTGACCAAGGAGAGGTGTACCTCAGTCTGTCCTATAAGTCTAATGAATAACACAATAACATGATTATATTATTCCAGTTTCTAACATGTCTATATTTTGTTGGCCTCAACAACCCAACTATTACCAGAAGTGAAGATTAGCTCTAACCTTGAGTAGTAATTTAGTGATTTCTAAAACATGGGCAGACTCAGATTTTTGCAAAAAGTGGTGTAGATTTCCAAGAAAATTCTGATGAGCAAGAAAAAAATTTCAGGTGCTTTTTTGGTCAAAATTTAGAAAGGGGGGTACATTTCTCTTTTGTGTACTTATGGTATGCCATACTGGTTTTAAAGGGGTGCATAGGCAGATTGTACCCCTGCCCTAAATTCACCAGTACCTATCATGCTAAGAGACAGAATTTGATTTGTTCATGCACTACAAAAATTAAATCTTATTGTTTTTGTATATCAATAAAACAAAGAAGTCAATATTCATCTGTAGTGAAAAAAGGAGCAAAAAAAAAAGTGAAACATATATTTGATAGACACTACCAATACAGCAGATTGTACCCCTGCCCTAAATTCACCAGTACCTATCATGCTAAGAGACAGAATTTGATTTGTTCATGCACTACAAAAATTAAATCTTATTGTTTTTGTATATCAATAAAACAAAGAAGTCAATATTCATCTGTAGTGAAAAAAGGAGCAAAAAAAAAAGTGAAACATATATTTGATAGACACTACCAATACAACATCATTATTTTCCAAATTGTTTTATTCTCTCTTTGAAAATTTATGTATTTTATTCAAATGATAACAAAATACTTTGAACTTCTAAATTTGTGAAAAATGTGATAAAATTCATTGTTGTTGTTTTCCTTGACTACTAATGCAAGTGCACCAAAAAAGAAACATGTTTGGATACATTCCTTGACCATTTCCAAACTTTGAAGCTTTGCTCTCAAGAATGTCTCAGGGTATTAATAAAAAGGACTACTTTTTTTCTTGTTTTTTTCTTATAGGTACATGACTATAATGGTTTACCTGAATGAAGTAGAAGAAGGAGGTGAAACAGCATTTGTTGTGGCTAACAATGACACCTTTAGTGATACAGTAAGTTGGCAATTTGTTCCTCATTCAACCCCCAGAGTCAAATTGGTGTTTCTCATTTCAAAAGAAAATTGGACTCAGCAGAATGCTATTGGTGCTAGGGAGATATTCAAAGAAGCAAAGCAAGATTTGTGCTATTGGTGCCAGGGAGATATTCAAAGAAGCAAAGCAAGATTTGTGCTATATGGGAGATATTCAAAGAAGCAAAGCAATATTTGTGCTATATGTCATTGAATATATTGTATTAGATAATCAATTGTATGAATTTGAACTTGGACATACGTAGTGATGTCAAACCAGATAAATTTCAAAAGGTTCCTTAGCCTGAAGGATGGGGGTCTTATCTATTGATTAATGAGTTTGAACATGAACATGATGTATTTGAACAATCGGTCTTAAATCATAGTGACTGATTTTGTAATTATAGTATTGGCATTTTAAGTGAAAAAAAAAATTATGTACATTTATGAGAAAAACATACTGTATATAGATATTTTTAAAATAACTCTGGACATATCGCCAAAGGGCAAGTTTCAGTTGTCCTTCACTTTTGCTGTCCAATCTTCTGTAAATGATGTTGGTGTGTAGAAATAGAGATTAGCATTTGCCATCAGTAACTCTGGACCCAATGTCAAAGGGCAGTTTTGAGTATTCATTTATTTATTGTTGTCTAATCTTATCTAAACTTTGTTGCTTTGTAGAAGCTTCGTAACAGCGGCAACATCAATCTGAACAACTATTGCAGCGAATCAAAGCTTCATGTCAGGCCACAGCGAGGCAAGGCCGTTATCTGGTACAATCACTTCATCGATGAGAAGACTGGATGGTTTGGGGATGTCGATAACTACACCTGGCATGGGGGATGTCCCGTTATCAAGGGAGAAAAATGGATTATGAATAGATGGATCTGTGCAAGCAATGACCGAAATGTGGATCTAGCATAATTTCCAAATGTTTATTTTTGACACTTTTAAAGAGCTAAAATAAATATCTGAAAAAAGTTTGGAGATAACCTGACATAAATTAGACAAAAATTTGACAAATATAGAAAGCTATGAAATTTTCCATGTTTTGCTGATCAGGTTCTGTGCTAGACAAATTGGTAACTTGGTCACAAAACTGTTATGTCACAGGTTCATAACTACGTGAACTTTTCACTTTTTTCTAAAGAAATGTATTCTTCATGCTTTTGCTCAAGATGAGGCTAACATGTTATTGGTCATGAGCCCTTGACCCGAGTTACCAAGTTTTCCGTAGAGCATGTCCATCTTTCTGGGGTTTAGAGCTCCATAATTTTAAATGTATGCTTATTACTCCCACCCCCCCCCCCCCCCAACTTATTGTTATCTCTTGCTCAGAATTTTCTGCATTTGATAGAAAAATTTTGTTTCTTTCAGGCTAGACTTACCCTTTGAATGTTAAAAAGAATCCTAACAGTTTTTGATAACTATCAGTTTGATGTTAATTTATAAATAAATTCTAGATTCCCATTAAAATAATTCACTGATAATGACTTGAAAATTTCAGCAGAGGTATATTGAAAAAATATTTAGTCATGTAATGCCGTTTATTCATATTTTGAAAAAATATACTACATTTATTGTAGGTTAATTTCGACCTGATGGGTTGAATTGATAAATATTTATCATTATTATACGTATCAGACATTTGAGATGTGGTTTTACAAAAATTATATTCCCCTCGTCTTTGGTGCAAACCAGGCAGATAGGGTAATATTTCTTATATAATCCTCTTTTATAAAAGCCTATGGACTTAAAGGGTTTTAAAACCAGGCAATATAGGCTTGTATTGCCTGGTGATGCAGCCTGCAATGCAGTGGGAAAATTTGATTTGCAAATTTTGACAAAGAAGGATTAGAGGATGATTTTGGGATCCGTTTTATGATAATGCTACGTCTTGTTTGCTCTAGATGTCTGATGTGGATAATTATAATAACAATATGGATACTACTTTCGGGAGATACGACATATATTGCCCTCACTGGATTGCCCGTGTCCAAGATGAGGGCAGTATGAATCTAGGTCAGCGAATATATGTCATATCCCCCTCAAGGCCAGTCAATATTATATTATTCTTATTTAATGCTACATGTATTTGGAGAAAACATACATGTAGTGTATCCCAAGCAACAAGTAAGGGAAGAAATGTTACACGAGTATTCACTATACATGTATGTTCAAAATTATTAGTCTACTGCCCTCTATTTTCACTGCAAGTACATTCCTCAGCCCCCAAACTCATTGTAATGCTTGTCTAGAATGCTTTTTTCATTGATTTTATCATTTGCATTTGCTGCAAAGACAAAAATAGGGAAAGACATCATGAGATAAATATCTCAGTATCAGTTTTGTCAAAACATGGGATGTACATGGCTTTAGTTGTCTTAAAATATTAGAGAATACATGTAATTATTCCATTTTTTCAGCGATCCAAATATTATGTTAGGATACTAGAAGACTCAAAAAAGTAATATGATTTAAGAAATTATTTAACAAATGAAAGTGTGATACTTTGATAGTTAGTTCTATTTAGTTTTATCCAATACACTCAATCTATTAGTAAATGTAAATGTATCAGTAATTTTCATGTCAAGATTTTTTTACTGTAGTTTTCATGGAAATTCTCAAAATTGAATAGTCACACAAAAGGAGAAGGTCGCGAAGTAAATGCTATAAGTACTCAAAGATTTTGATGCATCGCCATGAAGAAAAAGCCAAGATGGTGAATACGAAGTAAAGATTTGATTTTTTTATTTCCATGTAGGTTTTTAGCATGGAGAAAAACAAATTAAATCTTGTCTAGTAGTTCCTGGGAAATGCTTCTTTATCTCAGTCATAGGTGATTAGTCTCTATTCGACAGACTTTTCCAATATTGGTATAGTATCACTAGCCACTGAAATATTTCACCACATGCATGTTTTTTCTTCCTTTTTTTATCTCATTTTCCATGAATATGTCATTATCTATATAGTGCCAAATAGCCAAATCTACACTAGCCATGTGCCTTAAACTGTATAATAATTGTTAATGTGTGCTTTTACTCTCTCTGGAAGATGTGTAATATAGTGACTCGATATTACATAATGGTCTGTTGCCATGTCTTGGGATTCAATTGTTTGTACAATAAGGAGAAGGCAGTGGACAAATAAGCAAAATAGACTATTTAGCATGAGATTATGTTGGATGCCAATCCTAAATTGAGTTCATGTTTTCTATTAAGATTACTCTCTTCTCTCTTTGTGCCATCATTAAAAATGGTGATCTGCATCTGTCTAATAGGAAAATGAAAATTCCTTATTGTGCAATAATAAAGTACGTTAGATCAGTTGCTTAAAGTTCAGTACTTGAGTTGGAAATTTGAAGAGAAATGTATATTGTCGCATGTTAATTATTTGATTCCTCATTATGAAAATAAATTTCTAACAATAAAATGTATTTGTTGAGGTTTAATTATTTTGTGACCTCTCCCATTACAGTAGTGAGATCGATAAGCAGATTTTTTGAAACACTCAGCCTACATGGAAGGTTCTTTTACAGATCTAAATATTATTAAATGTAAAATGAAAGAAATCACAGAGTTTTCATTTTAAAAATAAAGTGATGCGAGTCTAGAGAGGTTAATTTCATTAGCCTGGAAAATGGTATTTGCCCCTGTGTGCTTTTAAAAGCCAGTGATTTAAATGACGAACTGGTGGTTTGCATAAGATTGCTGTAATTTAAGTCCATACACACAAGCACAGATGGTATTAGTGGTATGAATACAGGCCCCCCCCCCCCCCCCCCATAACCAGAGAGGGAGAGAGAGAGAAATAAGGAAAGAGATGAACACATGTAGTCATGGAAGAAACATTTTAAAAAAATTAAATGTACATGTACCTTTACTTACTAAACGATCATTATTCTGAAATATATTCAAAGTTGTTTCTGTTTCACATTGTCAGTCATACTGTTGTTGATTCATGTTAAATGGTAAACAGTCAGTTTTGACTATTATCACCAATTTTTTTATTTATTCTTTTACTGTTAAAAATTCAACTACTTTAGCCATCATCTCAGCATTCAAATGACCAAAAATATGGTCTGGAAAGTCTTTTTTCCCAATCCACGTGATTAAATAGTTCTTGCTTTTGTTTTTTGTTTGGGTGGTTTGGTTTTTTATGTTTTGGGTTTTGTTTGTTTGTTTGTTTGTTTGTTTGTTTTTTTATTTTGGGGTTTCTGGGAGTCTTTTTCTGTTCTGGTTATGTTTTTATTGTTTTAGAGTAAAAAATGAACCAGATAGTTTTCATCCCCAAAGCAAAAAACACTTTCATGATAAATCAATCAGAATACTTTTTTTTAAAACTTATTTTCACATTTCCAGCAGACACAGTTCAGCGCAGCAATTCAACTTCAAGGGGAGCATTTATTTTTGCTTATTTTGTAAATTGTCTTACATGCCATAAAACATTTTCCTATATTCCCACAAGAACTATTATTTTGTAATATATTTCAACACATGATGTTTTACAACTTGAACATCTGTTCAAACATATTTCTTACAATGGTGGAAAGCCACAGAAACAATCAGTTACTATATTTGTTGCTGTTTGTTTGTTGAACTTTTATACTTTGTTGAAATAAAAGACAGATGCAAGAATGAATCTCTTTCAGTTGTTAATGCCACCTGAATTTAAACATTTCAAAAGTCGATTGGCAAAAAAAATTAAACATAAGAGAGAGAAAGAGAACAACAAGGAGAGGAGAAAGGAGAGAAAGAAGATATTACCCCCTCACTATATAGCCTTGTTCTTTTGTCATGTTTGTATCTAAGACTGGTGCTCCCCCCCCCCCTTCCCCCCTTCCCCCATGACAAGAGGATAACATGTCATTTTTCCGAAGGTTTGTATTTCCAAAAATGTAAGAAAACCCTACATCATTTTTCGGAATTACGAACCTTCAGAATAACGAACCATATTTCATTTTCGGAATTGAACCTCCTGTTATGGGAAATTTGTGTTTTGGGAATTATACACCTTCGGAAATATGAACCGTCGGAATAACGGGTGCACCCCCCCCCCCCCCCCCCCCCGACAGCAGTTCCCCTACACGTATATCTCATTTTTCAAACCGTCTATTGCATTCTATTTAGATACAGATACTCCCCCCCCCCTCCATCACACATTCCCTCTGACCGACAATAATTATCATCAGAGGAAGATCACTCATTCTTGAGGGCCAGTTCTTATGGGATCCCTAAAACACTGGGGACAATTTTTCAACAACTAGCTTTATTATTTTGTACTTGAATGTCCTTAAGCAAACACAAGTTGCCATTTATTATAATTTTATTAGGGGTATGTCAAGCTTACATTCAATAAACGGTCCATGGGGAGTGATTTTGACAGGATGTGTTTTCAGTTTCAACCTCTTTCCTAAAACACATGCTTGCTATAAATAATTTTATAAGAAATTACAAGTTCTCACAATATATGGGCCAGGAAGCTAGAACATCGCCTCCTTAAAACTGCCTCCATTTCCTTTCTTTCCACCATCAGCGAATGTCTTACAGCTAATGTTGATCCCACGAATTGACAGGCTAGAACACTTCAGACCATGTCAAACTCATCTATTTCAACAAATTTGTAAAGTATTATTTTGAGGAGCTTCTGCCTTTGAATATTTTTTACAGAAATATGATACATGTACCATGATTTAAATCATCATCGTCATCGTCATCACAATTATCGACATCATCGTCATCATAAATGATTATCATACATTCTCAACAGCTTTTACCATTCTATACTTGTCTCTACAAACTAAACAACCCAGATATTATGTATTCAGCATTTTGCTCACATTCTCATCAACTTTGACCATCCACTTTTAATCTGCCACACCACACAACTCCACACTATTATGTTTGCATACAAACACAACAGAAACTAAGAACAAGTCAAAAGTTTAAATATTTCAATATTTTTATTACCACGATATTTTCTCTCCTCTTCTCTTTTGTACAGAATCTATGTATGTTTTGGATGTATGTACAAATAATTTCATACAAAAATATAAGTAATGCATGTCTCATAATACTGTCCACAATATCTACGTCTCATACACTTGGCACTTAATCTTTGAAGTCTGAGATATTTCTGAACAAAATTCAGGAACACCTCACTTGCAAGAGAATTAATTTGCAACCCTTATCTCGTATTTATTCGCTTGCTAACAAAAGATTCATTCAAGATGTCGTTGTGGGGCTAGCAGAAGGACATTAGCATGCGCGCATGCCATAAAGCAAATTTTTGTTAAACATGACAGGAACTTCTATCTTCATCAGATAATGAAAAAGGGAAAATGGATGTTGCCTACCTACTTTTAGTGGTTTCGTATCAAATAAGCCCATATTGATTAGTGTATGGGTATTCTAATGCTAAAGACCTTCTGCTTAACGAAATAGTGCATGTCTGCGTTTAGCAGAGCGGCGCAACGCACTTATGACCTTCTGCCAGCTGCACAATGAAGTGTGAGGAAAAGTTACAACTCATTTTTCACCTTACTTGCTTTACAATGAGATCATGTGCATAGTTCATATGCATCCACTACAAAATTATGCAAAGCACACAGGATAGAACCATCAGAACCTATATAGTAATTACTATTCTTTTAATGGGATATAGAAACATTTTTTAGTGCAATTAGAAATGTTAGCACAAAAAAAAGCTTGCATGACACTGCATATTTGGCAGAATATGAATTGAGATGAGGAGTTAACAGGCATATGCCTATGAGATGAATTGTATTGAATCATTCAAAACCCTGTATATATATATTTCGTTTGAATGAACCATATGGTGAAAATACCTGCGACTAGCTTTGTCTTTCTACTTCAAACTATCTGATTACATTCATGATATCGACGACATACATCACCTACTGTAAGGTCGTGAGTTATTGTTATTTCAACACTATCGACAGAAAACATCTGATTTTTTTTCCATTTCAAGATGAACTTTTTATTCACCATGATTCGAAACACTAGACTGCCTCACCATTTGGAGTATTATTTATACATGTGCATAAAGTTGACTGCAGCAGTCCCCCGTTTGTTCCATCACTCGACACAAGCCAGTAAAGAGTTAAACAATTTATTCTTGCTTCCATTATTAAGTAATATATCCATGAAAAAAGTGGCATTTGCTATGTCAGTCTTACTCTGCATGTCCGCAACACACGGATGCATTTCCCCGAATAATGTACAAGCAGACAGCTCATTTGGCAATTATTTTTTATTTTTAGACACATTCCTAGTATACCATAGCACCATAAAATACTGGGACATTTGCAGGAAAATTTATTTGCAGATGTGGAGAGAACACAGCACAATTACTTGGGTAAATACATGGCAAACAGGGAAGTGAGAAAATGTTGAATTTCCTCGTGGCACTAATGCTGCTATAGGTTAACGCCATACATGTATTTCCAATAACTATCAAAATGATACTAACATGAGGTAATTTTGGTTAGTTTGAGTGTTTTCTTGGCAGTGTTGAGTAATGTAATACCTGTATATGAAAATTAATGATTAAGAGATGTGTAATGAATAGTGGAGAAAAAAAATTGTAAAAATGAAATGTTATGAACAATATATTACCTTATTACCCTGAAAGTGGTCCCAATAAACTAACGCTCTGATGTGACTACATTTAACCTATCTTCATTGATACAAATCAACTGATTGGGGCTTTGTTATTAGGCAACATCTTTTAACCATTAAAAGTATTACAGTGAAAACTCTCTATAAAGACTGCTCAAGGGAGACAAGAAAAGCGGTCTTTTTGAGCAGGTAGTCTTTACATACAGGTTCCTTTAATACATGTTTCAATGAGAAACACTTTTCCAGGGAAACAAAAATTGTGGTCTTTATAGACAGGTGGTCTTTCGATACAGGTGGTCGCTAAAGCTGGTTGGATTGTATTTGACATTTTGTCAAGGTCAAGGAAAAAAATTTAATTGTTTATTGATTTGTCTTGCAGAAAGAACGGGGGATCCCTGCAAGTTTCATAACGAGACGAAAGATTATTAAGGACAAATCAATGGTCATTTTCAGCAAAAATGATACTAATTATATCTGTACAGAAGTACAAATAACTGTAAATTCACAGATATTTCCATAACTAGAGGGGTCATTTCAAAGGAATTAAAAAACCATTGTTGCCATCCATATAACATGTACCTTGCTTTACCCTATTTTCAGGAACAATTTTTCATCATGTATTTGCAATAGCTAAATAGAAACTATAGAGTATTGTGCACACTTAACAGTGTCACATTTCATTCAAAGTAAGCACAAAACTAAAGACTAGTATAGATCACTTTTCTTGATTAAAATGCTTGTGGCCGGCAAAATTACTTTGCAGTCTTTATGGTAGTACTTGGGTTTGGAGTTTGTAAATTTGTGTGATCAGATAACAAAAGAATGAGGAAGTGAAAAGCAGCAACAAAAAAACTGCTTGGAAAATCCCCCCAGTTATCTTTAAATTTGGAGAAATTTGAAGAAGCTCATAAAAGTTAAATTGGACAAAAAAAATAATGGGATATCTTTACATTTGACTTTTATCAGACTTAAATATAATTATATTACAAATAATTATTTGTCCACTGGAAAATTTTGTCATATATAGTCTGTATATTTAGCTACAGGTATTCAAACTTCCATTCATTCTTCTTAGCAGAGGCCAGCAGAATTGAGAAACGAAAGGAAGTTTCGAGACTTCAACAAGTATAAGACAAAATTATCAACAAAGTCACTAGAGTATTATCATTATACTATACTGATAACATGTCTGTGGTTTGGAAAGATATAGGTTTGCACAAGTAATTTTGGCAGTGTTTAAAATTTGATACATGAAAAGCACTGTATATGAAATGATGAATACATAACTGGATTTTCTTACATATACATACCTTTCTCTCTAAACTTGGATGGATACATATCTGGATTTTATTACATATATATCGTCTGTTGAGTGCCAGAAGGGCGCTAACTCTGTGTTAAAGTATAAGAGTTAACGCCCTTCTGGTTCCAAACAGACGATATGTACCTTTCTCTATAAACCTTAGAAATCTTATTTAATCTTATTTTCATATTTAAAGAGGGAGACACATTTACTTTATAAATAACTACTTGATAATAATAAGCGGTACCTGCAGTGTGCAGCTTTGTAAATATTTGTGCCTTTTTATTTACAGTGTTGCAATAAATAAAACTCTGTGATAACTACGGTACACATATCCTGGGCGTAATTTATTGAAGGACAACTTTTCTAAGCCAGAAAGTAATCTTTCCCATCAGTTATCAGCAAATTGGCATTCTTTCTTTATATACTTTTTTTTTTTAAAGTTACAACTTTCTTGCACCATAGCATGATCAAATGCAGCTCACAGAGCTGCACTTTTGCAAACAATATAAATATATGATTCCTATTATATTCCCTTATATTTATCGACCCCTGATGTGAGCTAGCTACCCATACACAGTGATATACGTATAATGATATGATGTCACATAGCATACCAAAATACTATCGTATGAGGGGCAGAAAGCATCAAGACTATTCTCAGATTAAAGACCTAAAGCAGGACTAGAATATATCATACTCTATGAGCATGGTGATGCAACACTACCTATCTATTCGACTTAAAATATATAATACTATGTGTACAGAGAGTGAGAGGTAGAGAATATTGTAGATGGAGAGTCTGCTGCCCCCATTGCCTGCCGAGACGCTGGGAAGGTTATGAGCGGCATAGATTTGTGTTGGTAAAGCCGTGGCGACGCTGTCTTCTTTATGAGGGCTCTTGCTCGATGGGATTTCACTGGATGAGAGAGAAAAAGAACAGAAACAAGAGTTAGAATAAGAATAGATGAATCTTCATAATTATTTTAATAAATCATCATCTTTATTCATTTCAACATGCATCATTTCAGCATTACCACAAAGAGTTGATAACTGAATGTGCACAACACCAATATGTGCCAACTTTTAGGTATCTGCAAAATGTGTTAACCTTTTTTGCAGATATATTTTCTAGCAAAATAAGTGATATCGATCTGTTTGTTTTTTCCCTTTTTTTTTTGCTTGTCAGGAATTTTTCGGAACTGTGCCCCCCCCCCCCCCTTTTTTAAAATGAAATCCTGGATCCACCTTTGATGTGGACAACCCTTGATCACCATGGTACTCTTGACCACATACCTTATCCTCTCTAGAGGAATCCAAAGTTCATTGAACTGTCTGTTGTTCTCTGCTCTGACAGGGACAGGTACCGAGATGACATGGCCGATCTCCGTCTCTCCTGGTCGTTGCTTCTTTTTCTTCCGTCTCCGGTCCCGCTTCCTGTGCTTGCGACTGCTGCCCTCGCTAGTCTCTTCTCCTTCACCCCTAACGGCGTCCACGGAACTTAATGAGCTCTTAGAACTGGAGCGAGACAGAAGAGTAAGAGGGCAAATAAAGAAAAAAGGTAAATAATAATGATTAATTTCTTTGAAGACATGTTATTCAATAATAGAGTGAACAGATTGAAACCATATTCCTTACATGAGATAAAAAAGAGATAATATGACAGAGATATTCACAAGGTACAGTACATGTATGATAAAGAGAAACACACAAGACAAAGTCAAACACAATGGCTCTGCCAAATAACTTGTATGAATGACAATTTTTGCTATGGTTTTCTCAACACACAAAAATAGGAGTAAAAGACAGGAAGTCTATTTCAAGAGACCTTTCCTTGATTACATCTGACCACATACACTCTTTGTGGAGACTGGAGGGAATAGCTGAAGTGTCTCGGAATTTCTGTGGTTTGTTTTATACCTTTCATCCTCTTTTCTCTTCTACATTCCTCCAGTCAAAATAAGAAGAACCTTCTCAGAAACCTTTTCAAGAATATAAGAGGATTTATGCCCTTGTTCGGCTCTCTCAATCCTTACACAAGTATCAATTTTTTTACTATTCAAAATCACCAATACATTCTATCAACGTCTATTTCTATTTCTATTCTATCAAAGTATGTTTTTGCTTTACAACAAAAACTTGAGATCTTTCATAAAAAATCATGAAAAGGGGAAAGATCAGAAAGAAAAAAAAATAAGTAGATTATAAGCACTATTGAGTTATTAAATTTACAAACATGTATCATAAATACAATTTCATTAGACAAGTTTTGAATTATAGCTGCACTATTCACTGCCAATCTTGATACAAATATTATTTCCTTCATCTAAAATTTACATTTCATAACCCTGTTTTGAATTAGAAGGAGAAAGACAAGCTTTTCAAAGTCCCAAAATATCTGATTCAGCAACTATGGCACAGATCATGTAAAAGTGACTGATGAAGAATCTGTACTGCTTGGTTTGTGGAATTCTTGCTCTGCCACCATTCATTCCAAAACATATAACAATTTTTCTCTTACTCTATATAAGTATTTCAGTTTTCTTCTGCGCCTTTGAATACTTTGAACTATTTAATGTACGGGTAAATACACAGAAAATGCTGTGCATCATCATCATCATCATGTAAATCTGCCCATCACAGGGGCCGCAGAGCGTTTTTGATCTGATTTCACTCATTAATGACAATTTTCGAGCCTTTTTTCCAAGATTTTTTAAAACATGACTACTCAAAAAGGGGGGGGGGGGGGACTGCAGCCCCCCTCCCAGTTACACAGCCTACGCATCATTCAGTGATATTATAAGAAATAGCTAATAGTGTAATGAGCACACACATGTAGATACATAGATTTCTTTTTTTTTAATTCTTGCCTAGTTTTAATTGAGCTGATTCAAGCCGATTCACAGATTGCTGTATGATTTCAATTTTGACACAGGCCAAGCTAATAACAGAACAGTTCAATGTATTAAATATGCTTAATGCTTTTTATGGGCATGGCCGGACACTGACATAATTCCTACTTATCTTTATTAAAAAGGAGGAATATTTTGTCTGTTTGGAGCCAGAAGGGCATTAACTCATATACACAGAGTTAACGCCCTTCTGGCTTTCAACAGACGATTGGTTTGTGCATTTCTACAAAAATGGGATTGTTCTTATAGTAATCTCCAGAACATTGCTCCCACTGCCTGAGAGTTAACCTTGTTGTACTTCCTTGATTTTTTTTCTCATGAATTTCCTTTTTTTTTTAAAGGTGTTTAGCTTCCGATCCATATTTTCCAAACGAGTGCGGCATTTGACAGAGCCGAAGCGCTGCCAGCACCAGACTGTGGGCCAGAAGGGCGCTCTGTAGCGCCAGGCGGTGGGGCTTGGCACCACGAACAAAGCCTGACAATTGGCTGAATGCAACCGAGTGAGGGGAGTGGATAGGCCCTGAATGGGCCTAACCAGGCAGAACTAAACGATGACACAATGGAAGCTTTTAAGAGCAAACCCTATAGATCTAGCACCACAAAGCAGATAGCAGGATTTGAACACACGGCATTAGAGAACGAAGCCAAGAATGGGCGGCATATACAGGGCTCTAAATACATCTACCCTTCCCCCATTTTTCTTCCTTTTCTTTCCTGAAACAAAATAGAGACCTAAACATTGTCCGTTACCATTAAGCTTAAAGGGTGATTGGAATTTACTCAAATCCTTTGCATTCTGTGTGAGAGGAAGACAAGAAAAGAGAGAGAGAGAGAGAGAGATTGATGATAGCTTTTACTGCAAAAGGCTTCAAATCATTTAAGAGGTTTAGCTAATGCATTTTTCTTCTTTAGTTTGTTTCCCCCTTTTCTGTTTTTTTTTCCTTTATCTTTATACATTTTATTTCATTTATTATTATTATCATCATTTTTTTGTTAAACAGTTCTTCTTATTTCAAAAGAGTTTCGAAACTTTATTCCACTGAAAGAAAAAGAGTTAGACATCATGCAAAAAAAGATCATTCACCTCACCTTGCCAGAATTAAAAGTGACTTATATTTTGAAAAAGGAGCCTGGTCAAAAACATCTTCTAAAAACAACAAACAAAAAGGAATCCTTATCATCCTCAATACGATTTGTAAGAGAGAAAGCGATGAAATGAAAAGTGAGAGAAAAAGAGCAGAAATGAACAGAGAGGTCATAGGAGTTCCTTTTGAAATCAGCTCTGCTTAATTAAGTGTGCATAGACCCATATGTTTTGTAACAGTAGCATGATTCTAAGAGACTAAAACCCCCTTGGCATTCCGGACTGAAGTCAAGGTACTTTAACTCTTTTCTTTTAGTCATCCCTTCCCCTTCTCAAAAAGCCTATAGGCTTTAATACATATCATCATGAATAGTGTTTTCCTAAACAGTTTTGGGGTGTAACTCTATAAAACTCCAGTGACACTTTGCATTTTTAAGGTTTACATCAATGAAAAATCTCAAAAATCTCACCAAGCATTCCTGAAATTGTATTCATTTCATTTCATTTTTGTATAGTTAGTAATTTAACTTACTTAATCACGCAAAGGCCTACCGTTGGTAAAATGCTTGTACAGGTACCTTACGTTTTGTGGGTATGATCACATGTTCTTTCAATTTTACAAAGTTACAAAGTACTCGCCCCACAAAAATTTACGGAACCTGGGATACTCGTCTTATTGGACACGTTTCCGGTACATGCAGTCACAAGTTTCTTACAAGATACTTGCAACGACATTACAAGGAGCAGATGGCAATGTGCTGCACCTTGACCTTTGACCGATGACCCTGCACTTGATCTTGGGTGCCCCTGACTACAGCACTGACTAGTACTACACTTACATGTAGCCTCAGGTGAGGAAGGTAGCTTGGGTCAAGATAGATTAATCTCTCATGCTGGTTGTTTAGTTTCCGATGATCTTAGTAGCATTTAAGATGGAAGACATACATGTAGGCCTACCAATTTCATAACTCCTTGTCATGATCAACTATGTCTTACTCAAATTCTCCCATAAGTTTAAACTTGGTGAGCTATATGCCCTGTCACACTGGAGGTAGAAACAATTTCTTTCTAGTTTCTTGCAGCAGAAGCAATTTCCAGTTCCTTGCGGTATAACAATTCCCCGGGGGGGGGGGGGGGGGGGGGGGGGGGGGGGGGTACTCACGTATATTGGGTATACGGGGATGTGCCGCTGGGAAGGGTGACTTTTTGAAGAAAGATCCTTAGACATGGGTCCCTTTTTCCCCAAAAAATCCTTAGACATGGGTCTCTTATCCCGGCTCTTAACATTTGTTTCACTCCTCTCTTTTCTCCCTCATTTGTCCGGGAAATCCTTAGACATGGGTCCATTTTTCACAAAAAATCCTTAGACATGGATGCCTATTTACAGCAAAAGGACCTTTGGATGTGGGTATGGGTCTGGAGTTCTCAGCCGCACACCCCCGTCCGATTATAATCTGAGTACCCCCCCCCCCCCCCCCCCCCCCCCCCCCCCGGGAACAATTCCTTTCTAGTTCATTGATGCTGCTTATGTACACAATTTACAACATCATTCACTGACAAAGAGGGAAGTTGCTGCGCATGTCTTCCATGGAGCGCAAGGGACTCAAGTTGGTATTCTTGTTTTCAGCATATTATAACCCTTTATTTCACCATGTTCACAATGACGGGAATGGACAGAACTTTCACCTTGTTTCCATGTTAGGTTTTGGAAAGAATGACTTCATAACAACAGATCAAAGGCTTTCTATTTATTTACTCCCTACATGTATACCGTCTGTTTGGGGCCAAAAGGGCTTTAACTCATATCATTTTGTACAGAGTTAACTCCCTTCTGGCTCCAAACAGATGATATGTCAGTGAAAAAAACACAAGGGAGGAGAGAGCTACTGAGCTCTGGAAAGGGATCCACAAGAGATCTAGAAACCTTAAAAAGGAAATCTAGTAACAATAAATAAAAATAAATGTCTGTGACAAAATTTATTCTTTAAACAAGTAAATCTAAAGGGGTAAACTCGCTAGTCATAGGGACCGCTATTCATAAGGACCACTTATTCATAAGGACTGCTATCCATAACGCGTGACTAAATGAATAGCTGTTTTGTACGAATAGCGGTCCTTCTGAATAGCGAGCAAACCATAGACAAATTACCTCGCTACTTATAAGGACAATCATTCATAAGGACCACTATTCATAACTACTCATAAGGACCGCTATTCATAGCGCGTGTTAAATGAATAGCGGTTTTCTATGAATAGCGGTTCTTATGAATAGCGAGCGGACCCCAATCCAAAGACCAAAGAGTGCTCCCATGAACAAAAAAGTAATGTTTTACACTGCTATATGTACAGTATGTATCTACCAATCTACCTACCTGTTAAGCGGTGTGTCTGTTGGAACACTGAAAACCTCCACCCCTGCTTTCCAGAGGAAGTCAAACACTGTGTGATTGCCGAGAAAGTGACCTGGAAAGGAGAACAAATCACGAAAAGAGATGCTAATGAAATCAATAACTCTAGCAATTTCATAATACAGCCACTGGACCATGATGCAATTTACCATCGACAAGTCCATTAGGTAGGACATCACCTTCTTGTCTTGTTAACCCCTTGCATTCCATTTGAATTTCACATGACATGCATTTTCCATAGACTTCATGCAGCACAATTTATCATGGGTTTAGTATTTCAATGGGTGAATATTTTGAAGGAATATGAATTTCATGTACCTAATAAATTAGTTTAAGCTGGTAAATTTCAAGTAGTTCTCCAGCTGAGAGCCATAAGGGTGTTAACATACATCTTTTTAAATATTATTAAAACCTTCTGTCTCTCATAAGACAAGTTATCAATGGAGGGGGGGGGGAGGACCTGGGAGGCCCCCCAAGACAAATTTCATTGTGCATTTCAAACCACTGCATTTCACACCACGCAGCTTTCTGACTTTTTTTTCTTTCAAGTCTTGCTCATCTTTTGACACCAAAAATACAAAAATCGGTCAAACCATTACCGAGTCACATGACCTTTCATGACCTCATGTCAGCCCGAAAACAGAGGATTTTTTTTAGTTTTGTGTAAAAAACAAATGGGAAACTGCATTTCCTCAAGTTCCTCCTTTATCACCTATAATTTCTTCTTTAAGCTGTAATTATCATCTATTCTAACTCAATATTGGTTCATACAACACCTCGGAAACAGCGGATTTAAAAAACAATTTAAAAAAGTTACAGCTGAAAAAAAAAGAAATACATAAGAAATTTGTAAAACAATAGAATACATAAGAATTGAAATCATTTTCAAAACTTTTTCTTACATAATAAAGTGATTAAAGTTTAGAAGAACTTCTTGCATTGAAATTTTATCTCCCAGGCCTTTTTTGAAATGATTATCAATAGAAATGTATATTTAAGCACATAAAGTGCATAAATTATAATATTAAATGAAAAAATAGGGATTTACATAAAAATAACAATGGATTTGTATTCTTTACAAGATTCTCAAGGTCAGAGCAAAATTTCGAGACAATCGGTTCATGTTGTAGCCGAGATCAGAGGGGGAAGCCCTCCTAAGCCCCCTCCCCAGTCAAAGATGAGCTTGAAATAGCCCAGTACAGTAAGGGTTAAAGCAGAAGAAACTGCAGAAGACAATTTTCTAAAATAAAAAGGCAAGATATATTATAGTCCCCTAAGAGAAAATAGGAACTTCCTTAATTTGGGAGTTTTATCATTAACATATTTAACAAATGCATGAACTTCTCCTTGTTCCTTTCTTTAAATTTGATATTCAAGTGACTCGCTGATATTATAAATAAAGTTGGCCTATCGATGAAGAAATCATATTTTTAAAAGAAAAAAAACAACTATATATTCCTTTAAGCATACTGCTGCATATTGAAGGAGGAGAATACAAACTTTTATAAAGACTTAAAACTATCTTTGTTAAACAACCTTTTGTAACTTGTCGACGGTTAAACCCAATTTGAATCGCTATCAGCAGAGTGTGTAAACTGGCCTTCGAGTTCAACTTAGCCTAAGGGAAGATAATACCTCATGTTTACACCAGCTGTTATATCTTATTTCGTTATCATTTCCAGTGATGATAGGTCCACATTCAGGGGTGTCAAGCCTGAAATGGATATCTGGCAACGACAGCAAAACGAGCAGAGATTACCAAGATCAAGTGATTCTCTGACAGGAATCCCATTTCGAGCGATTGTGAAAATATTGATTTGTTCACTGCTTGTCTAAGGTTATCCCCAAATTGAATGAAAATAACATCCCTTTATTCTACTTTCAACAGATGATATGACAGCAGACAGACTGTCAGATTTCATCCACGTTCGCCGAGCAGATTCTTGAAATATCTGACGCTCAGTCTTCATACTGTGTACAGCACGAGCTAGTGTCATAGCATAGTAACATATTACTTGTATTTCATGAATCTCAAAAAGGCTAATTTATTAACTTAAAATATACATTTCCAGATCAGAATATAAAATAATCACAAACACAACTAATAGGTAGCAACTTGGTAAATATTCCTCCCTTTCAAAAATGTGTTTTCACAGCTCAAAAATAAAAAGAATTAAATAGAAAGTTAATATGCTCCATTCACTTATGGACTACCGGTATATAACAGTAGCACAATTATAACAAGGCAAATACATGTACTTCAAGTATCAGCACAATTTTGCAGGGGACAGTCGATGCAGAATATCTATTGCAAATGAAAAAACTCAAGATAATAATGGAGAACGTACATGTGTAACAACTTCATTTATTGTTGTCTCCTTCCCTTCCTCTACTCTCCTCTTTTCCCCATCTCCTACATGTACCATTTCCCATCACCCTGATCAAACTGTCCTCTTCCTCCCCTCCCCCCCCCCCCCCCATCTGGCACCTTCCAGCCCTAGCCCTCTCCTGGCCCCCTCCCAGCCCCCTCCCTCACTGCCCCTTGCCACTTTACCTCCCCTTCTAATCCTATGACTGATTATACCACAGCATGTATCAAATTAAATTGCAATGAAGAAGAGAAGTGTGTTTGAACATTCACAATAACCTTAATGGTTGAAATCAATGCTCCATCATGGGAATAGTTGACTAAGATCATAGGGCATCACATCATGACAACATGGTATCGATGGAGCTAAAATCTTGCACCTGGAATTATAATTGGTGACGCAGCAGGGATCCCTACAGTTTTCTACTTTGTTAGTTTTTAAATTCGAGAGTTGGCAGACTGGGTGGCATGGCAAAAAAAGTTAGGAGAGGGGAGGAGTGCCACTTTGTTACATTGGTTCCACATTTCCAGCATCGGTGCTGGATAAATTGCTTGAGACTTCTGACTTCTGAGAAACTTGGTGAGTTTGCTGTCCCCACTGCTGTGAACCAATACAAACCACAATTAACTTTATTTACCTACACATTGTTGAGCAATGATGGTATTCAGAATCTGAATGGACATGTTCTTGATCTACAACATCCTTGTGTCTTTTTGTTCTTAGGATTCTATTTCAGAAACATTATCCTCACTGACTTTCACTACAAGATACCCTTGAGGCTGGTGCTGAGGATATCCCTCAAAGACCACACCTCTATATACCCCCTTTGAAGGAAAGTCTTTTTTACTGAGAAAGAGAATAAGTTGTCATTATTATTACATAAATATTGTGGGTCTGCAACATTAACAAAAAACATTATTGAAAAGGAGATTGGGAAATGATCAGACCACTGGTGGTACATAAATAACTCTAAATTGATCCATCTGTAAGAAATCAATTTAATGAGCTTTGATCCATGCAAATTTGATATGGCACTGTTCAGGTCTGTTGGAATAAAATTATAAAATTTTCATGCAGTTCTTTAAATTCTTTGCAGAGTTGCTAGGGCCCATGCTCTCCATTTACAATCTACAGCATTCTTACATCATAATTTGTGGACTCCTAAAAGAGATAAAAATATAACAAAAGAGATCTTATCAGTCAAATTAAGTTAATTAACATCAATTATTCATTATTTTTTAACTGCATCTTTTTAACTTCCTCCAGAATTGAACTCAAAAATTCTGTTTTTAAAGTACAAGGTAATATAGACTTGAGGGTCCTTGGCTAGCTTAATATGGCCCATATCACTTTCATGGCTGGATTAACCAGGGGTTTTATTGGGCAATTTGTGTCACTTTTGTTGTGCATCAGTTAAATTGAGCCCACCCAATATCCTCTAATGGCATCTGAAATAGGCCTAACCCTGTTCACATGAAAAAGTCATCTTCACATTTGAAAAATAATGTAATTGTTATTCCAAATGCAGTTGGGTGTAGATATATACATATAATGGTATGATTGTTCCTGCGGTCCATTTCTTTGAATCTATTTCCTCAGCTATCTTTATCTGGTCCATTCCATTTATGATGAAAAGAAATCAGGGTCTGCTTGTTCTGGCCTTTACTGTGCCTCAGTCCCTCCTTCTCCCTTCCCATCCTATCTAAATGCAAATGAGAAATCTCCTATCCAATATTTCAACAATTCCATTCTCCTGCCCCTCCTCTTACATTTTCTCTTATCCTCTCAGTCCTCCTCTCCCCTCCATCCCTTTCCCATTACACTCCCACACCCACACCCAATCCTCCTCCTCCTCTCGTCCTCTCCCTTCCATTTTCCCTTCCCACTTTCCAACAATTCCATTTTCGCTTCCGGCCATCATCTATAAATCCCACATTCAGACAACCTCACTGCCCCTCCAGTCTATCCTTCCCAGTTTCCCAAAATCCCATCCCTTCTCATACCTCCTTGATTCCAACCCATCCCCCTTCACCTGTTCCTCATGCCATATTTCCTCTCCTCCCCTCTTGGTCCCTCCCCTCCCCTCCTGATGATACCCCCTAAAAGGAGGATGCTTTACCCCTGCCCCACCTCCACATTTACAAAAAAATAAGTTTGTTTGTCAGTGGTTCAGTGATTGACCTCCAATGCTAAGTTGTACAATGTTGCCAATTTAATCACTGTTATATGTTTCACAAACAGATCCATGGATAGTGAGATATCATTGTAAGAGGATTACGATGCAGAAATGTATCTCACTTCAGCCTTCATTCACTCTGCTAAGCCTAATGACAATCATTCCACACTGAAAAGATGGGCCCATAAATCTTTTAAAATCGAAAGAAAAGGGACATAGTTCCATTTGTCGATGAAGCTTTAGGGCTAGCCTTTCGGAGGCTATTCACCGTTTACTTTTCAATGATCAGTCTCAAGTCGGCACTCTTTAAAGGTTCCGTATGTTCATCGTCATAACACAATAAAATCCATTTAATGCCATCTCCTTTAGAATCAATGATTTAAAGTACCAAAAGGGGGCTTTTGTTAGTTTTATTCCACCTAATAATAGGAATGATCTACAAATCCATCTTCTTTAAATGCTCCTTACATCGGTGGCAGCTAAAAGCAAGCAAATCACAAGATGTACGACTCTGCAGTAAATAAAGACATGAATCCATCATTCTAGATCAAAATCTTCGTCTGGTGGTCCGGACTTGATAGATGCCTTTGACGATTCTCTAAGATTTGATTTATCCTTTGGCATCAGTAGCGATTCCATTGATTATCCGATTTCACATGTATCTGTAAGAGTCAAGTCAAGGGGCCCCCTTTGAGCATGACATCTCATAGCCATGACCTCTTATAACCCTCTCAAATCTTTTCATCGGGGAGGTTTTATTAAAACATTCATACTTGTATTTTCTATTTATGAGCTTTATATTGTATCCTCCCTATTTGAGGTTTGCACAAGGGGGTTGTACACCACTCAGTAGATGTTCCGATTTAGGTGTGTTAACACTGCTAGAATGCATTGAGATACTGTAAAACCAGAAATTTTAACGTGCATTTAATGTTTGAGAGTGGTTTAGACTCACAAAAGTTTCATGCCACAAAATTATTGAATTACAACTGACACAATAAAGGAATTTTTTCAATTGGCTTAAGTTTCATGTGGCGAACATTTCTGGTCTTACAGTACCCATTCTTATGGTCTAGATAGTAGATTCATCTTGGACGCTATCCTCAATCCCATAAAAGAGAATCCTTATTGACAAGGAGCTTAAAAGCGCCTTCATGCCTTGGTATCATAGAAAAAGATCACTTCACAATGTCACTTCATATACCTTGGCACTAAATATTTTTGTGTGTTCTTGTTCATTTTTTTTTTTTTTTTTGCTCATTTATTCCACTGAAGTATTCTTGAAACTGAACCACGAAAATGGGCTTCCAATACCGTCCAGCAGTTCCAGGGGGCAACTTTGTTTTCTGACACTTGGCAAGGTGGAAAAGAGCACTCTTGTTTTTAAAGTGAGAATGTGGTCCTAAAACAAAGGGATACTGCCGAAAGACAAATGATTATTGTCATTCCCAAACTTTGACTGCTGATCATATAAACTTACAGTTACATCAGCTAGTTTTACATGAAATTTACTAGTACACGCATGTCTCAAAATAAAACTTTAACCCCAATCAAAGCATGGCACAATCTTTAGCTCAGAAACAAAGTTTTTGAGTTTCAGCTAAAGCATAAAAACCACAGGGCATATTTTTCTTTTGACTTTGTTCATGATGAAGGGGTTCAAGACCAATGCAACTTGACAAGAGTATAATGAAAACTGCCTTTTGCTGCTGCACTTCTGACGTCCTTTTAGCACTGTTCCCATGACCTCCAGCCAGCCATGCCTCCGCCTGTCACTCTCGGCCAGCCAGCGAATCAATCCTTGTCCGAGCCAGCGCCACCGCCAGCAAATCCCAAAATGCAACAGTGATGAGATCTTGGTGTAAAAGGAGTATTTTGTTGAAGACAATGCTGGCAGCTTTGAAGGCTGATCAAAGGAGTCGCCGCCGCCCGCCAAGGAGCTCTTTGGCCCTTGTTTGCGGTTCGATACAGGTGCTTGTTAAGGCGATAACATGGTCTGTGAAGTCAGACCCATAAGGTGTTATCGGAAGGACAGCTTCCTAACAGTGAAGCACTATCTACAAACTCAAGATAATTGATAAGTGAACGTGAGTCAACAGTGAAAAATTAGAGAGGAGCAGAGGGCAATTTATCTCTGAAAAGCTTCAAAGAGCTCTGGAAAACAAAAAGAGCGAGCTCTAATAAACATTGATACATAAAATTTGCCACAAGGAAATCTCACATTTATAAAAGCAAATCCAAAAGTAACTCACATAAACAAAAAGTAATCTTTGCACTGCTAGTCAACAAGAAAAAGTGAACTGTAATCCCTGATTTTCTTAAGATATACATCTTTATCTCTGACGACAATCCTCCATTCTTCCCTCCCATCATTTCTTTGTCATCTTTTCAATTTGTTTTCTTTCCCTTCCTTCTTCTTCTTTCTTCTAGTCCTTCCTTAACACATCTGCCTTTCAGTTTCACCAGACTATGATATCCCTTCCTGTCCCCCACTTTCTTTCTTGCTCTTTCCTGCCAATAGTGCTCATTACCTGTATTAAAAGGAAGGTTGTAAGAAATATTCTTATCAAGTGAGGCAACACTTACTTAAGAGGTCTTGGGACTCCAGGTCTTAACTTTGAGACTATGTACGCCCTCAATCTGTTTAGCGGTAAACAAACTTCAACACCCTCCCTAAGTACAGTTTGTCTTGGCAGTTGATACAAAAATATATCTTTTTGCTAAGAATGCAACCCTCTTTGCAAATAAGAAAGGAGATGTGGAATAAAACCACAGAGAGGATTATGATTAGTTGGATAGAGGTGTCAGATTAGCTGCATATAGGCCTACACATGTGTTGAGAGCCAGAAGAGCATTAGCTCTGTGTAAAATGATACGAGTTAACACCTTCTTATAGTTCCCGAGTCTCATCCTGGTTATATTTTTAAGGCTGTTTCAATGGAATTAAATAAGATTGGGTAAAGTATGAAGTATGAAATCTGAAGATTCAAAAGGGCAAAATGTATTTTCCTAATCACAAAACAAAATATTCTTACCTTCTGATATATTCTTATAATAATAAGAATAATAATTTTCCTGAGATATACATAACAAGTACTATTCTATATGTACATCTCTATTATATTCAATTAAAGATTTTTCCCCTTTTTAAAGATTTGGTAAATGCATAGTGATACATAACACATAATATAATGCATAACACCTTGACGAATAAAGTAAATAAATGGTAAAGCATGAATCAAAATACATTAAGAGAAGCAGCAAATCAATAGCATCCTCTTTTGTCAGAGTATACATGATTTAATTCTCCATAAGAAGATTTCTAAGCACATTAACAGACAAAGGCAAACCAAATGTACATGTAAGCCTAATCTGTATTGGACAACAAATCTATCTTTATCCTATGTACATGTATAATCAATGTTCTCTTTGATCTGGTTTAAGAATATTCTTTGAATATAGAAAAGTAATATCCTCTTGAAAAAAAAAAAACACACACTGCTAGTGGCTACTTATCAGGATAAGGATTATTGTTAAGATGGCTTAGTGAATATTAGTACTTCTATTTATAGTTTAAGCAAGGAAAATGTAAGTTTTTAAAGTGGATTAGCAACATAGATTGCACAACTCAATCTATTTTCTTTCATCCCAGATAAAATGACCAATTGAATGCAGTGCTTATGTAGGATTACTGCTTACAATGTCTGGTTGCATTAACTAACTTTGCTGAGTACAATTTTTTTGTAAACACAAATTTTAAATGTTTCTGTCATTTTCTGAAAAACAAGTGAGAACATAAAGATCCCATTTGGGAACAATTTAGCTCTGGGGGAAAATGTACAACTAAAGGAATTGCCTCTTATAGGTTATTTAACTTTATGAATATTACGATAATAAAACAGTTTCTTGTACACAAAAAAGTAATTTCACCATGTTGGAGGAACAAAATGAAAATTCTAATTCTGTACTGACTGTTACTGACCTAAATTTAAGAAGAGGTCATTATAGAATGAAACTGAATAATCTGCAAGGGTGAAAGATGGATATTGAGTCATGCAGTAGGAATAAAAACAATTGTAATCATATCCAAGGCATTCGATACACTGCTTGTTAGAATGATCAATCTGGTTTATTGAAAGATGCTGTGAGGTATTTCAAAAGTAAGAAATAAATATACCAAGACATTGATGAAAAGTGAGCCTATGGGAGCAGAAATAATCATGAGTTTGGGGCATCTGATACTATGCAGTTAGAATGACCAATAAGCTTCTTGAAAGATATAATGTGAGATTTCAAAAGATATAATATTCAAATACAACAGAAAGCATGGAAGCTAGATGGAGCTGAAAAAAAAAATCTAGGGAATTCGATTCTATGCAATTAGAATGACCAATCTGTTTTGCTGAAAGATATCTGATGGTGTTCCAAAGATATGAAATAGGATTATTCTTAAAAATTTGAAGATAATAAAAAGCTGATTGATACAACCTTTCATGGAAGCTTTTATCACAAATTCTGTAAATCCACTCAATTGCACGTGATATCTTCTTTCTTTACTTCAAACCAACACCCAGCAATCTTAACAGTAATTCAGCACATCGATTGATTGAGGATGAAAAATTGTGATGGAAAACACAATGGCCATAATGTAAGATTGGTATCAGTAAAGCAAGATGTCTGGCTGATAAACAGATTTAAGCAAATGAGAAAAAGAGGGATGTAAAGGTAATATTCAACGCGTGAAGAGAAGAGAATGGAAGGGAAATACAGTGGGCTGAGAAATGGAGAGGAGTAAGAGGAGGAAACAAGAAAAGAGGCAGTCAGGCAGACAAATAAAATGAAAAATTTGCACACAAACAGGGCAATTTTTAATACTTTAAGTAGACCAATATAAAGGGGTTTCTAGGAACTTTCTAAAGCATGCTAATATGCTTGAATTGTGAATGGATCTATTTTCAAATATCAACGATAAAAGTTTAGTTCTGGTGGCAAAGAAAAACTGAATATTCTTTAATATGTTCTCATAAGCATGCTTGAGTGATACCAATCGCAAAACCCACTTGGCAAACGTGCAAATCTGGCAATAATCCTACCTGTCATTTTGTTGTACAGACTAAATCCACTCACTATCTATTTTAATGAGTATTGAATGATGCTCCATATCACTTTGGACTGATTTTTCATTCCCTAAGTTTTAAATCTACTATTTTAGGTCAGTCACACAGCATGTCATTAAAGGTAAAGACACAATACATACAAACAAATCGACAACAGCATTTCATCTGCATGACGTACAGTACCATTTGTACAGGTAGCTCATTTCCCTTTATTTTTTAGGTCAGCAATAGAGAAAATCCAAGGTTATGAGGTTACCATACAAAAGCATTCTCCTGATTTATATCTTTTTAAGGACCCATATTAACATTTCATCTCTCTATAGGGTATTCATCTCTCTCTCTCTCTCTCTCTCTCTCTCCACAGTAACAGTTCAAACTTTATGTTTCATCAGATAATTTCCTTCTCTTTCTTTTTTGAAACAGTTTTGAAAAGCAATCTGATCTGATGCGAACAAACCATCTTTTCTGTCCATCTGTGTCACAATGAAACAATCGGTGGTTACTGTGTTGCTTTTATGCATTATTCCCTCTAGAAAATGCCTTATTGTTTGAAGTTCTTTCAACTGGTGCATGGAAAGAGATGTGGATATTGAGGTCTCCTGTGTTCCTCCTTCTTATCACAATAAGGGAGACAATACGAGCGGCATATATCACAGGATGACACTGGACAATGGAAATAGAACAAAAAAATGTCTGTGTATTCAAAGCTTTATTACATATCAGCAGGACATTCTCCCCAACAGGACAGTGGCAGATAAACTGAGGCATATGGCATATTGGAATTGTAAGATTCAGACATCAAATCTGTAACAGAATTTGTAGGTCTAGAATTTGGGAGCTGTATATTCTCCCCATTTTTCTTAAGAAATCTTGATTTTTTTAAATATCTTTGTGAGGGATGGCCTTGAAGTATGCCTATATGTACTATACCAACAAAAATCAGATTAGAGAAAAATTAAAATATCTGAATTTAAGGGTCTCTGAAATTTAAAAAAAGACAATTTCACACATTACACTTTTACAGGATTGTATTTTGTCAAGATGTTCTGTAGCCCTATGTATTTCATATTATAGATAATATTCCATTTGTTCTTTCTGAATTTTGATACATGTACATATTTGATTATAACTGAGTCACTATATGTTGTACTGCTGAAGTAACTGTACGATGACAAAGTTGGTCTTCTGGATTTCAGAATATGATAAACATATAAAGTACACCAAAGTAAAAAGAATAAGCCTTACTTCCCAACTTCTACTATATAACTATATGCATCCCCTAAAAGATAAAATTAAAATCCTACACTCATTTGTTACAATAAATGAGTAATGAATTATCTATTCTGTTTTAACTCCACTTTCTGTATGGGTCAGATCATCGCAAAGCCCTTTTGATTAAATTTGAGATTTCTCTCTCTTCCTGCTCTATTTCAATTAGTCTGCTGGGAAATGAGAAATTGTCAATCAAATTACGGCTAACACTAACGACATCCCAAAGATATTAGCCAGCCACAACACAAAAACATTGCCCCACTTTTACAGAAGGGTACTGTCTTTACAACCCTCTTAGCCGGCTTATCGCAGGTAGACATGATGTCTCTCCGTGATTAAACGTGATTGCAGAGAAGTCTCTTTTAATTTATCACTTCAGAGATAAATGCCTCACCAGCTATAGGCAGAATCAAAAGTCAAGATTTCATGATTACGCTGCTCTAGTGACCCTCCTTTGTTGGTAGACCAACTTGGAAGTGCACCCAATAATGTCCAGTACAACCTGCCCTAATGAGCACCTGGGCCCTGTTTCAGAAAACTTGTCATCAATGACATGTTGCAATAACTGTTATAAGCTACTGAAATCCTTGCATCTGATTGGCTGTGAGCAAATTTGTCGGTAAAAGTCACCGATAAGGCACTTGATGAAATGCCCCCAAGTATATAAAGGCCACCTGTCTACAGAGAAGGCTGGTCAGACCTCACCGCCAGTGGTGAGGATAACTACATGTATAATGAGAGTTTCAAGAAAAGGTACACCTTACTATGTTGCATGTAGTATGGTCATGTATGTTAATAGTAGGGCATCCCAGTCGGGAAAGCCCAGTTGACCAACGACACATGATAACTATGGCCCAAGAGACCGACACCTCCCATCCCCCCCCCCCCCCCCACCTCAACAAAATAAGAATCGTTCAAAGCTTTGCAAGGGCGACATATCATTCCATCCCGCAGGCTGTTGGTCTCATGGGTTGTCGGCCTTATAAGAACCCTCAGATGTTAGAATGTTCGTAAGACGATGGTGAGACCAACATTGTCAGTCTTATGGGACATCGCTCTCAAAGGCAGTAAGAGAACTAAGCCATAGCCAGACCCGGGTCTGTCGCTATTCATAAGAACCGCTGTTCATAGAAAACCGCTATTCATTTAACACGCGCTATGAATAGCGGTCCTTATGAATAGTTATGAATAGTGGTCCTTATGAATGGATGTCCTTATGAATAGTGAGGAAATTTGTCTATGGTTTGCTCGCTATTCAGAAGGACCGCGTTTCGTACAAAACCGCTATTCATTCAGTCACGCAATATGGATAGCGGTCCTTATGAATAAGTGGTCCTTATGAATAGTAGTCCTTATGACTAGAGAGGTTACCCAGCCAGACCACCTCCCTGTATTTGATAAGCTCCACTTTCCACTACATTTTTTTAAAAACATTTGAAAGAATTTATTTAAGCACAATCATGAACATGAAAACACTACTTAAAAGTGTTCAAATCATATCTTTCCATAATACCAAACTGACCACATTTCCACATACTCTCGTAACAATACTTCTCCCAGTTGAGAGGAAGGGGGAAGCAAGCATTCAGGGTCCTTGAAGTAAGTAGTAAGACATTCTGGCCCTGCAACAATCTCTCAGGCTAACAAAAGCCATTAGACATTTCAAAGGAATCCATGAAAATTGTCCCCTCTTTAAGACGCCTCACAATAATGTCCTGACCCTTTTTCCTTGGCTAAATCCAGCATTTCAACAGATCAATTTAAGGTAATTTCACCTTTTTTAAACCAGACCACACATGTAATTGGATTCCCTTTCAGTACTACTCACTGGACATTTTAAAGGAACAATCTAAGTCTTGTAGCTATCCTGGATTGTAACTGTTTTTCTTAATAATAGTCACTTCTATTTTTATTTTATCAAATCCTTCTCAAAAGAAGCCAACAAATTAATCATCATTTAGATAAAAATTAGATAATCAAAGGGAATAGACCTATACCATCAGCACAAGTGATGGTGAATGTGAAAAAAAAATCATAAGAGAAATAATAAACTAATGTTTATCAAAATACATTTTTAATGAACATCCAATGCATGGTATAGTTACAATCAACTCAAAACAGAATACCTCAAATCCCTTCCTATAGATTACAAACTGTATGTACAAGTAATTGTGATTTTAGCATTCCATTGCATAAATATGTTTGTCCAGAAAGCTAAGCTGTAATATTACTTTAAATGTGTATTTTCTCTCAAGGAAGGGGTCAAATAAAGCAAAACATTTTGCAATGATGCTTCATTCGTCTCTGTAATCTTACGTAGCATTCTGTGATCTATACCTCCATACCTAGCAAGTATGTAGGCTATCTAGTTTTCCAGAAGGCCAAAAGAAAATGCGGGCAAACCAACAAAGTGCACTTAGCCATGTTATGCTCTTTTACCTCCCTTGTTTCATTTCATTGGACTCTCGTGGCAAAACAAGCACTTTCGGTGCGTTGGAAGTCAGGAGAGTTTCACATACTCCTCCCGCCTCCCGTTGCTAGGGACAACAAGAAAAAACAAATCACTGTCATCAGTACTTATCCTTATGATACCCAAGACATAGGTAGCTAAATGATAAGTAAGAAACAATTGATAATCCAGAAACAATTGACAAATTATCTGAGAAATCATAAATACACTGAGAAAAAGTAGGTCTCTTTAAGAATCAGCTTTGTTGACAAAGCGCAAAGAAAAAACCTAAATAAATAGACTGAACACTTGACTTTTAGTATAGAAAACGGAAACAGGAAAGAGAATCGCTATGTGATCATCACAAGAGTCATGCATAACTATTGTTATGCGAATGAGCAATCCTATAATCAATCATTTGTTGAGTACTAGAAGGGCATTAAATATGAATGTAAAGTGATATGAGTCAGTGCCCTTCTGGCTCTCAACAGATACAATGATAGAGGAATTGCAGATTTGAAAAGTTACTGTGTTCAAGAGACACAAAAGTGAAAAGGTCACTAATGTTTAGTTTCTACTAGATTTGGAATGTTAATTGGAATAAATAGCTACTTGAAATTATCTCAAGATAATCATATATATCCACATTTTTATCATGATTTAGCAAATACCATGTGGTACTTATAAAATTCATATTATTAATTAAACTTGTAGATCACAAAAATAACCTGTTGACTTCTCAATTTCACAAATTTTCAAACTAAAATACAACATCAAAAATATTGCACAAAAAGCATGATAGTTTTTCACTTTTTATCCTTTCTCCATTTCATCAGAGAAATGACCATAAGGTTTCTTTCTTTTTTTTTTTTTTTTTTATTATTTGTTTATTTGTGTTTATAGTCAGTCCAAGAAGTAAACAAGTGTCTATATGGTTTCACAATCCTAAAAATTTATCTCGCCATGCAACCAAAAATAAGGATAATCACAAAAACACTTCAAAAACCAGAGAGGAAGTGGAAACCAGACAGAAAACAAGAAGAAGGATACTTACATTTTGAGGTGGTATCTAAGGAATTGTAACTTTGCATTCATGACATTACGTTAAGTGAGATGAAATGAAATACATTCAGAAGACTTAAAAGCAGTGGGCTAATTTAGCTTGAATAAAGTGGAGGAGTGCCACTGTAGCACTTCTATGCACTCTATGTCTTCAGAATCTGTAAAATGATCACATTTACTACATCTTCTTAACATTTTCCCCTAATTCTAATCCCCTTCCTCCTCTCAATCTTATTCTCCTCTCCAATTTTCACGTTCTTTCCCCCCAAACAACATGTCTATTTTGGCATTTTCATTCTTCTATGTACTTGCTTACTGAGCACATTTTCTCTTGAATTTTCATTTAAACTGTCTTTAAAAGATTTTAAAACACAGATTGAAGCACTAGCTAACACCAGAAGAAACTGTTCTTTTCAGTAGGTCGGGGATTGGGGTAAAAAGTACCTTCAAATTCCAACAATATTTCTTTATTAATTTCACCAGGATCAGTTCTATTCGTTTCTTTCTTTTCTTGATCAGATTTTAAACACAAAATAGGCATAAGCAACCATAATTGTCCTGACCTTGAATGTAAATGAAGCCCTATGTATCACGTTTATTCAATTCCATGCATTCTTTGGGATGGAGCTACAACATTCATTTAGAAATTTTGCGCGGCAGCGTCTGTGAGTGTGTATGGAAAGCTAAAGGCAAGTAAAACCTTGTTCAGCATGCACAGAAAATGGAAGCGGGCATCTTGGCTCATCACATAACGAACAAAAATTCATTACTTTAAATAATGATAGACTACAATATCCAACAACCTGGACCAAATGAAAAAGGGGATCGATCAACAACTTCATTTAACTTTGAATCCCAAATCAATAAAGCAGAAATGACATGCGTTCCATCATGCCAATTATACAGTAATGCATTGCCACCATGGCTCAAATTGCAATCCATTTCTGAGACTTATCGGGCTTCTTAGTACAATGCTGATTACAATCTTGAAATGAAACATAGGAACCTAATGCAAAGTGCAAGTTTACTATGGGTAGAGAAATCTGTACACATCAATCACTTCTGAGACCAATTCTAGTTCATGCTCAAGATTTTCCTTAGTACTGGCAAAAGTTGATAGGTTACAAAATTATTGATTTGCTAAATTTTCTAATTACACATCTGCACACATCAATCTCTTTCAAGAACAATTTCAACTGCTGCAATATTCTGCAGTTTTGATTTTAAAAATATAGATTTGCTTGATGTTAATTTTTTTGGGAACACCTGTCCTGGTTGGCGCACAACCCCGAAAAAGTTTGTGACAGAATATTTGCATTTTCATTATTTACCTATTATTGATTGTTAACTTTATGGATAGCAAGATATAAAACTTTGGTTGCAGTTGATCTGCCTATCATCAAGTATCACACACACATGTGTGACATCTAAGGCTGTAAATTCACAGTTAACTTTACCTCTATGTCTAAGTTGAGCTAACATAAGTGGGCTCACATTAATGTGCATGCTGGTTGTATATGCAGAGGCAGGTGCATGGGGTAGACACTCTGCACCCCTGGGCGGTGTGCAGGACCCCTATTTGCCCCCCTTTTGTTGGGGGATGATTAGAAAAGGGGATCAAAGCACAATAGAGTGTAAAACTTTGTTCAGGATAATAATGAGAGGGGTCATAGCTGGCTATTCATTGTGCTGTATGGCCATAGGCTTACATGATACACTCTCGTCTCCTACAAAAGCAAGCTGGAATCAAGACTCTGGGTACTAATAAGGAGGCTTTTAGTGGTCTAGCTTTTAAAGACAGTTTTCCCCAGGCTTAAGAGCACAAGATCACAACAAATGGTTTCAAAATATTTGTGGAAGAAGTACAAGTCTCAGTTAATATTGAAGTGTGATTCATATTTTGTGTTGTGCAGAATGTATTAGAATTTCAAATATTGTCAAAATATGTCAACATAGATTCTGGACTCGAGTGGCCACAAATATGTTCGATCATTTGGACCTATCAATTTCTATCATGAGCAAACAAGAATGGGACTAATGGAAAAAAGTCTAAATTCTGCTTAATATAGAGTCATTTAGGTTAATCTTTAAAAATATTTTTTTTCTTAAGATATTTTCCTTCTCAATTTCTGTCAACTTTCAACTTCCCTTGTACATGTAAATGTTCAAATTCTCACTATATGTCTACATTTATTTTTGTTTTCTTCCTTGTATATTTTCTGGGGTTTTTTCCGCAATTTTTCTTCTCCCTGTTGTCTCTTCTCTAGCTGTTCATCAAGGTGTCCAGTCATATCAGTTTCTAGAAATGTTCTTCTTTTTCATTTTTTTCCCCATAATTTCCATTTTCCCTTTCTCCTTTCCACATCATCAAAGCCACCCACTTTCTAAGTGTTCATAATAAATCAGAAGAAAAGGGATTCCTACCTACCGAGGAGTTGTAAATTTATCAATCTTTGCACTTTAGAAAATAATACGTTTGATACAAGTAATACAAAGATTCCAGAAAATAACATGACATTTCACACTTGAGACCCACACCGATCTATGGAAGTCAAGTAAACAAGATGTCTGTTTCATATACACATTCTATGATTTCTGCTCACAAGTCTGGTCAAAGTTGGAGAATAAATTTATGCCTGTTTGGATTTCAAGTATTTAAGAAAGGCAATAAATCTAGCACCAGCGTTGAACGTGTGGCTATGACCTTCAGAACTGTGAGAAACAAACAATACGCTTTGTGCAGTTGGAGAGATCACAAGTAACTTAGTGATTATTCAAGTTTTCTTTTCATATTTTGTGAAAAAGACTGCGTTGCATATTTTTTGGAAAGCTCATTCATGTCCTTTTCAATGCCATTTAAAAACCTTCCAAGCAGAATTATTTTTTCCAGTTCTCAATGAAAAGGGATGTCCACACTGACATCAAATTGATTTGATGAGGTGCAGAAAACAACTGCTTAGCAATAAATCATGTGACAAAGAACAAAATAGGTTTGAGAACTTTTATGGGGAAAATGTTTATTCTTAAAAAGCAATAGAATAATGTTCATACACAGCAACAACTGAATCATTTAATAGTATTAATCAAGAGGACAGCAAATCAATGTCATCCTAGACAAAATAGGGTTCTTTGTACTGCTCTTTAGAATCTTAGAGTTTAGTTGTCAAGGGATAAAAAATGTCAAAAACTACAGAGATGTGACCAAATATTTTGTTTATCTGACTCAAAATAGAAATCTACCTTCAAAACAGCAAGGATTATTGAACTCGACCCCATTCCTCAAAAAAAGGAAAATGCATTTACATGGCGGAATCACTCAAAGAAAAACAGTATCACTTTCTAGCTTCTGGCATCAGCAACTGGGTGGCTCACTATCGTTGGGTAGAAGATCGAAAAACGACCAAAAATGAAAACATAAAGACATAGAAGTTAATAACAGTGAAAATCATATGTATTGGTGACTCCTGGAGCATCAATGCCAAAAAGTGGCTGCACAAACAATGACCACTGGGTATTTTGGATGACAATATCAAATAAATGTCTGGAATTACATAAAAACTCTTCTGAGACATGACAGAGCATCGGTTAGAGGAGATACCGACAAGGTGTTTCCTTTCGCCTCCAGTAATCCCAAATGGGCGGTCTTGTAGAGGGGAATAAAAATATTTCATAAATTGAAGGATACCTCAGATGCATCGCCTTGAGTGTTTAGGTTGATCGGTAACTTCAATACCTGAACTTCAACTTTGAGGTATGCGGGGTCAGCAGCTGGTATTGAATATGATTGGTTTTTTAGGAGAAATCCTTTTAATTTTGCGAGTCCAGATGATGGAGAAAGTGATTTTTATCGCAGCTTGGTTTTGATTTCAGTGAAATGTCCTGTCATCTGCATGGTTCTCCTTTGATTTTAACGAGTGGGTGATAGGAAACAGGCATTGGTGGCAATTGTAGTATTTTCAATGAGAAGAGAAAGAAACATCTGCAAGCAAGTTGGGATGTGTTTTAAATTGTTACAACTAACTCCTTCAATATCTTAGCATTAGCCTACAAAAATACAACAAAAAACATTATACATTCTTTTCATTATGAACACCAAGAGAAACAAGTAGCTGGTATTGGAAAAAAGAAACCATGTTAGTTGTAGTAAAACAAAGAGAAATATAAAGTGTAGTTCAGAAGTTCAGACACAATATGATACATCGATGAATTGAAAAGGAAGTGAGGACGACTTCTTGGCAGCATCCATCTCGCGATGCTGCGCATTGTCACCACCCGCTAGCATAATTGCATTCCATCTCATACTACTCCACCCCCTTGTTTTAGATGGCATCCTGGTAACACACAGGAAGCTCAGCATGTCATCCCCCAAGTGTCCTGGGCCACGCACACCCACCCACACCAAACTACACTGCTGGGACTGAGGCAGCAGTGCCAGCAGTGCCAGCATTTCAGAGAATCTTCGGATAGCTCTGCTAGCTAGATCCAAATGAATTAGCAAATGTGTTGTGGAGTTTTAAGGTACGACGGAGCAACAGCTAAAGAGTGTGTACTGATAGCATATATACCAGTGCCGATTCAAATCATGATGGATGGATGGGAGGATGACGATTCCTAAGAAAAAAGATATAGTGAGGACGACAGGGTGGGAGGATACATCTTGAATAACAAGAAGATGATAATGTAATACAAGAGAATCATTGGAATGGATGATAGACCAGGGAGATGGGAGTTTAACTCCCATCTCCCTGGACAGACTAATTATAGAATCCAAATAAAGACCAATAAAAATAATAAATTTGCAAGAGGTTTAGATGACCAATTGAGAGGATACAGAAAGCCTGCAAGTCTACCACTATGAGCTACACATATATATAGGCCTATAGCTGATGACATATCTATATCAAATATCTACTAATCAGACAAGAAATAATGGGAAGAATATAATTCTATTGAAGGATGCAAGACAAATGCATGATTCATCAAATGACCTAACACCATATTTGATCATCTAAAAAAAGAGTAGCCAGTCATTTCCAATAATTCAGAAACTTTCAGATGACAAGAAATTATTGATTCACTGCCCAGGATGAATTCTTCCAGTCACCATGTCCTATTTCCAATCCAAACATCCCTTACCCTCTATCATGGTGTGATGCGGTCAATCTTTGCCTCTGCCAGTCCAGGAGGGAGAGGGGGATGGAGTTAGAGAGAGAGAGAGAGCAGTAGACAAGGAGAAAGAGGGAGAGAGAGGGAGCTGAGAGTGAGAGAGTACAAATGAAGGAAAGGAAAGATGAGACAAAGTGAGTGGGAGGGTGAAAAGGGGGAGGTGAGAGGTGGGGGGGGGGGCAGAGAAACAGAATGGGATGAGATAAAAGAAGATGGAGAAAGGGAGGAGATACAAACACAGAGAAAAAGAAAGATCGATAAAGACAGAAATGTCGATATTGAGGGGAAATTATGGAGGTTGTAAATTACATTTCCTCTTAAGAGTCAAGTTTAGCTGCGGAAAGGAGTTAATAAAACAAACTAGCGGCGCCCGTGGAAAATCCACGGGATTCGAGCGCAAAAAAAAATGTAGTGAAAAATTGCACTGTTTTAAATTTTGGTTTATTAAACTTATATCGAATTCAATAAATATATTACAATGTTTTTGTTACGAAATAATCATATGAAAACTATGTTTTAGCGCAACTTTATGGTTGTATATTGGTGAAATATTCAATCAAATGATAGATTAATATGTGTACATAAATACCATGTATTTTTTTTAATCAATAAGATGAATGTTTAGTAATTATGTTTCTATGGGTAAAGGTTTCTAAAAGAAAGATTTTGTAATTTTTTTTCATCTAAGTTAATTTTTAGTTCCTCTTATATCTACATTAAATTATTTTAGTATTGTTTTATTATGTTATTCTTACTGTAGAATATGTCACATACTTTTTTTGAAAGTTAAAAGACAATTTTTTTTAAAATTTGTTCTTTGGGCTAAAATAATTTATTATTTTTATGTCTTATATAGAGGTGATTATGTATAATACACTTTTGCTAATGAGAGAGATTGCATATCTACTTTTTAATGTAAGAAATAACTATATTTATTTCAAACTTGTTTCCACGTGAAAATCACGGGGCCAATAATACTGTGAAATTAATTTTATGTTATATGAGCTAATGCCTTTTAGCTTCCATGAAGATTGTTTAATGTTTGTGTGTTTATTAATTGAAGCAATTTTTTTACCTGTCCTTTCCCCGTTCCCACAATATTACCCCAGGAGAAACGTGAGCGATGTTGCCTGATGCCTAAACATATGAAATTCTATCGTGCCATCCATTTTTTTTTTCAATGAAACATGATTTGCAAAAGTCAGAATCCAATTTACCCACGTACCCCTGTAATATTTGAAACCTCGGATAAAATTGCGATCCACCACTTATAGTCCTAATATCTGTGGACACTTTGATGGGGCGGATCCAGAATTTTGAAAAAGAGGGGGCACAGAGCCGGAAAAGTACGTACTAAAGGAGGCAATTTTTTTATTGTGTACTTAGGGTATGCCGGTTTTGTTTCAAAAGGGGGGGGGCGTGGCTGATTCGCCCCCCCCCCCTGGATCCGCCCCTGGTATGGATGGTGAGTGACGGCCCTACTATATCCCCTCCCCTCCCTCTACCCCAGCCAATGGCGTATAGAAAGCGGGTTCCAAATTCTTAGGGGGTGATTTCATTTGTTCTACAATGAAAAAATTAATCGATGCATTGACATATCCCCCAAACCCGAACTCCTACCCCATTCCCCCCTCCTCTTTTTACGCCCATAACTCCAGTGATTTCATTATTTCTACAATTGAAATAAAATCATTTGATGCATTCATATACCCCCCCCCCCCCCCCGCTATCTGTGAATATGACTCCAGTGATTTCATTTTTTTCTACAATAATAATGAAATTAATTCATGCATTCACATATCCCCCATCGACCACCCGCCCCCGCTATCTACGCCCATGCCTTCAGCATATGAATATACTCGATTAATTCTTCAACGGATATATGTAGAATCTTCTCATACAGTAAGATGAATTTATCATCAAATTTTAACTGCGGTAATAATAAAAAAAGATGATAAGTAAACTGTTTCCAATCTTGAAATAAGCAGCTCAGTAAGGCATTTACTGCCGGACTCCTCCCCTGGAGTTCAGCCAGCCAACCCTTACAACAGCTCAGCCTCAGAGTGCTCGCGTTGCCGTGACAGAGTACCGGCTTTATATTGTAGAGCAGAATGCCATCAGTTTTTTAACTAATTACGGAGAAAATAGGGACAAACAAAGTCCACAAATACTATACTGCAACATTTTTTGTTCTCAAAAATTCTCAAAAATGTCACTCATGTCCAAAGTCAACCTTGGACATCTCCAAATAAGCAGCTCAGTTAGTCATTTACCCCTGGTCTCTCCGTGATCTCCTCCCCCGGCCCGGAGTTCATATCACGCAGCCAAGGCTGCAGCGCTGATACTGCTCAGCTCACAGTGCAGCGCCGCCGTGATGGAGTCTAAAAAGAGAAGAATTCCATCAGTTGTTGACTAAATACAGAGAAAATAGGTCAAAGGAAGTCCATAAATACAGTTTCTAACAGTTTTTTAGTTCTAAATAATATCACTCACGTCCAAAATCAACCTCAGAATGTACGCAGTATTTGTAAGCTCGATCGGGAAACCATAGTCAACTATGTGTGTACAGTACATACATTATACAAATTGCATGCATGCGATATGCATCGTCGATCGCGTCGCATTGCATCGCAGTACGTGGGTGCTGCTCCTATGGTGTACTGATCACAAAGTGTACGATCAAACAATTGAATACATACCTACACATACCACCGAGCTCTATGGAGCCTGTGACACTATGGGACATACCCATGCCATAATTATTTTCTTACGGGGGTTCCCCCGGTAAGAGTAAGATCAGCAAGATGGCTAACGCGAGTCGTCTGACACGGGTCGCACAATGCAAGTTGATACTCATCGTGAACAACGTTGTTCGTCACCTGCCATGCCGTGCCTGTGATGGGCCATATGAGGGAGGGTGCACGACCGACGACACCGCCGTCGTGCAAGGGATCCACGCGGAAAGCAGCCGTTCCTTCGGCCTGCCCGTCCCCCCCAATCTCCCCAAATCACGTTTAGGGACGTCGACGGCGACGACGGGGTCGGCGCGGCACGCGGAATACGGGAGACACGGGCCGTGGAATTATGCCACCGGACCCGCGACGGCGGCGAGGGCGGACGCGGCGGGGGAAAAGAGTTTTTGCGACCACAAAAAAACGGCCCCGAACGGATTTCGGTATTAAAAAGGAGATGATGAAGCAATGAAAGGTAAAAATTTCATTTTTAGTGGATCTTCTTCCCAAGGCAACAAACTTTGAAAAATTATTCCAAGTAACATACAGTATTAATTCAATGACATACATGAACATATCATGTATATCTAATTAGTCAGTGCTTATTTGAAGAATTCAGTTATACATGTATTTAAACATGTATATGATTCTGTGGGTGGGCATACAGGAAAAGATAGTTAATGCAAACCAAGCAATATCCTTATCACATCCAAGACAGATGCAACCTCATTTATATCGCAGGAAATTGCTACGACATCTCAACTATCAATTATGAATCATTCTTCAATCCATCTCATAACCGATCAAACAAGACTAATCAAGAGAAGATGGTAAGAATGCTATTTGGTGATCTAGCACCTCTCCATTGCTCCTGTTCCCACAGGGTTTCACACATTATTTTCCTTAAAGGCATTGATTAACTTTGCCCAGGATTGAAAAAAAAAAATCACTGTTCCAGCTAATGCTGTAATCATAATTGCAAACCTTTAGCTCAGACAGGAATCGCCTGAGTTTTATAAGCTGATCGGTCTTTATATATCAAGATATTTACGATTGAACATTGATGTCGGGATAGAGTACCACCGAACCCTAAAGAACTCTTACGGTTGGCATACCTCGCTCTATCACAGAATACCGTACGGGCTGGAAACCCGCTCTGAAATCGCCAAGCGCTGGTGCTTGGTTTTTGTGACTGCAGCGCAGCGAAGAAGCCGAGCGACTTGCGCTAGCGATTGATCGCGATTTTCTCTTTTTTTAGGATAGTAAACGGGTTCCATTTTCTCTCATACTTTCACATATCCTTAATTATATATGTAGTTAGAGGACTGCACACAATTCACTGGCATTTGAGCTGATTTTACAATTTTTCACAAAGTTAATCAATCACTTTAAGTAGGTCTGTAGCATGGATGACTGCAGTGGATGGTATTGTCAAAAGTTCATTGAACAGCCACTATCAAAATTCTTGCTCCCTAAGGTCACGTTCACATCCGTTAGTTATCTTAACATAGTTTACTTTGCTTAACAGATATAACTTGTATGCAAGATTCATAAGGTCCTTCCACATCCGTTCATCATCTTCGAGATAGCCTAATTCACCTGACTCATTTTGATAAACTAGTAGCACTAAGCTTTACCATTTGTAAGGTTACGCTCACATCCATTCATCATCTTCGGAATAAATGGTTCACGTGATCCATAATTGATAAACTACTGTAGCAATATTAACCTGTATGATTCTAAAGATCAGTTCACATCCATTTTTTTATATTCAAGATAACACTTGACCCATAACTGACAAGGGTGGCTGCATTATGCCATAAGTATAGTCTGGTAAGAGCAAGAAGGGCAATTAATTACTCTGGAAATAAAGCCCTTCTGGCTTTTGACAACCATTATGGTAACAGATTTAACTCCCAAGCTTCTGGAAAAGTTTGGGAACCATCCCACCTCAGAATTGACACCAATGAATTGACCATAACATTAACTTGAAAGAGGATTCTAGGACAACTACCCCCTAGGAAAAATTATCCCCTTTTAAAATGACATAAACCAGATACCCCCCACCTGGAACAAAATTTTAGCGCACCCCCCCCCCCCCCGGACAACTACACTCGGGCAATTACCCCCCCCCCCCTCCCAGGACAACTACCCCAGAATCCAGGGGTAGTTGTCCAGCGGGTAATTGTCCGGGGGGAGGGGGCGGGGTAGTTATCGGGAGGTAGTTGGCCTGGGGGGGTAATTGTCCTGGGGGTATAGTCCTGGGGGATAGTTGTCCTGGGGTAGTTGTCCTGGGGGTATTTGTCCTGGGGGGTAATTGTCTAGGGGGTAGTTGTCCAGGTGGTAGTTGTCCGGGGAGTAGTTGCCCAAGGGGTAATTGTCCAGGGGGTAGTTGTCCGGATACCTGAAAGAGAAGAACATAGCATCCTCATTCTCAGATTTGGAAGCATCTGTGCTATGGTGCCACATTATTATCTTTGAAGATGAACATCTCCTTATGCCAGACATTCCTCGGAAATGATATAGGGAGGGGCACCTCATCAAACATGTACATATATTAAAATCAAACTTTTTTAAATACAAAGATCTCCAATTTTCTTTATTAAGTTACTGCCACTTTTACATAATGGATGGTGTAGGTAGGGTTATCTTATCAAATTACATATATTGTATTTAAACCCAACTTTTAGGTGACTATTACAAGGAATTTCAACTCCTTTGATGCTAGACCAGGCCACAGGGTCAACTTGTCTTCAATAAAAGGTAATTTCTTTTCCAAGTATTCTAGTACAGATCTTAACGATGTGTACAACTCCATACCATTCTTAAGGCTCCTTACTAGGAAATCATATTCTTCTCCTAGCGCTTCTCATCCTGTCCATCCCCTAATCCAAACATCTCACTCCACCGGTCCCGGGGTGATGCCGCATGCGGTCATCTTCATCTTCGGGAGCATCCTCCGAGACAGACAGATGTCTCCTTGCTTTATTCCTCGCTTCATTTGTCTTGAGGCGGAATTGTTCAGACAACCAGAGGATCAATTATCATCCACTGTGGGCTAATCTATGAATCATATTGGATTGCCCCAAGCAGGCATCAACCAGAAACATTTAAGTGTCATTTTGTTACAGTCAGAATCCCTCGTCTCTACAAAATCTACAATGGACCAACATCCCTTACTGAATCTTTTTTTTTAATGACTCATTATGATCAAATCTATGTCAATTCTTTCATTCTTTGACTTATAAAGGTTTTTTTTCATAGATAACACATTACTTTTAGAGCCTGTACCATATGCATTCCTCGGCAAAGAAAGTCTTTATTCAAACAATGTAAAGGGAAAAGTCTTAGCATGTAGAATCCACTTAAAATCCTTTCTTACGATTCCTCCACTGGAAATGACCCAATAATCAATATTTAGAGTAGACTGGGTTACTGTACAGCCATGACTCATCCCACAGAAATCATGGATGATTTGAACTGATGCTAAGTAAGAGGGCTTTCCTCAAGCCAGTCTTCATCACCCCAGCCAATGAATTTTTCTGGTTAACTTCAGCCATTAAGAGCGAAAATGGGAATGGAAATGGTGAAATGAAGTGAATGAAGAACAGTCCTGGAAAGTTAGGTGCTCCAATCTACATATTAAATGTGAGACTAACTTCTAACTAGAAGTTACATGTAAGTTTTTCATGAAAGACAGTTTTATCAAGTCTCTGTGGCCTGTTAATTCACCAAAAACTCTATCAACTACTGAAGCATTTCCCTTTATCTTTCATCATTGTTTACAATGTGCATTGTACAATCACCAATGTCATAAAACTAACAAACCAACTTCAGTGTTGAATAATTCACTGTATATTACTTCTCACCAATAATAAATATCTACATAACATTGAAAATAGAGAGAAAATAAGGAAATCATTTAATTAGCTACCCTACTCTACCTGAACTTGAAGATGAAGCATCTACTTGAAGAAAAAAAAAAAACATTATTCCATTGTCAAATCATTAAATCTGTTCAAGATTTGTGGCTTACAAATTTCCAACCCGCAAAACTTCTTCACTACGCTACTGACATGAAACCGTCTTGAGAGAGTGAGTGCAAATGAAAGCCAAGGTCATGAAAGTTCAACCCGCATCCCCGAACAGTCCATGTATGCTTTTCTAATTGATCGGTTGATTGTTTTAGCATCTCATCGATGCGGGTCGTCGGCGACCGGAGACAAGTGTTGATCTAGCTGCGTGAGCACAGGGGATAGAAGTCACCGTAGTAATATGATCGGTTTGATTGCATTACAATGTGCTGGCAGTGGGCATCAATTAGAGTTCGTTTAGAAAGGAGAGAGAAATATGCTTATTGAATTCTAAGTATTCTTGATTGCTCATTTACGTTCTATCGTGCAAAATAGAAGGTGGAAAATAGTTGCTGGCAGTACTCTCTAAACATTAACAGATATAACTGTCTCTTAATAAATTCATTCTTTTTGATAATCAATCTGAAGGTGTTTCAGAATGATTAAGCACTAGAAACCCCCCCCCCCCCAAAGAGCTATGAAAAATGTATATGTATATCACTCAAAATTCAAATTTTCTAGAAGTGGAAAGTCATTATTTGACCAGTCTCTTTGCCTTGAACTCATCCAAAAGGCACCTAAAAATATGAAAAAATTTTTGCTTGCCAAATATTTTTAGAAATTGTGCCCCCTCCCCCTCCCCTTTTTCAGAATCCTGGATACACCAGAGTCTATGGTCTACTCCACATGGATGTCATCCTGGCTGTCAAACACTCACATCTTAATCCTAACGGACGTCACAGCCAGCATGGGCCAAACTGATGATATACGGCTGACCTCTAGAAACCAGCTTGATGCATTCAAAGGGTGACGTAGTGACAACATCACGTTTCATTATAGCTCTCTACCCAATGCTCCTCAGTCAAGCTATCTAGTTTTTGTCATCATATAAGCTGTTTAACTTCAGTGACAGCATCATGTTTCATTACAGCTCCCAAAGCTTCTCCTTCAAGCTATCTAGTTTTGTCATCTTATGAGCTGTTTGACTTTTTAAATCAGAAGCATATACTTTGCAGCATATAAAGTTTGGAGTCACTGTTATGCTCTTTTAAAATTTGAAATCATTACATTTTCTCACATATAACGTTTTATGGAAAGATTCCGAGAGTTGTGACATCTGCTGGTGAAAATATCTTAGACTACATATGTTTATATCAAAACTTATCGTGCTGTTGTAATCGAGTGCTAAAACATCAAATCTGGAGTTGAGTCAAGTCTATCCCAACTGAGACTTGATTTTGACTAGAGTCGAGTCACTGGCGAGTCATTACAAACCTGCCAGTGTTTTATCAAGTCCTAAAAGTCAAGTCAAGTCAGCTTTCAGACCATATCTGACTAGAGAAGAGTCCCTGACTACATGTCCTTACAACGTTGACACAGAGAATGCTCAAAGCAGTCTATCCACTGGTAAAATAACCCAGAAGCACACATCTTATACAGCACTTCAAGTTGTTTTACTGGCTATAAATGTAAGCGAAACTAGAACTAGTGTATAAGAGGTGCAGAAGAACAGCATCTAATTTCTTTGATGAGCAAAGAGATGATACAAAGAATAAAAAAAAAAAAAAATCTGGCCCAGAAACTTACCTGTACCCAATGCAAAGAAGAAACTTTGCTTAGGTTTGGCTTCCAGTATTGCCTTGACTCTCATCGCCATCCTACGATTCCTCTTGTAGATCAGCTCATGACGGAAATAGCGGTCAATCTGATTGGCCAGTTCAATCTCCTCATGAGTGAGGGTGGAGTTTTGCATACTTGGTACCTAAAACACATGAAAGATAACAAGAAAATGAATGTGTGTGATACAAGATGTTTCAATTTCCCCTGATAAGTAACTGGAACAGAAACGTTAATCATTCCAGGAATTCAATAATTTTTTTCTTCTTTATTGTTCATTGGAGCTCTTTTCTGATTGTGAATCCTTGGGGAAATTTTTGTATTTTTTTCATTTTTGCCAGAGCTGCTTTAGAGGTTCTACATCTAAATCATTCACTGCTCCCATTTTTTATTTGCTGTCTATGACTTTATCATATACTTTTATTGTATGATGTTCTGTTCTTATAACACAGAATGCACTCTCAAATCATACTTTTATCATTTGGAAAGAAACTCTCAACTTTTCAGTTGGAGAAGTCAAATGTTTGGAGAAGTCAAATGTTTGGGGTACACCACATGAATCTAACTCTCTGGCATTTTCACCTTTCATGTCTACAATAACACTCCTTTTCTCAGTTTAATTTATTCTCAGAGTCAAATTTATCACTTCTTATATCTATAAATTGAGGTGAAAAGTAATGCCTCAACACACTAACATGATAACTAAATTAGGTAGGTTCAAGACAAACAATTTTAAAGAGAGGGGCATTACAAGTTTACAAGTGGAAAGATAAACGACATTTGCTTTTTTTCCTTCGGTGACGATTGACATGTAATTCAGTTACGACCACAGAAGTTCAATTAAGGCAGGACAAACATGTCGTAATTTGATTGGAAAGCTTCAATTGAATTGTTTCCTACACCCGAGCTCGGGTGAAAGTGTGTCAACGCGATAACTCAATGATCATTTCAATTGTCAAAAACATGTTGATTTAATCAACCCTGCCTGTCAAACATCAACTCATCGTGACTTGCCTTCTTTATACATGGCTATTTATCCTACAGAGTATTTTCCAGCCAATTTCTCTTTTCCATAATGAATGAGCATGCAATTAAATGTGCAATGTACTCCCAATTAAAACTGAAAAGGGGGATATTGATAAATTACTTACTAGCATCTCAATTTAGTCTCTATATGCAGCCTGCACCTTAAGAGTTTTGCACTAACTTCATTACAAAGGCATGCACATAGATCCACAGTTTCCATAAATATTTTTGCCAACGCTCTGATGTATTTACAAACAGAAAATGTCAAATTTGATTCCCTGTAAAGTCCAATACTGAGGACTTTTCTTTTGCATTATATTTTGTTCTCAAATTGTGTGTATGATTTGATCATTTACAGTCACTGAGGGCAAGCAGAAACAGAAACAGTAACTCAAGCACAAGAAAACTGTAGATGGCACTTCTCAATTCCAAAATATACCTTTTGATTCTATTTTTTGACTTATATGCAATTTGATTGAACAATCAACCAACAACATTTTGTTATTATCACTATTTAAGGATTTATATTAATGTTTCCCCTTTTCAAGTTTCAGAAATATTCATTCTGTAATTGCTCCTCTCTCTGTTCTCTCACTCTTTCTCTCCACTCTTTTTCTCATCCTCCCTTTGATTGTGCAATGTACTTGTACTTGTCATTTCAACAGAAGTGCTCTCTTATGTATGTCTTTATTTCTTCATTTCTCCCTCTCTCTATTCCTCCTTCCTCTCTCTCTTTTCTCTCTCTCTCTCTCCCCCTCTCTCTCTCTTTCTCCATTTGTCTGTCTCTCTTTTTGCTGTCTCTCTGCTTCCCTGTCCATTAATTTCTTTCTCTGTCTCTTGTTTTCTGTCTTGCTTCCACTCTCTCTTCTCCTCATCATTTCTTCTACTTTTCTGTCTCTCTTTTGATTCCACTCATCTCTCTCTCTCTCTCTCTTTCTCTCTCTCCCACTCCACTTTCTTCTCCCACTCTATTCATAACACTTGACTCCCCCTTCTCGGAAAACTTGCTTAATTCAACTGAAATGGAAATTCCTTCTCCAACAACTACATTTCAAATTCCTGCTTCATGCCATTCTTCTCCTTCTCCTTTTCCCTTCCCCTTTTCATGCCTTGCTGCACACATTACCTGTCATAGATTGTCATAACTCTATTCGAGAGCTGGCTGATAAATGAGCCGCATAATTGGTGTTCAGCAAAGTGCAGGGACTCGGATCATTTCTCCCCTTTACAAATCCGTTCAGCGAACAACAAACACCCCGGTGAACTGGGGTCACTTCTTCGCCAAACCAACTTTTTGTCCCGACCGATTCAATTAGGAGTTATTTGAGCTGAAATAGGTGGTAAACTGGCAATTGAAGCAGTCAGAATTAGGAGACCTTCCTACGCATGAGCTCGTGGTTTGATCGTTTGCATTATGCAATGAAAAGGGAGTCATTTATTAACTCTTTACCATAAGATAGATTTTGCAGAGAAAAGAAAAAAAGCATTCAACAAACTTAGGGTAATGTTTTGCTCAATTACGATCCCCTGTTACTACCAATAGAGCGAAAAGGACATAAACACCCTTATGATTGGCAACCTTTTCCTCTGAACATTTTTTACAGGGTACATACCCCTTTTCATTCTCTACTCTCCACCCCCCCCCCCCACCCGTTTCTACCCCTCTCCCACCCCCTCCATTCTCACCTGTGCTGTATCTTGACTGAACGTTGCCAGGTTGAGATCTCCGCAGTTGTAATGCCATATAAGATCTTCTAACGTAGCAGTCTGCCTAATGGTGCCTGCTCGTATACTCTCTTGGTGCCACAGCGTTTGATTCAAGGCAAATATTTCCTGTTGGACAAATGAAACAAACAAAACAAATCAATATGAGATGAAATTCACTATATTTGTTACTACTTCTACATGTATAGCATTAAATTCTACTCATATTTACATTTGGCCTATGTGTACAGAACTTTAGAAAGTATTTGAGCATCTTATAAACAAACATGAATTTGAATCTAGTATCATGCCAAAGACATAGGAGGAATCATTTTGGTAACAAATGAGCCTAGTATTATTAACCATTATTTTGTCACTACCATCATCATTACTATCATCGTTATTATCATCATTTTCATCACTACTATTATTATCATTTTCATTAGTTACGTTCACACGATGGAAGCTAAACTTTAAGTTTCGCTTGTAGTTTCAAAACTTTAAGTTAACTTGTAGTTATCTTGTAGTTTCAGACTGTATGAACGGACTTGTATTTTCGAAACTTTAAGTACTTTAAGTTTACTTGTAGTTCTAGAAACACAAGCGAGCTTCTGGTTAATGTCGAAACCACGAGCAGTGGGTGATCCTCCGTCAAAGTTTCAGGCCATGTGAACAGAATAAACTTTAAGTTTCACAAGCTTGTAGTTTGCGATGACCTCGCTGTTCATGTTAAATTTCTGGGTCGACCCTTCGCGCGAATGATGAACACAGGATCTGTGTGTGTACTGTACACACAATCAGTAGTATCTACTTCCGAGGTTAACCACGACGAACGTTCTGCTTGTAGTTTCGGCTTGTTGTTTCGGGCTCGTGTGAACCCTCGTTGCAGTTAGGGGGTCGTGGTTTCATTAACTTAAAGTTTCGCTAACTTAAAGTTTCGAAACCACAAGTCCCGTATGAATGTAGCTAATGTCATTATTTTCATTATGATGATGCTGCTGATCCTCATGATCATTAACATTCATATTAATTTTGTATATATAGTACATTATCATCATTAATATTCATCATAATTTTCAATAAATATGAATTCTCTCCTGATTCCTGATTCAAATCTAACATGATAAACTTTGTTAGCTGACTCTGCATGCATCTGGTACGACATCAACAACAAAAAACATTTAAAAAATCACCCCTACCAACCTCAAACCAGAAAAGAGTTCATTCTACGAACATAATCCTTCATGATGGATGAAATTGTGAATTTCTATTGAAATCAAAGCCCACATACGTCTGCTCAACTAAAGTAGAGCAATGATTAATACCCTGGTTCTCTGTGTACGATGGTACTGGTATTACTTCCACGCAACTGCTCAGAAATAGACAGCTTAAAATTTATGGAGTTTTCATATTCCATTCAATAAGCATGACTTAAAGGTAGTCATCTAGCATGACCCAAAAACTGTAACTGACATGGATTCCACAAAACTGACACCATTCTGGTGTTCATGATTACAATTCAATCATTATCTGCCAAAGGCATACGATAGAAAATGGACTATTTCTTGTAGATGAGTATATAAAGACAAGGAAATTGTGTTTGAGCAAATCAATCGAACATGCCTTGTCCCATGTGTGTACGTTGCGCGTTGGCATTTTTCAGTGTAGGCATGAATGAATAACTTTCAATTATTCTTAATTTTGATTATATTTTGCTATTGCTAATCCAAACCACATCATGATAAACAATGCAGAATTAAGTAATTAACTTTAACCAGATTCTCCCAAAATACTCTTCCAACTCCAACAAACCTTTAATAGAAACTTGGAACTTGAAGTCCAAGATCATGGCTCTTAATATAAACCCACAGTACGACAACCTCCTCCCCAGCTAGCCCCCATATGCCTCCAGGGAAAATACTGGGTTGGAACAAAACACCCTTGTCAGGGAAAATATGGTGATATGAATTTAACATTTCTCTGAGCCCGCATGGTTGGTTTTTCAAAGTCGCAGAAAGGTGGGACTCGCAGAATTAGGTTTTGGGAGGTATCAATCAAAATGCCAATCTGGATTAAGCAAGAATGGATGTAAAAGGAACAGCTTACAAGCAGAAAGGCGGTTACGCTACAACGTGTACACGCACAAGTCATCCAGGCCAGGTTGGGAACTGCTGTGAAGTGGAAGTCACGTTATGTACAGAATAAACGGTGCAGTAGGGTGGGAACACTGAATTCTCCATCAGACATAAAGAACATGATGTATTTCTAAAGAACCATAAAATAATTTTAATTTGAAAATAAAATGACCTATATGCTACACGCACATATAGTGTAGCCTTTGTGTGTCCAACCATATCTAAGAACACGGGGGGGGCAAACATGAAACAGGAACATACACTTCAAAGAATTCACAATTTATTCCATAATTATCTGGGGTGGCAATTACCCCAAGGATCAAGACCTCCACCCTGGTACATGGAAGAATTACTGCACAGTGTACTTCGTCATTACTTTAAAACTTGTGGCACTAAAAAACTACATATCGACTAGTCAACGCAGTCTAGACCCGACACAAGACATGAATAGATAACACTAGACAACATGCCTTGAGGCTAGAATGCTCCTCTATCCTCCTATTGGTAGCTAACATCAACACTGGCACTCAGCTTGACATTTCAACATTTGCCTATATCGGTAATTTATTGCCAATAAGCAGGTTTTATTCAATTTCTCACATTACCCTTAAACTTGACACAAAAGTCTCCTGCACGGTTTTGGTGTGCTTTCTCTCTCAAAAAAGTTTCTTCTTGTAATAGAACAACTCCCTGCTCCACACGAACCATAATGGTCTATATCTTCAGACACTAATTCAGTAATTTTTCACCAACTTCCTCCCTATTTCTTATTTGTTCGGCTTTAGTTATAATTAGACCCGAGTTGAGCAATATGTTGCGAGGTGAAAGATTAATACAAAGTATTCATCAGGCAAGATTTAGGAGCTTAAATCTATTTTAAATCTATTTCAAGTTAAAATAATTTTGGAAATTCCAGTCGACCGAGAGCCCAGAAGACAGACAGCAATCGAGGCCGACAGCCCAAGAGAGTCAAGAGACCAACAACGTCGTCGGTCTAAAATGCTCAAACGGTTGTCTTTCAGAAGGCCCATAAAACCAACACTGTGGGCTGTACATGTAGCCGAATAATTTTGGCTAAATAAGCAGGCTAAAGATCTTTACCTTTTTTTCTCAAGAGCAAATAGCATTGTGTGAAGAAACAAGATTTCTAGGAAAGATTGTTGGAGAGTTGGAGAACAGACTACCTCTAATATGAACTTGATCATGGAAAGAATGAAGGTCAGGAAGTCAACCGCTCTCATTCTGAGTGAACTAGGGGAGATGGTTTCTACTAGGATTTATGAACATCCATAGGGAAGGAATAAGATAGGAAAAGACTGATAGGGTGACAGAAGAAAAATTCATTCTTGTGTTTTATGCATGCATAGAGGGGGATGCGAGGGTATCCAGAGGCAGATTTTCATAATGGTATTTATTTTTAAAAAGATCATGCATCGCAACAATCGTTGAATTGTGCACAATTTACAATGAATAAACAAACATCACAGAAAATGTACTCAAAGGAGAAATAATTTACATGATTGGTAATTAAAAATAAACAGTACATATAGGTCTAAAATATTGTATGTTGAAACAAAAACAAAAAAATGATTAAATTACGAACATGA